>CM053587.1:10749220-10776940 GCA_028646515.1 Pseudochirops corinnae
CACAGGGATTGTTCGATGCGTTGCGTCTGTGTGCCCACTGCCTGGCACAGGGATTATTCAATGCGTTGCGTCTGTGTGCCCACCGCCTGGCACAGGGATTGTTCAATGCGTTGCGTCTGTGTGCCCACTGCCTGGCACAGGGATTGTTTGATGCGTTGCATCTGTGTGCCCACCGCCTGGCATAGGGCGTGGCACTGGATTGTACACTCTGTGGCGGGGATTGTTCGATGCGTTGCGTCTGTATGCCCACCACCTGGCACAGGGATTGTTCGATGCGTTGCGTCTGTGTGCCCACCGCCTGGCACAGGGATTGTTCGATGCGTTGTGTCTGTGTGCCCACCGCCTGGCACAAGGATTGTTCGATGCGTTGTGTCTGTGTGCCCACCGCCTGGCACAGGGTGTGGCACTGGATTGTACACTCTGTGGTGGGGATTGTTCGATTTGTTGTGTCTGTGTGCCCACCGCCTGGCACAGGGCTTGGCACTTAGTAGCCCTTGATAAATGTTTGTTGATCGGTTGATGGACGGTTGTTTAGGGATTGCAGGCTTCCTCGTAACGAGGGCTGGGTGACCCCTTGCAGGTGGGGATTCTTTTTCATCATACATGAATGGGATGGGGTTAGATGGTTTCTGAGGTTCCTCCCAAGTCTTAAATGCTGTGATTCTTAGAAAATTGAGCATGACATTTCCACGCTGTCCTAAAGACAAGAACTCTCCTTCATAAATGCCCTTAAGTCCTGGCAAGATGACCGTCTAACTCGGTTTGGAATGGGACGGTATTTGTTATTTTTAAGGGTGCTCTTTAATGCAAGAAGTGTTTGTGTATTTCAGATGATAGTATTTTAATCAGCATATGGAGAGAAGCTATTTAAATTGTAATTGGGAATTATAACTTAAAATCAAGTTTAATATTGGAAAAGAACCAGAATTATTTGGCACCACGTTCTGGTTCTTTTCCAATATTAAACTTGATTTTAAGTTATAATTCCCAATTACAATTTAAATAGCTTATATATATGTATGTATAGAAAAGAAAGAAAGCTGCACCAGTCCTGTTTTTTACTTCATTGAATTGTGCTACTCTGTACGTGTTACTCTTTTCTGTCCTTTTAAAGCCACTGACAAAGAAAAGAGATGTGCCATCCTTTCTTATCTTTTCTTTGAAGTGCAGTAGGAAGCTACAAACCTAATAAGATGAAAACCTATCAGTAATTATTGACTATAAATAAAACAGTAGCCAACAATTTTCACATGTATTGAAGCAAAGGAAGCGCAAAGTTCTTTGATTGGCCAGCTGAAGCCAAGCAAATAAAGGAAGATCATGGCTTTGTCTTATAATATCATGGCTTTTGATAATCCTTTAATAACTGGTCATTTCCTGTCTTTCCCTCCTACCCTACTCCCATCCTCTTCTCCCCTAGAATTTCCCTTCTATTTTTGTTGGAATTCAAGTACCTTGAGAATTCTTCTCAGCCCTTTGGACTTTAGAAGTTTTCCATTTTATGCAGTTCTTTGTCCTCAAGCAGGTGAATGATGGAGGCCAGTTCATGAAAGACTGGAATAAATCATGCTACAGTTAACCCACTTTCTTAAACTGTGTGGAAAGTTAAGTAATTTCCTTCCATCCAACCACAGAATATTTTTTTTCTGGTTCCAGGTTTCTGAGTCTGCAGAAGACTGTGGAGAATAATATTCTCCAATGTCTAGAATTGTTCATGGATGGGGATTAAAAAAAGTAAAGTAGTGTTAGTATGTTCAAATTTCCGAGTTTGTAGATGTAAGTCATGGTTACCATCCACAAGTGGTTATCTTCCATGTTCATCTTCTGTTTTTAAATGAGCTACTTTGTAAAACTTCTTAGTTATTATTTACTTCATTTTTGCTAATAACTTTAGTATATAAAAGTCCTAATTTTATTATAAGGTGCCAGTAGATTCACAGATTTATTATTTTATAACCTACCACACTACTTCTCCTCCATATGTTATGTATCATGTGGGTAGACATTCAATATCCAAGGAGGATCCAAAATCTGCTGCTGCTTCTTGGGAGCTTTGGGATTGGGGGTCTTTAATTGAGCTTAATTTGAAAAGATACCATGCGGAGAAAATCAGTATAATCAACTGAGGGCTATTGGTGACAAAAACAGTTTTCGCGTAGTTTGGATTCAGTTTCCTCCATTGTCTATTCATGGAAAAAAGGACTCAAATAAAATTTTAGTTTAAGGGAAAAAGTAAAATTTTAATTTAAGGCACAAATACAAATCTTTTTGGAAAGATATTTATTTGAAAGCGAGTCTAAATGATTTTGGATAATATGCTGATTTTGAATTATGCCAAATTAGCCAAACGATTCATTATGTCTATTGGCCCTCTAATCAGCAAGACTCTATTATCCTTCTTTTTGTACCCAACACTGTGCTAATTAACAAAGACAGAAAGAAGTACAAGGCTTCGGCCCTACCTTCGGGGAACTTGTAGGCTTGGAAAGCAAAGGGAACGTACATGAAGAGAGGAAAATTAATTGGGTAAATCAGAGCTGACTGCAGTTAGTACATTCTTATTCTCCTTTACGCTTTTTATTAGTTTGAATTTACCTAGGAGATTATAAGAACTTCGACTGAAAGATTAGCAACCCTGTCATGAAATGAATATTGATGTATCTGCTAAAAACAGAATGGAACATCCAAATAAACCATTCTTTTGCTTATCTTATTGTCAAAAGCCTTGGTTATCTCTCTAATTGAGAAGACTTGGTGGAACTCAATAAGAATTTTAAAATATAAAATGCAGACCTGAAGATTCCTTGAATACAGCTTTGTAAATTTGCAAAACAAATTAATGTCTTGTTTAATAAATAAGACATGTATTATGGTAATTACAGTTTTCTGAAATAGGCAATTAGGATAGATTTTATTATTCACAAAGCTTTTTAACAGATGTTCTTTCCAATGTCATCATGTGCCAATCAAATGGCTTCATTCTTCCCTTCAGAAGGTTAAGATAGAAAATAGTCAGAGCTTTGACATTCACCATGAAATGACTTAACTTTCCATGAGGCTTGCTTGTTGTCTGACTGGAATTTAAAAGGTACTAACCACATAAAAATAGCCTTCATTCCCATTAACTGTGGAGAGAATTAACCATGGAGAACTTGACCAGGGAACTACCAGGAGCGCTCTGGAGATTTTAGTCACAAAATGTTAGTGCTGAGTATGGCGAGGGAAAGGACTTTTCCTTTCTTGACCAATAACTTAACATTTTATCCCCACAGGTAGCATTGATTAGAGAGAGTGAATGCCATAGAAGGAAGAAGAACAAAACAAAGCTTTAAGTGAGGGGGCGTGTTTTAAGTCCACTGAGCCTCAACTCTAGCTTCTCTTAATCTTTCTGCTACTTATGAACAATGCCTCTTTCAAGGACAGTCTGTTTCCTCTTTACTAATTTGAAAATAAAAAGGTGCCTAAGAGAGAACCTGTCAGATGTGATCTTTACTGATGCACACTTTGTCTAGGTGATAAAGAATTGTGCTCGGCCATGGAGGCTCATAAGACCATAAATTCAGCGTGGAGAGAACCTAAGAGGCCACGAGATTTTACAGATGAGGAATCTGAGCGATTTCAGGTGATTTGCCATGGGTCACCTAGCTAATGTCAGAGACAGGATTTGAACCCAGGACTTCCTGGTCAAGACTAGGGCTGTGTCCACTCCTAACAGTTATTCCGTTCTTAGCCGAATCCAGAATAGCTTTCCCTCTTCCCATCCTTCCCCTTTTTTGTTTACACTGCATCCTCATTCTGAAGGAACTTAGAGACCTGTAGTGTAAACTACATACAAATAAATGGGAAAACATAAACGGGGCACACAAGTACCTATCTGCTCTCCACCAATGTCAACAACCAGGTCCACACAAAGCAAAAGTGGAAAATATTTCCAGACTACCACAGTTAAGCTCTTGAAGGTTTCTGGTGCATCGCCTGGCCGTGGTCTCCTCTACCAATGCTAGCTGTCCCTTCTTCAGTGAAGGAAGACTCTCCCTTACAGTGTAGTTCCCCACATGCCTTAAGAGTTAAACGTAGTGAATAACAGGCAATGATTCATTGCATGCTTTCCAGCTGTAGGTCTTTCTGTTCTTTGGCTTTCTCAATGGCTCTCCTATCAGGATCCATTTCTAAAGAAAAGAGATTATCTCTGTACCTCTTAGCTTCTCCACTAATTTTTGGAGCTCTCTATCCCTCAGCCAAGAATTCCTACCAGATGGTCTCGTTTCCCCAACCTTTGCCTCAGTTCCTCCAACCTTTGCCTCAGTTCCTCCTACCTCTGTGGTTTTTGCCAACAGAGCTCTGGCAGGTGATTAGGTTTACCACACCTGAAACTAAGTCTACTGTTCTTTCTAATCTATAATCTACTGAGTGGGGCCTCTAAGTGGCTCCCAGCTGCACCATCTCTAGGCTTCCTTGACTGACTTCTGGTGTCTCAGACAAAACTTCAGCCCTCCCCCCTTCTCCACTCTGTCACTTGGTTACTGTCAGGTCTGTTAGCCCTGCTAAATCCTGTCCAACCATGGACCACACACACCCAGGTGAACATAGACACATTACACAAGCTCCTACCTGCCTTTCCAAGAATGTCAGCAGCCAGGCCTCACACAAGAAACTGAAATAAGAAAAGAACCTCAGACCATCGTAGCTGAGCTGCTGCTAGCTTGGAGGAGGCTTACCTGTCTATTCACAACTATCCTTTTTCCATCTCTCCATAAAATATGGGCCAGTTTGACAAGCATACACTGGTGCTGCCGGCAGCCTAAACCGAGCTTACACACTTTTGTCACCCATGTAAATGTGGAATTGACAAAGCTCCCTGCCAGTGTACAGCCCAGCCTATTTTCTTTGCCTCACACTTATCCAATAAACAGTAATAAAAACAATAAATAAATAAAAATAATTTTTAAAAAAACTTCATTATGGACCTTAGCTTCTTAACCCAAGGATATAGAAGAAGCAACAATATACAGTGACACAATCTATGAAAATGCACTTTCCTACCCTCTGCACCCCCTCCCCCCGATTCCATAATTCCGTGATCACTGGATCAGTTGATTGCAGTTGACTTAGTGGGAATGAATTGAAGAGTCTATAGCTAGATTGTGCTTTTAAGCCCAAATACCTTCTTTTCTACTCTGCTTTCCCTGTCAACTCAGACAGCTGATCACTCCAATTTCACTGATGATTTAGCAATTTCAGTACCATCATTGCATATCTATTTTTAACATGTGCAATGGTTTGTACAGACCCTTATGGAGGAGTACCCTGGATGAAGCAATTCTCTCTCGATTATTGAGGCTGGCCTGATTTCTCTTGGGTTTTTTTTTTCTACCAGTTGTTGGAGTGACTTGCACTTTCCTTCATCGTTAGACACAATGTGGGTAAATACATTAATGTATCAAAATTCATTAAGTGAAAAATGGTAGAGTTAATTTTTACAGTTAAGCAATTACATATTCACATAGATACAATAGTTTAAAATCAATTAACTTTTTAAATAGGGATTAGAGTTGGAAGAGGCTGGCTAACCTTGATCCATGAACTCAGAGGGATTGTAGTTGAACCCTCTCATTTTTCAGAAAAGGAACCCGAGTCTTGGGAAAGTCATGTCATATGTGTCCAAGTTACACAGCTATTTAGATGGGAGAACTGGATCTTGAACCCACATTTCCTGACTCCTGGTCAAGTGATTTTTTTCCCCTCTACCCTTGTAAGAGTTAAAATGGCCATTTCCTGCTGCTGTTACCTTCTGCCTCGCTGCAGGATTTGTCAGTTTGCTATTTCTTAGTGTTTGTCAGCTTGAAAAATTAAATTAATATTTTAAAAGAGCTGGTGTGCAAGGAAGCATTCAGTTTTTTAAAAAAATTCAGATAAAACTGTCTGTGACTTAAAATTGAAATGTTCCAAAATGGTAATGTGACTCATTGTTCTCTTTTACCCAGCGTACATCTTTCTCATCTCTTCACTTCCATTAATTCATGAAAGTGCATGTCTGCCTTGCATTCAAGATTTGGAGTTGAACCTTAAATGACTCCAAATGACTCTTACACTTTGCTTTATGGCTGTCATCCAAAGGGAAGACATTAGGTACATGTTCCATTCACCCCACCTTCCTTCTTAGACATGAGTGTGCTCGTTAAGCACTTTGTATTACATTTATATAAGTCTTAACTGAGATCTGAATTGTCTTGCTAAAGTCACAGTGATTCCAATTCTGAGACACATACAATGATTTAATATTATACTTTTGTCTATATGTTTGTACTTTCCCAGGAATGCTTTTTTAAAAAAATGTTTAGAGGAAGGTTAAAATTGGAAAGACAACTGAATTTGAGAAACTATGAATAAAGAGTGTGAGGTAAAGAGGTTCAAGTGAGAGAGGGGATGGGAATATTGTCAAAAGAAAAAACTTAATATGTAAAAGGGAAAAAGAACCATAAAGAAAGGCAAAGGGACAATGGTCTACTGAGGTCAAAATGGAATCGTTTCTCAGGGTTGGTGACGTCTATTTTCAATTGCAAGAACTTAGGAAAGGGAGACTTTGTTCAGCAGAATTTTCCCTTAGAAACTTAATTAGGCAGATAGAAAAGGAACAGATTTACATAGCAACAGAATGGAGCTATGCCAAATTATCACATGCTGGGATATAAATTCAGGCTAAGAAGCCTAACAGATCCTTGCCCCCAAAGGATACTAATCCACTAATTTGCATTAAATGTCCTATTTCCAGAATTGTGCTATAAAATAACATCATATTTTTTAAAACTATACTTTAAACAAAAACTATTATTCAGTGGTTTTCTCCACAATAAATTCTTTTAAATCCACATGTTTGGTTAGATTTGGGTTACTGTTGAATTTTTAAAAATCATAGTTTTGCAATATTTCTTGACTCAACGATTTTAGTGGTTTTATTGTTTTATGGTTTGTTGTTAAAATGCTATGGGAATAAACTTGAAGCCCCTGGATACTAAAAATGAAATAATTTGTTTTTGTGAAATATCAATTTAATAACTAAAACACTAATACTTTGAGAATTGAGTTACATTCAAACAGATTTTTACATGATCAACTCCCTCAAGTAATATTTACATGAAATGTTTTCTCTTACTGGATGGGAATCTAATAGAAGCCGGCTCTCTAATTAAAATGGGGCATTTTAGGCTTTCTTATACTATGTTTGCATTAAAGCCATTTGTGAGCTAGTGTGTCCTAGACTCAAGAGCTAGATGGGACCTTTGAGGTCATCTCATTTGGAGGTTCTTCATTTCTTTTGTACTATGGACCATTTGGTAGTCTGATGAAGTGTATGGAGCCCTTCATAGAATGTTGTTTTGTCCAGCCGTTGGTCAGTCTTGTCCAACTCTTAGTGACCCCATTTGGGGTTTTCTTGGCAAAGACACTGGAACAGTTTGCGATTTCCTTCATTTTATGGATGAGGAACTGAGGCAAACAGTGTTACCTGGCTGTCCCGAGTTCACAAAACTAGTAAGCGTCTGAGGCCAGATTGGAACCCAGGAAGATAAGTCTTCTTGCATAAGTCAAGACATGACCCCATGGTGTTATTGATCCTCTTTAAAAATGAAGAACTATCAGCAACAAATATCCACTGTGCCACCTCGCTGCCCTCACCATAATGGCTTCAAATGCATTTTAAATATATATAGATATGCATATATATATATATATATATATACATATACACATATAAAATATATATAGTATATAATTATATATATGTAAATATATATTATGTATGCAAATATATATGCAAAATAAATTAATTGCATTGAAACAAAATTAGAAAAATATTTTTAAACATGGTCATTGACCCTAGGTTAAGATCTCCTAATATCGTTCAACCTCTTTGGTTTGATTATAACTTGAAGGTATAGAGGGATGTGTTTGTGTGTGTTTGTGTTTGTGTGTGTTTGTGTGTGTGTGTGTGTGTGTGTACACATAAACATACACAGATATATAGATTTCCTTTTAAGATCAGGTAGCTCTTGTCTGATTGTTCTTCAGAGAGTGTTTGGAAAAAAACTCTCAAAATGAGCACAAATCAGAAATTTAAATATTTAAATATGACTCTAAGTGGGATAGAGAAGAAAAGACAGTTATAAAATACAAGGAGAGAAGATCTGGCCTTTCCTATGAGCAGTAGCAGTGGAATACTTGGTTGCCATGGATTACTCTGTGGAATTGCTCTTTTTTTAGGTAATCTACTTCACAGATCTTTTGGACCTCCTGACTGGCAGGAATAAATAAGACCAGAGTGAGGCTCCTTCCAGAGTCATTCGGCCTGTCCACAGTTGTTGGGAAATACCTTGAAATCATGGGGATGCTTGCTGAGATGCTGTGTTGTGCAACAAGTTCATTTTAAACAACAGGGCTTTTTTTTGTTCATTATAATAGATTAGAAAATTAAAAGTAATAAATTCACTTGAAAATCACCAAAATGTTCTTTCATTTCTGAATTGTATGAGTTTTGTAGTTTCTTAGGTAATCCCTTTGGAGTATGTTCAGATGAATTCTGCTCTTGGGTGGAGGCACGGACACTGATCCCTTCTTATGTCACGCCACCCTCTTGGAATGCTACATCTGATTTTCAAAACTTAAAAAACATACTTTTTCACAGAAGCTAGTTATTATGCTTTTTTTCCCCCAACGTTCATTTGAATCTGAACTAAAATTGTTAAGATCTCCCCTCCCCTTGGCATGTTTCTCTAGAGACTAGCCTGAGTGTTCCAGCCCCTAATTCCTGGTTAATAAGATAATATCCGTAGTAGGGTGAGGTTCTAGAAACAGAATATTCTGGCAAAATAAATCTCTGACTGAAATCTAAATATGCCCCTTGGAACCAGTGGACATGAATAGGTCTGTCTGTCTGAACTTCAGTTTCCTTTCTCAGCTAATCAAAACTTACATCCAAAGCATCTAAAAGATGCTCCCTGTTCATAGTTTGTCTGTTGTGTCTATCCGTCTGTCTGTCTGCTTTATTTCTTCCATTGTGTAGTTAACACTGGAACATTACCTGGATAAGAACTCTCAAAGTGTGATCCTCTAAGATGTCCACAAAGGCTCTTGAGCTATTCTTTATAAATAGGATTCCCTCCCCATTCTCAGGGGATACATTCTGGATGTCCCAGTAAATGGCCAAATCCATGAATACTGTGCTGCATTGCCTAATTCACATTGAAGAAGGAGTAACAGTGCCAGAAGCATAAATCACTGAGATGTGGAGACCTCCAAGGTTCCTAGTATTGTCTCCCGGGTACAATTGCCCAATTGACCTGATTTTTTTTCCTCCTTTCTCTGCTTTTCTTCTTGTCTCTTCTTATTAAAGGGTGGTCTAGGAGGAAGATCAATCCTCCCAGAGTCGTTGTGAGGATCAAATGAGATCATATTTGTAAAGCCCTTTGCAAACTGTAGAGCACTATATGAATAGTATGCATGCCTTATTATTATTATCATCATATTTTTATATTGCAGCTGTAACCCTAACAATGAACCCGTCCCAAAACTTGCTAAACTCAAGCATGCAGGGAAAAAATCCTTCACCCTCCATCCTCCAGGTGTAGGAGAGATGACCTTGGGCATTTGAATTAACCCTATAGACCTCAGTTTCCTTAACTATAAAATGAGAGGGTTAGATTATATGGCCTCTGAAACTCCTTCCAGTTCCAGCTCTTTAATCATAAGAAATTTATAGTTTATTTTCTGGCAAGACCCATGCAAAAAAAGGAGCTCTATTGGGCAAGAAAAAGTTTGTAATGTAAACAGGAGCCAAAAACTGAGGAAGGAGTGTAGGGTACATCTGCCTGAGATTACAAGGGAAGGATCAACATGCCACAAGTGCTAGAAATTATGAATTATGTTAAGTAATGTGATAATATCTCTATGTTTCTGAGGTATGAATTAATTTCCTCAAGATCCTATTTATTCATCCTTGACGCAAGTCAGTCTAGCTGACATTGTTGGAATGCTATGGAACTCATACTTGGAAGCCTCTGGATAGTAAAAATAAAATTAAAGTATTTGTTTTGGTCTTGGTTAAGATTTCATTGGCATAGGGAACTCCCAGGAAGGAAATCCCTTCTTCTAGCATGGGTCGGCAACTTCTTTACGATTTAACATTTTAGAGAGTCGTCAGTGGTATTGAAGATGTTAAGTGACTTGCCTGTCATCAGTGTTACCACTAATAGGCAAAGGCAGAACTCAGACCCAGGTCTTCCCGACTTTCCTCTGGCCCTTTATGAGCTATGTGATGTTGGCTGCAGAAATAGTTAACATATTGACCTTGCAGCTAGTATACGTACCTTCTGCTGCTGTTGAAATTAGCTCATTTGATGAGAGCATAACCTAATGAGCCATGGTTTCAATCCTCATGTATATCCATGGCTAAAGAATCCCCAGATCTAGCCCACTGTTTCACCAACGGGTCTAGCTACTCACTAGGGAGACTGAAGTTAGGAATTGTGGGAAGTTCATTGTGGAAACATCACTACGACTAGAAATAAATCAGAAGTGTTGTTTTCCTATATGAAGAGCATGATATATTTCATTTCTTAAGTGAAAAATAGTGACAGAACTTGATAATAATATGTAGTTATTGTGTAGCATTTAGATAAAGCTTACAAAGCACTTTATTTGTTATCTTGACCAAGAAAAACAACGTTAAGTATCTATCTGTTTTCCATCCTTTGTAAACAGCCATTCATGTATTTTGCAGTAGATTAGAATCCAAGATGCACTCTTTCACTGTTTATTTATTGCAGGGGTGGGGAGACTGTGGCAATCGGGGTTAAATGACTTGCCTAGGGTCACAGAGCTAGTAAGTCTGTGAGGCCACATTTGAACTCAGGTCCTCTCTTTCATTATTTACCATAATGATAATCCATCACACATGTATATCAGCCTTCCTTTGTAGAACCTACAACCTCCTCATTATAATATGATTTAAACTGTATATACAGAATCCTCCACATAACCCTGATCTATAATTATGTAATTTTATTTTTCACTTAAAATTAAGGTTTGTTGCTTTCGTTGGTTTTATTCTGGGTAGTGGTTTGAGGGCAGTACTTTTGCTTTGTTCTGGTCTTGAATTTGAGATCATGATGTTCTAATGACCCAGCGGAGAATGTCTGTCTTCTGGAGGAGAACCAGAAAACGGCTGCTTCGCTGCTAACAAGAGCTCCACAAGTCATCAGTCCTGTGCCTTCCTCTGCAGCCAGAGTTTTGCATGGACTCTTGGTTTCACCCCCATCTACCTCAACATATCAGGATGCCTCTATTACCCTGAATTTGTCTATAATCAGTTATTTCTGTTGCAAATAATATAATTATTTCTATCACTTTCCATGGCTGTTCTTCACTAGAATCATTCCAATTTGTTGAATGACAGGCAACATTGCCATTTGGGAAAGCCCAAACTTTTTAAATAGTAAACTACATTTTAAACATATAGGCCTGTTTTATCATAAGGTGCCCCAACAAATCAACAATTAAATTGTACCTGCATTTGGGTGATATACATACATATATATATATATATATATATATATACACACACACACTTACACACATGTGTGTGTGTTGCAGAGAAGGTGCTTTATTTGGGAGTTCCTTCTCCCAAGGAAATCTCAGGTCCAGGTCCAATTCAGCTCAGTAATTTGCAGTTAGTATAAAAAAATAAAGACCACTGGACATTAGGAGTCAGGAGAAGAGAATCCTGGATTCGAATATGCCATTAACTCATTGTGTGACCTTGGGCAGTCATTTCTCATCCTTGAAGGTCTATTTCTCTTTTGTAAAATGAGAGGGAGTGCCGGATTGCATGATCATAAAGATCCTTTCCAGTTCTGACATTCTCTGGTCCTGTGATTACGTCTCTCTATCCCCAATAGAAAGATAATTGTTTAGAATACTTTAAATCTTTTTTGAAAAAAATTATTGATTCTTTTTGTTTTTTATTTCACTGTCATTTCCCAATAACTCTCCCCCAAATTCTTCTCTTGTAACCCTTGTAATAAAAAAAATTTCAGCAAAACAGACTGACACACCCACCATTTCTGACAAGCTACAGAGTGTTCTATATCTGTAGTCTACCTACTCTCAACCAAGAGAACAGAAATGTTTGGAAGCAATGTTGGTTGCTACATTAATCTAAATCGTGGTGTTTTTGACTGTTGCTCTCCCTTGCATTATTGTGGTCATTGTGTATATTATTCTCTTTGTTCCGCTTTGTTCATTCTGTATTCTGTAGGTCCTGATAGCATTCTTAATTTTCTTTCAATTTCTCACATTCATTGCCCCTTATGACATCATAGCATTTGATTGCATTCACATCACACAGTTTACTCAGCCATTTGATAGCCAGGGAGCATCCAGCATGCAGCATTTTGATATCTCAAAAAGTATTGATTTAAATATATTCTTTTTTTACATATGGGACATTTTCCTCTGTCTTATACCTCTTTGGAGTATGTGTCCACGAATGAGAGCATCAGATCAAAGGTTATAACAATTTAGGTGCTTTGTTCTCAAATTCCAATAATTTTCCAGAGCTGTTGGATCAATTCACAGCTCCAGCCACGGTGTATTAGTTATTGGTATGCCTGTCTTCCTATAATTCCTCCGACATAGTCTATTTTTGTATCTTCTCATCTTTGCTAATTTGGTAGGTGGGAGGTATACCCTCCGAGTTGTTTTCATTTGTTTTTGTCTTCTTATTTGTAACTTGAAGCACATTTTCATATGATTATTGATAGCATTTATTAGGTACATTTCTTAGGCTATCAAGGTAACATTCAATTTGCTAATTATAGATTGGTAATATTCTACAGGGTATAATGAACAAATTACAAGAAATCACGCTAAATATCACTTTACAAAATGAACAAATTTTCCCTTAAATAAATAAGATTCTTAAATACCAATTACCTATATTATCATATTGTAGGTATGCACAATTTTTTAGCATTTTTTCTCTAAGAATTCAGGCTTACTAACTTTGAATCATAGTTCAATATATAGCCCTTTATAAAAGGGCCCTTTATAAAAGTATAGCCCTTTATAAAAAACAAATGAAACACTGACCTTCTTTTAGGTTTAGAAATATTTTATATTGTCCCAACCTTAAGTGCATGACATTTGTGAGGAAATTGTATGTGTAGTAGAAAAAACACTAGAGTTAGAGACAAAGGTCATGAGTTCAAATCCCAGATGTGATGCTAGAATGGATGAAAAGTATTAAGTCCTGACTAGGTACAAGGCACTGTGCTAGAACTGGGGATAGAAATACAAAAGTGAAAGAGTTTTGTGTTCAAGGAGCTTCTATTCTAATTGGATACAGGGGAATAGTTTACATAAAAGGGGAATTTCTGCTTCATGAATCACAGGAATTCTGAGTGGAACCGCAGGACGCTTGATTGTCGCGCCATTTCCAGAAGCAATAAAAGTGTTTATTGGATAGAGAGCCAGGGCAGCCCCAGGGCAGAGCCGCTGATAACTTCTAAATTCCCTTCAACCTCAGTTTCTATGATCCTAAGATGCTTTAGAAAAAAAAAATATTTTGACTATATAGTGTTGGCTGTCTGTTAAGTTTTGATATGTTTAAATTCTGTGTAAAACAAAACTGACCCCATTAAGTAAACTGGATTATCTACTCCCTCCCATACATATACCTGCCTGAGTTCACTTAAGTTTTTTTTTTTTTTAATTCCTGGAATGTCTTTTCCCCCAAATCTCTACTTATTGAAATCCTATACGTCTTTAAGAGGCCCAGTAACAAATGTCACTTCCTCCATGAAGCCTTCCCTGATCCTCCACCTCCAGTTAATAAGCTTCCTTACCTAGTAAAATTTCAGATAACACCTTTTGTGCATGTCTCTCATGCGCTTATGTATTATTTTATATTATGGTTGTTTATATGATATATCCTCCTACTACGCTGTAGACTTCATGAGAGTAGGGGCCATGATTTTTTAAATCCAGATTATCTCTACCAGCATCCTAGATGATACTAACTTGGGTGCTTAATAAACCAAATGTTTGTAGAACTTTAAGATTAAGGAAATGAGTCTTGATGTGGGATTTGAAGAATTTATATTGTTTGAGAGATTAAGTTCTTAGGTATTCCAGTAAAGGAGAATGACTTTAGGAAAAGTAGGGAGGCAGGAATGTATATGACATGTTCATATACATGTCAAGCTCAAGGATTTTACTAGTTTGTCTAGAAGAGAGGATTCATGGAGAACAGTGGGAGATAAGGTTGGAAAAGTCATATGAGAACTTCTTAGGGATGGTCTTTGATGCTAGACTAAAGAGTTTAGGTCTTCATACTCTACAGTATGGAACCATTGAAATTTTTTGAGCAGAAGGTCACTATGTGCAGTGCAGTATGTTAGAAGAGTTGATTTTACAGCATATAGAATGGATTATTTGGGAGTGGCGTGGGAAGGAGGAAGAGAAACTAGAGACAGAGACACTATTATAATTGTCCTACAGTGAGACAATAAGGACTTGGAGAAGTTGGGAGTAGAAAGGAAGGAACAATTAGACGTAACTGTTTATGAGGAAGAATGAACAGAATTTGTGAAGCAGTGTAGGATTATGAAAAGACCATAGGGCTTGGTCTTGGAAGATACTTATGTTCTGACCCCGTTCTGGCCCTTAGTAGCCAGGTGAGCATGCATGAATCACTTAGACTCTTTGAGCCTTAGTTTTCCTGTCTGTTAAAGTGGAATGATAATGACTATTGAACTGGGTGACCTGGAATATGATCAGAGATAATGGGTAAAAAGTTCTTTGTAAACTTTAAAATGCTATAACTTTCAGCTGTTATCATTACTAGCAATTCAGTAGAGACAGAGAGGGAAAATCAAGATGATGCCAAGGCTCTTTCTAGCTAGGTAACTGAGAGAATAATGGAACCATTGATTACTAATTAATAAGAAAGAAGCAGCAGTAAGGCTAAACTGCTCTTTTAAGAAATTTGGCTTCTATAGAAAGAGAGAAATAAGACAGCAATGCAATAGGCTCTTGTCCCAATCAATGTTAATATGTGATTGTATTATATTTTTGAATTCTTCAAATCTTGCATTTCAAATTGCAGACCTTGGTTAAACCTGCAGTTTTGGGAGCAAATATGTATAATCAAAGCTTCAGTTTTATGAACAGGCATGTAAACAGAACTCTATTTCACGAATTTCCTAATTTCTTCCTTTGTAGATATAGCCATCTTTCCCCCCCATTTCCTTCAGTGTTTGAGTAATTATGAAAGCAATTAAAAAATAAATAACATGTCTCTTCTGACTATAAATTAGGTGTTATTGTTCTACATTGTCTCTATAGAAATTGAAGAAGAATTCTCACATTCATGGCAACAGCTGTGATTGGCATAAAAATCTCCTTTTCTTAGTTTTCATTCCATTATTGCTTTATAGGCTATAGAAAGTTGTCAAAAAATTTCAAAACCCTGGCAACAGAGAAAATAACTTTTATACATTTATAATATCTCAATATAGATTCACAAATTAATGTTTATTGTTGCAGAAAGACTTTACATTTTCATTTAGTCTAAGGGATGGAAGGTAGATGTCTTTCTTGAATTCCTCTGTTTACCAACTCTTTATTCCTAGTAAAAGAAGATAGTTTAAATGAGAATAGTGTAAACTATAAATTCATCAACAGTCTCCTTCTGATAACACTATAACATGGGAGTTTTTTTTACCTAATGTCTTATGAAATTCATAAAAACTTACATTTAGATTTTGTGGGGGCAATGGAATACTAGTGAATGAAGAATTGAAGTTCAAGATTACCCAAAAGGCCGTAGAGATACAGGTGGGTGTGAGCAGGCCACAGCACATTACAAACAAGGAATGGTGTAGGGGATACAGTGTAAAGTTTGTCATCAGAGAAATATGTGCACCCTAAAAAAGATGCAATAGTTATATACCAACAGGTAGAGGTAACTGATAGATAGATGTTCCTTATGTTCCTGGGACAGCTAGGTGGCACAATGAATAGAGCATTGATTGGGTCTGGAGTCAGAAAGACCTTAGTTCAAGTCTAGCCTCAGACACTTAGTAACTGGGCAAGTCACTTCACCCTGTTTGTCTCAGTTTCCTCATCTGTAAAATGAACTGGAGAAGGAAATGACAAACCACTGCAGTGTCTTTGCCAAGAAAACCACAGAAGGGGTTGCAAAGAGTCAGATATAACTGAAAATGATTAAGCAAAAACAACAATCACATGCTCCATTGACATCTATACAAAGTCAAGAGAAATGGAAGAGGAATCTAGTACATTGGGTTAGGGATTGATGAAGGACTGCAGACAAAAAGTCCTATAGGATGGACAGTCACGAACAGATGATGGGTGTCGCTGAAGAAGGAGAGGCCATCAATGAGAACAGATCTATAAAAATATATAGAATTTGACCTACTTCTTTCTTTAAATGCTTCATTTGTCTGGATTTTAAATAAGTTGAACAAATTTTCAAGAAAAAACTCTACATGCAAAGAAATGAAATTGAAAAGAAATTAGGTTTGAATAATATTCATTTTTGTACAGCATGTGAATGCTAAGTGAATTGAATTGAACAGAACCATAGTTTATAAAGTACTTTCCCCCAACAACCTTGTGATTTTAGTTGGTCAGACAACAAGCGTTGACTAAGTGTTTGGTCTGTGCCAGGTTTCTGTGCTAGTCACTGGGAGTACAAAGAAAAACAAAAAGTTCCTTCCCTCAAGGCGTTCACTGCCTAATGAGGGAAACAACACATAAACAGCAATGTACAAACAAGATATAGTCAGGATAAACCAAGAGTAATCTCCGTGGGAAGTGACCGTAACGAACAAGGGCCAGAAAAGAATTCTTCCAAAAGACAGGATTTTGGTATAGACTTGAGGATAGTCAGGAGACAGAGACAAGGAGGAAGAGTACTCCAGACATGGGAGAGAGGCAGTGAAAAGGCATGGAGCTCCATGTTCATAGAATAGCAAGGATGTCATTGGATCTTCTCATAACTGTCAGTGCCTAGGTCGCCTGAAACCTCTCTAGCCCAATGTTTTTCAGCCCTGGAGTCAGGAAGACCTGAGTTCAATCCAGCCTACTAGCCATGTGACCCTGGGGAAGTCACTTCAACCCGTTTGCTTCAGTTTCCTCATTTGTAAAATGAGTTGGAGAAGGAAATGGCCAACCACTCTAGTATCTTTGCCAAGAAAATCCCAAAAGGGGATCACAAAGAGTCAGATCTGACTGAAAAATGACTTACAAAAGCTATCTCCAGCAAGGGATTTAAATGTTTTCTCTCTCTCTAGAACAAACTAATCCTTATAGATTAATAATAATTGTTATAACTTTATAAATCAGTAAAATTCTTCACAGAGATAGCCTTACATCTAGACACAGTTACTTACATGATTTGATAGCAGGGGCAATAGATAAGGCCCTGCTTCAATCACCAGTACCAAAGTGCCACCAGAGATTAATTCCTTTTCATTACAGTAACCAAGAGCAACCTCTTTTAAAACCTTAGACACCCCTCAGGGAGGTCAAATTTTAGAACATTAAGCTTTTATCACTCTGATCCATCATCATTAACATTTTGCTATGAATTTAACTCACCTGAGAGTAAAGTGTGAGGGATTGTGAAAGGAGGAAGGAAAGATACAGTGCCATGGGGAACGTTCCAGGGAGAATGAGGTCTATTAATTAAGGTCTAAAAATGATTTTATGATTTAGGGAACCTCTAGAAAGCCAAAGAGAGAACCCTTTGAACAGCAGGGACTAAGTGGTACCCACAAGGGGTCCTGAGGAACATTGTGAGGACAAATAATGTAGGCTTGATCTCTTTTCTGACCCTGATAACTCATTCCTGCTTGCATTGTATGGTGGTGTCGTGTATTCAATACTGAACCCCCACTTCTTACACTTAGCTAGTTTTGTGACCATGGGCAAGTCCCTCAACCACTCTGAGTCTCAATTTTTTCAGTCTGTAAAATAATATCTATCTTCCAGGGGTTTTTAAATAATTAAACTAGCTAATGTATTTAAATCACTTTGAAAATTTTAAAATTCTCTATAAATGTCAGTTATTTTTATAATTTAGTCCTTTCTGAAGAGGAGCATGCTACATAGTAGCCATTATCTGAGAGTTTTGGGGTCAAAAAATAACATAATTTATATATTTCAATATTTACAAACACCTAGATCTTTTTTCTCATCGTGGACACTTACTACATATCAAGAAATACAACACAATAATATAAATCTATAATTTATACACATATAAATACAGTCTATAAATATAAAGTATAAATGCAAACAAAGAGAAAGACTGTCCCTGCCCTCAAGGAGCTTACATTCTAACGGGGAAGGAACCTGAAAATGGAAGGAGGAGGAGAAGGCGCCCTCCACCATCCGTGGCGGAGACGTTTGGAGCATCAGGAACCGAGCCCGAGAAATGAGTGAAGCATTGAGCGTGGCTAGTCTTGGTGTCCCCCCCTGGGACATCGTTTTGTCATTGAGTCATATCAGATTTCATGACCCCTTTGGGGTTTCCTTGGCAGAGACACTGGAGCAGTTTGCCATTTCCTTCTCCAGATCATTTTACAGATGAGGGAACTGAGGCAGACAGGGTGAAGTGACCTCCCAGGGTCACCCAGCTAGTAAGTGTGTCTGAGGCTGGAGTTGATGTCAGGAAAATGAATCTTCCCGGCTCCAGTCCTGGCTCTCTGTTCACCATGGCGCCCCCTGGCGCAGCTGCCCTCTCATTGGTAAGCTCCAGGAACTCACCAATCAACAGTCTGAGGCTAAAAAGGGCAAAAGGGTTTTTTTTAGGGTGAAAAAACAGTCAGAAGGAGAAAAGGTTCCAGGGTGAGAAGGCCTCTGATTGAAGACCCAACTAGCATCACAATAGCCTGCAACAAATGTAGTATTTTACGGTTTTGCAAAGTGATTTCTTCCTGATATCCCTGTGGGTTAACGCAATGTAGATGTTATTATTTTCATTTTACAGAATAGGAAACTATAGCTCAGAGATGTTTACCAACTTGAAGATCACACAGTTACTAGTGATAGAAGCAGAACTTGAACCCACATCCTCTAAATTCCACATCTAGGGCTATTCTATGAGACCCCACTGATCAGTGATTTAATGTAAATTACCAAAAAAGCTGCCAAGGGACCTTCTCACACACTGTCCTTGCAGTAGAGGATGGAGACTTGAATGATATAGAATAGCATTTCCAAAGATGATTTTCATTTCATGTCCTTAGAAATAAAATTGAAGGTTTTCCCCCCCTACATTAAACAACATTGTGAATTTTCCCCTTTTCATCCTCAGGAGGAGCTACGTTGTTATTATCTGCTCAGTGAATTGGCACATTGAAAAAGAAAGCACACCTATCACCTCCTGTTTTCTTTGCCATTTGAGTAATAGCATAGGAAAGTAAATTGTTCCTTCTTGTATACTCACAGTTTAGATTACACACTGATACGTTTCTTGTTTTGTGTTTTTTCCTGCTTTGACATAATAGACATAATAGCTTCATGACATAATATAATTGATTCTGAGATCCTTGGTTTTCTCTCCATTTTCAAGAGAAAAATAGAGTCTTCCATGTTTTTCTATTTTAGATGAAGTGGTAGGGTAAAGTAATCCCCATTTTTCATCAAAGTATATAATAATCCAGGCATAATTATCTCTAAACTATCATAAACTATGGGAATACCAATGATAACTTACTTTGTATGTTTCTTGATGTATATAATTACATTTGGCAAAAGACTGATGTGTAAGTGAAAATGTCTTTTGGTATTTGTCTACCATCTTTCTCTTTTCAAGGTTACTGATGTCATCATATACCACAGAACAGACTCCACCAAAGACTTTGTGGTGATAGTCACTAGCTTAAGATGCCTTCATCCAGCAAAAACTGCTTCAGCTTCTCTCCTCATCAAAATATTTCCATAGACATACCCCACGCCTCAACTAAGTGTTTCTCTAGATCTTTACATGTCAAGACCCAGAGCTCATTTGGCAGTAGTATCTGAGTCAGGGAATACTTAGACCTGGAGATGACACACCAATGATTGGGAATGGTTCCATTAGCAGGTGGTGTAGAAGGAGGTAATAGTGGCAAGTTAGTAAGATCACAGATTTTTAGTAAGGGAGACCTGCCTCAAACACTTACTAGCTGTGTGATCCCGGGCAAGTTATTTAACTTATTCTTGACATTCATTTTCTCATCTGTAAAATGAAAATGATGATAGCACTTAACTCAAAGGGTTGTTTTAAAATCAAATGAGATAGCATATATAAAAGCACTCTGCAAATCTTAAAGAGCTATAGAAATTATTGTTCTCATTCTCATTCTTATTATCATTACTAGTCTTAGCCAGATTTGGGGAGCATCAAGTCTAGGAAGAAAGGCAGTCAGCACCAAGTCGAAAATCGGTGTCTACATCAGCCAATGGAACACAATATCAAGGCTCTCTGACAGCAGACAATGAGACTGAAGAACAGGTAGTCAGGGTCAGAGGAATCTGATAACAGGTAGGCAGGGCCCATGGAAAACAGATTTTAAAGGCAAGACTTCTTAGGGATTAGCAAGGGTAAGTTAGGACTCCTGATTCCAGAGGAACAGGGCTGTGGGACAGTTTACCAAGAGTCTCAGGAACTGAAAAAGAAAATAAGAGCTCAGTTACTGAAAGGAGAGTGCAGGGTGTTTCAAGAGCTGTCATGTGGGAAAGGGATTAGACTGGTTTTGCTTGTAGAATTATGAGTGATGGATTAGAGGTCAGATTTTTAATTCAATGTAAAGACAAATTTCCTGAGAATTAGAGATGCCTTGGGAGTTAGTAAATTCCTGTCGCTAGATATCATTAATTTAGATGACCATTGTTTAGAGTTATTATAGAAGGGAACCTTGGCCAGGTAAGGGTAAGACTAGATGACCTCTGAGATCTGTTCCAAATTGAATATTCTCTGGGTTATAGGTCATCTGAGTCTCTTTTAAGGATGGATTTCTACTCCCAAGAGCATCTTCCTCTAACTTCAATTTTACAAGATCTTGTGTTTGTGGAAGTAGTATAGGTTAGTAACCATAGCCTCAAGCATATGGCAGCTGTTCAAGTCAGAGGAAGATTCTCTCCAGCCTTAATTTTCGATGTGAAATGCCAGTCTCTCTGTTCAGCAATTGGTGAGTCTTCTACTTCCTCTTATATGTTGTTCTCAAATCACTGCTACGTGATTTGAACTTACTAGAGTTGTAAGAATAAAGTGACATATCTATAAAGCATTTTGCAAACCTTAAAGTGCTAGTTATTATTATTATTAATTTTATTGTTATTCACATAGTACATTTCAAGCATTTCTGATAGGCAGTACTCAACACTGTGGTCATTTACATATCTGTGACCCATATATAAAGCTGACAGTAGCTCTCCCTTGAGAATAAATTTGTCACCATCATTTGAATCAGGGGTGGGGATCCTGTGACCTTCTAGGTCCTCAAGTGCAGCCCTAAGGACCTAGAGGGCCCCATGTGGCCTAGAGGGCCCCATGTGGCCTCGAGGCCACAGGTTCCCCACGTGGCCTAGAGGGTCCCATGTGGCCTTGAGGCCACAGGTTCCCCACCCCTGATCTAAATGCACATCTTTATTATTGGCTTATATATTTGCTGTGACTTTTGGGCTTATTCTGATTTTTTTGTGTTTTACATATGCTACTTCTGTTTTCTTCCCTCATGAAAGACTTGTTAGCCAAATAGGTGTCCAGTCAAAGCACAGTCAACATAGTAGATTCTTAAAAATAATTACAAAATGTAATAGGAAGAAATGGCATCTAAGTATCTCTTTTTTTTTTTTTTTGGTCAAACTACATTTTACGTATTACGATGTCTGACTGCAGATGGTACCACCAGGGATTAAAAAGTAGAGTTTACAAAGTTAAGAAATTGTCAGAAAAGAAAAGATATGTTGTATTAGCAAGTAACTGGCAGTACTTTACACTTAGCTATCTAAAACTCTTGGGGAATGAGTCATTCTGGATAGCCAAGCTCTCCATATAGGTGAAGACTGACCCCCTTTAAATAGGAAAGACTTTAAAAAAAAAGAATTGTAGCTGTTTTAGATGAAAATCTTTATCCTAAGTTTAACATAGATCACAGACTTTCCTGACTTCTTATGCAGAGTGCATTGAATGTAGTTTAAACTTCCCTCGGTAACTCAAGGTCATCATTCTAACACATTTGTTATTTTACTCTTCTTTGGCGACACGATGCTTTCAGGAGCTGGTGGAGTCCTTGGGGTGCTTTGTCTCCACGCTGACCATCCGTCCTGGAGTTTTTGAGTTCTTGTGTCTTGTTTTTCAATTGTTCTGTCTCTTCTTTTGTCAAACAGTCAGCTATCAGTTCTTGTTTCTGTCAGTATGACTTTTATCGTTTATTTGTAGCTTTCAATTTGTTAAGGATTTTGAAATGTGTATTAGAATCACATGTAAAATATGGATAAATAAACTCTGAGTTAGACTTTGAGAGGTACTTCTATGGCCAGTCATTAATGAATACATTTGATGCAATTTTTGGCGGCTTTAGGCATTTTTTATTTGTTTGTTTACGGTCTGCTTCTGAGAAGACTTCTAGATAAGCAAGGTCTCACAGTTTTCTAATTTTCTGTCATCTCTCAGGGAGTTGTAGGAGAGGTTTATTCTGACTTTTCATGAAAATAATAAGGAAAAATGATATCCACCAAAACGGGACCTCACATTTAGCCAAAGACAATATTCTTTGTGACCTAAATTCAGCCCAAGAGCTCGTGAAGCTCTTCTTGATACCTCAGAAATGCATCAGAATACCCAACAAAATGTAGACTACACATCATTCTGTCTTTCATTAAGTCATAATAAGGAAAAATGATACCCACCTATATGGAACTATGTATTTAGCCAAGGACAATAGGTTGACCACTTCCTCCAAGGCCCTGGAGTTTCCAAGTTAACTCCTCTTTTGAAAAACATCAGAAATGTGGAACAATAACACAGACTAAATTTCTAGCCTAAAAAATTACAAGTCAAAAAAAAAAAAAAGCAGTAATCATGGAGAGAATTTCCTTTCATTCTTACAGACTCTCTCTTGAAGTATGTTTAGACACAAAGATAGCCTGTATCCTTAGTGCTGAAGAAACAATGGGAGAAAATTTTCAAGAAAGTGTCCCATATAATAATCTGATCATTCCCCAGATTGGCAGCATCCGTGATATTTAGAGTGCTTTGCTGCCAGAGTGGAAGTTCTGTAAATTACGGAACTGCTCTGAGAGTGACAGTAATTGACCTGGTATTTGGAAGAATTCCAGGATGACTGGCAAGGACAGTTTGCCACTGGATCCTTTGTCTCCTTTGACTGTTTTATTCGTTTTGTGCTGATTACTTCGGTCGTGTTTATGTTTTTATGTTGGTGTTATCCCTTGTTTTGCCTTAATTTGGTAGGATCCATCAGGAAGATGAAATAATTTATATCATGAATACACACTTTTTTTTTTTTTTGCAAAGCTATGCCACCATGTAATTTTTTTTGGAGTAGCTGTTTTTATTATTGTCATTTTTACTAGCTAGATGCGGTTTCCTTGAATATTAACTAATGTTTTGTATCAGGCATTGGCTTGGACTCAATAATTCAAGGAAGTAGTTTAATGAACAGTCTCCTCTGTATAGAAAATGTGTGCTAGATGGTAACATTATGTAGAAATATCTTAAGATTCCCCAATCCAGTTTTAAATTATATGCACTTTTGCATGTCAGCCTAAATTGCATGTAAATTAAAATTACATAGACAGTTAATGTAGCTTTGCTTCTGCTCATCCCTTATACAGAAAGTGCCTCCTTTAATAGTTTTCCTTAGTAATCAGTGAATCAGGGAACTATAGTCAAAGTGTCACTGTGCTAAAATATAAGACCTAGATAGAGTCTTAGTAATGTGATTTCATAGAGATGGCCAGGGCATTGATAGTTTTGATCTTCTACAAGAATAAGTAGCCTAAAGATTGCTAAATATTAGACTTTTAATGAGGGAGGTTGAGAAATATATCTAGAACTTTTCAAAATAGAATTACAAAATATAAGTATTACAAAATCTTATGTTTTGCTTATGTATATGCTATATATTTTGAAGCTTTTAAAGACCAACATTTTTGAAGACACTTCATAAGTAAATGGAATAGCATCCTTCATGTTTTTTATTCATCAGGAGAAAGAGCTCTCAAATCAACAACCCGATGGGTAAAATGAATATTTCACATGGTCGGGGGGGAGAATCACTTAGCCTTCTTGAATTATATTTCAGAATTCATTAAGCAGAAACATAAAGTTGTCAGTAAACAAGCATTTGTTAAGTACTTTCTAGGCACCAGACACTATACTAACCACTGGGGGTACAAAGAAAATTCCCCCCCAAAATAATTGTGACCACTATAACAAAAACCAAAGTTACTTGTAATCAATCTGATGCAAAGACTGCTACTGACAATTTCATTCCATCCCACCTCTGTGCTTGCTGCAAGGTAGCACAGTCATCTGAAAACAATATTGATCTCAGTTCTGGTATCTTCATTTTCATTACTAGAGTCAATTTGTGTATTCACCCGGTTTATCTTTCTTTGATCTGTCTCAGTTCATAAGGTATCTCCATTTTTCTCAAAATTCTTGGTGTCATTACTGTGAAATAATGTTATTACATTCATAGTTTTCAATTGATTGGCACCTACTTTATTTATAGGTTTTTGCTACTATAAAACATATTGCTATGAATATTTTGCTATTTCTGGGACTTTCATTCTCTCATTGGCCTGCTTGTGTTATAAGCCCAACAGTGGCCCAAAGAATACGAATAGGGCCATAACTTTCTTCATATAATTCCAAATTAATTTTAGAATAACTGGCTGGATCCATAGCTTCACAAACAACGGATTAGCTTCTCACAACTCATAACAAGATGGGAGAGACATGGATGTATTTTTAGGCACCCTTTCCATGTGAGAAGAGGATGAAGGAGGAGATAGTGTCAGAAGATATTTGAGTAATGTAAGATGAGGAGCTCTCAGTGAATATCTTGTTTTTTCAGTGAAATTGAAGGCAGTATAGGTTCTCAGCAAAGAAGGGTGAACTAAATGAATTCTGAGGAGGGATGAAAAAAAATTTGATGGGATGAAAAAAAAAAGCCTTTGTAGTGAGTGGAATACTGAATGAATTAGGGAGATGTAAGAGAAATTCCTTATTGCAGTGATAACCCAGTTGACATAATGTAACGTAACTTTATAGCATTTCATGATGATCTCAAGCTCCATTCAGCAGCAAATGAATAGGCACTGGATAGTGGAATTAATCCAAATATGGAGTTTGATAGGGCATCATCATTGATAGGATAAGAAGCAAGGGATTCTAGTGTTGAGCAGGTATCTCAGCAAACTATAGCCCTGAAGCAAAATCTGGTCCAGCCATCTTTGTGAGCCATCTTTAGCTTGAAAGGTATAGTTTGCCACCCTGAGTGTGTGCGTGTAGGATAAAATAGAACTCAGTCACCTAGGGGTTGAAATAGAGAAGGGAGGAATGTAAATATGATGACCTGGGAAATAGTTTAGAGGTAGAAGGACTAGAGATCATGTTTAGGATAAAGAGCAGGGTTATGAGTTGAAAGGCAGAAGGAAAGCTAGTGAAAAAACTTATGACCAGATAATGCAGTTTGGGAGTTCATTTGTGTAGAAGTGGAACATTTGTGGATTATAGGAAGACCAAGGGAACACCCATGCTGTTGGAGAACAGGTATAATAGTTGGAAAGGACTGAAAAGAAATATTCTAACGTAGAACTTTGACTCCCTAGTTGCAGGTCTTCATTTTGGAGCTACACATTTCTTACCAGGTTGCGTAGGTGACTCACCTCCACAGAACTTCCTCTGCCATGCCCTAGAAACTCCATTAGCCTCTGAAGCTCACTCTGCCCTAGACTACTTCTCACACTGGGAGGACCCTTCCACTCCTGAGGCCTCTCCCTCCAACTAGCTACTTCTTCTCAGAACCTCAGTTTTTAGGAGTCATCTCAAGTCAACCCTGTCTTCATCCTGTCTGATCATCACTGCTGACTCACCTCCACAGAACTTTCTCTGCCATGCCCCCATGCCAGGGACCTTAACCCCCCCCCCCCTTTTCAGCTTCCTTTCTATGTGTTGTCTTCCCCCGTTAGAATGTAAACTCTAATAACAGAGATTGTTTTCCTTTCTTCCTGTATTTGTATTCCCAGCACTTAAAATACTACCTAGCGTGTGGTAAGTACTTAACAATTTGTACTTAACAATTTCCTCTTGACTTGACTGCCCAGAAAAAGTGTACCCCTTCTGCATCACAGTCATTCAGACATTGAAGACCATTTTCTTGTCCTCTTTGCCCCCATTATCGCTATGCTAGAATGAAGGGTTTTTTGTCAGTGATTCAGGAAGTATAATTACTAGGAAGAAATAGTCAAGCATAAAATAAAGAAAAATATGGCTAATGAGAAATACTAAAGACCTATGGCAAATTGTGAAAGAAATAGATTCCTCTTAGAGTCTGCTCCTAGTGGGAGAGCTGGAAGGGAACTTGACAAGCATAAGATGATAGCTCTAGAAATGGAAGGGACTTCACCATCTGATTCAGCCCTTTGATTTTACAAATGAAGAAACTGAGGGCCAAAGCAGTTCAATGACTTATCCAAGAACAGGAAATAAGTAGAGGTGGAATTTGAATCCAAATTCTCTGAATCCAGAGCCAGTGTTCTTTCTACTATGCCATCGATTGTACCCATGTATCATAGCTAGTTAGTGGGAATCTATGCCTCACTAACTCAGAAACTTGGAAGCTTGTGGTCATCTAGACAAGGACTGGGAAGGACTCCATATTTCTTTGAAGAAAGGATTACCAAACAGATTAAAAGCTTAAGCAGGGTCATAGGTATTTTTATCTACTTCAAGAAAGAAGCTTTTCAATAATATTATAAGTTCTCACTCCACAAAATCAAAGACTTTCTGAGGTAGAAGGAACCGCAAAGGAAAAGGAATCCCCACTCGAGCATGTCCCGGGAATGGTCATCTGGTTTGTGCTCAAAGACCTTCAATGAAGAGGACCAAGTTGCTTCCTGCTCCAGAATAACTCTGATGTTAAGAAGTTTTTGCTGACATCAAGCCTAAATTTACTTCTTTGCAACTTCTCCTCTTTGCTCCTAATTCTGAGCCCCACTGGAAAAACAGAATGAGTCTAATCAGTCTTCCTCAGAATGTCCCTATGAAGTACTAGAAAACAGCCATCACATTTCTCCATGAGTCTTTTCTTCTCTACTTTAAACATTCTCAGCTTCTTCAAATAACCCTCACGTGGCAGAAATTCTTGTGGCCCTTCAACATGCTAGTTGCCTTTGTGTGGATCCCAGAAGTTTTTCTGTGTTATTCCTGTAATATGACACTGTTATGGGAATCTAAAGATCTTCCCTGCCCCTAGGCCCTTTGCTAATGTGGCTACGTGACTCTGAGGACCCTTGGAGATTTGAAAGTATACTCTGTTCCCTAACAGGTTGAATGTGGTCACGTGGAGCCTGTGGCGCCAGGCTTGTTTTCCAGGAATGCCCGTGCCTTGTAGCTTTGTG
>CM053587.1:10777440-10810792 GCA_028646515.1 Pseudochirops corinnae
CAGATCTAAGAACCTGTGCTAGTAGCCGCCCTAGACATGCTAGGGTGCTTGCTGTTACAGACACCTAGCACTGAACATAAATCTAGATGTAGTTTTGCACCCAGGTCCTTTACTCCATAGCCAATAGTTGCCATTTTTATATCTTCTAGGTCTTTTAATACCCAAGAAGTTGATTCTTATGGGCAAAGTGACTTGAATTCTTCAAGGGCAATGACAGGTTCTCTTACCATCTGTAATGGTAATGGGAATTTAAAAATCCTCCCTGACCTTTAATAAGCCTAAGGGAATTTGAGGACCTTCCCTGCTTAGAAGATTTTTCCCTGCCCCCTAATATGCTGAATGTAATCATGTGGAGCTGTGGTGGGAGGAGTTTGCTGAAGGGTAGAGCAGAAATCACAGGAAGCTGGGAGTCAGAGCAGTTAGAGAACAGGGAGGAGAGGATGCACCCAGGAAGACATGCTTGTGAGTGTTTGTTTGTGGTAAGGCTAAGGAATAGTGTGGCTCTCTGCTGTGTTGTGGTGTATTAACCTCTATATTGCTATGATATATTTGGTTTCCTGGTGTTGGGATTTGGTTTTCTGGTGTTTGAATAAATGTTTTGCTTCTGTCTTTTATATGGAGAGTCTATTATATTTTGCAATTGAGCACTATGCCAGCATATTCACAGTTGCTATTAGCACTGTGTATATTGCGTTGGCACTACACCATCTCTTTACTTATTTTGAGTATCAATACTTTTTGCCATTTTTTTGCCTTCTCTTCACACATAACATACTCACAGTGACCCCCCGATTCAGTCCCTCAGTACCAAGTCTCCTTCACTCCACATGATAGCCAAAGTGTAGATTTGACCATGACACTCCCCTTCTCAATCAACCCCATGACTCCTTTTTGCCTCTAGAATCAAATATATATTTTTACTTTTGGCATTAAAAGCTTATCACAACCCGGTTCCAATCTACCTTTGCAACCTTATAACATATTCCCGCCTTCGAGGGTACTATGGTCCAGTTATCTAGACTCTTCTTACTGGACATCATACATGACTGTTCATCTCCCATCTCCGTGCCTGTGCGCTCACCACCCCTCATACCTGGAATGTGTGCCCTCCTCCCCTGCCTCTCTTAGAATCCCTGATTTCCTAAAAGGCTCAGCTCAAGCACCACCTCATAAATAAAGTCTTTCCATTTTGTATCATCCTCTCCTTGTACAAGCTACATCACTTGGCTGGACTCTCAAGGGCAGATACTTTTTGCTTTGTATCCTCAGCACTTAGTGTAGTACATGGTACATTGTAGATGCTCAGTAAGAGCTTCCTCATTGGTCACTTGTTCTTTCTAGTCCAAAGGTCATTCAGGCTCCTTAGCCAGTCAAACAGAAGCAAAGTAAGAATGAAGCTGTTCTACCTTCTCTGGCAGCCTTTTTCATTCTTCTTCGCATTATTTAATTCTTCCACCCCTGAGCAGCATCCTAGCCCTTCTGTGATCTGCTTTTCCATGATAGAACAGACAACAAAAAAACCACTTATATGTGGCTAACTTTAAGTGTTAATACTATAATAAAACCAATGGCTGATCATACGTGCAGTTTTACGTTCTGCGGACTGTGTTACAGTTGGCCCCCCCCACAAGCCTGCAAGGTAAATCAGTAGCTCACTAAACACTTATTTGTTGCTGTTAAATGCTTCAGTTGCTGGCACTACTAGCTCTGTTTTACTGATAAGAAGACAAAGACTCAGATGGTCAACAACTTGCCCTTGGTCACACAGCTAGCAAGTATAGAAGCTGGGCCTAAGTGCAGGTCTCCTGACCCCAGTCCTCCTGTCCTTGCACCATGTTGCCTCACATTACTAATTGCAGTTGTCTCAATTAGCAGAAATGCTGGATGTAATTTTTAAAAATCCCCTGATAGAGGACCTAAAGCCAATTTGTGCATTGAGAACCACAAAATAAAGTCAGTTTTTTCCCTTCTAGAACAGATTCATTAAACTTGACCTTGTAAGTTTAGGCACTGTTGGTATTTCGCATCACTTTATAAGGCATTAAGTATTTACAGATTCTCAAGTTTACCAGCAAAATTTGGATAGACATGTTTGCCCTATATCTGATCAGACTTTACTGCAACAATAGCTGCATCCAAACTATGAAAACAAGACAGTGGTTTGCATTTGTGTGAAGCTTTTTACACACAGACACACATACACACATATGTCACACCTCTAGGTATATAAGCATGTCTAGAGATTTTTACATGTGTGTAGGCCAGGGGTGGGGAACCTGTGGCGTCGAGGCCACGTGTGACCTTCTAGGTCCTCAGGTACAGCCTTTTGCCTGAGTCCAAGTTTTACAGAACAAATCCTGTTCATAAGGGGATTTGTTCTGTGAAATTTGGATTCAGTCAAAGGTCTGCACTTGAGGACCCAGAAGGTCACATGTGGCCTTAAGGTTGCAGGTTCCCCACCCCTAGTGCGTACCTATATATGCATATGTCTATATATGCAGAGCAATGAGAATTATCAGAATGACCACCCTCAATACAGCAGAATTGAAGGAAAGACTGACTACATTAGGGCTTAGTTAACTAGCAAAATCAATTAAACAGGGCCCTCCGGGTAATTAGATTGCAAACTCCATATCATCTTAATCAAATTTCATATCTTCCCCCATTGGTCTGTATGCAGTAGACACTCAAAAATCAGTAAATGTAGATACTGATCACAAATTAAGGAAATAGGCAGTTCTAGACAACCAGCTTAGATTCATACTACAATTTTACTCTAAATTTTAGTAACCTGCTTCATTGTTTGTTCATTTTGTTTTAAAGCCCTATGAAAAATATTTTCTATACAGAGTCAGGAATTGATCAGTGTCTTTTTATTTCAGGCTTTACAATCAAATACTAAAGCCATTAGCACTTGTTCTCCTGGGGATGGTTGTAAGTGTGTTAAAGAAAATATTTAGTTACTAGTTGATAAATCCTTAGTCTCCTTCAGTAGACATCTCTATTGTTGCCTCCTACAGGACCCCTTCCTGATTCCTGCTTGTTAGTCCTCTCCTTCACACTCCCCCCAGTTTTTTTGTGTTTGCTCTGTATGGATTTGATATGTGCTTCTCCATACATGTGTTGTCACCTCTGCTTCCCTCCACCCAGTAAAACGTAAGGAGCTCTAGCCGAGTAGGTTTAGAGGGATGGGGTTGTCTTTGTATCCCCAGTCCCTGATACATAGTGAGAGCTCAGTTAATTTTTTTTCTCTTTTCAGGTGATTGAATTTCCTTAATCATGTAAACCTCTGTTGTAGAGTATGGACTGTTAAATTTATTTACTTATCCATTTATTCATCAATTTATTTCAAAGCTTCAAATCATTAAGATATTTGTATAAATATTGTATCCCTTCTTGAGATATAACTGGTACAACTTGGCAGAATCTCTGGCATTTTTTTATCTTTTTATCCACAACTTAACAGAAGGCCTTGGATTTAATAGCTTCTTAATAATAGTTGAAGTTAATTCTGGTGAATTTGAGAATCTTAGGACCCACAGAGTAGATGATGGAGAGCCAATTTTGGAATCAAAAAGACTTGACATGTTCTGCTTCTGTATTACCCTGGGCAAATCACTTATCTCCCTGTGCCCCAGGCAGCTGTCAGGTAGTTGCAGGGCAGTTGCTAATTTGCTTTGGTAGAGGGAGTCCTCAGTACCAATTATATCACAGGGATGGTTGAAAACAACAATAAACTTTGTGCTAGAGTGGACCTTAAATGTGATCTTATCCTCTCATTCGTCAGTGAGAAAACTGAGGCATGGAAATTTGAAATGAATTGATAATAACAGAGCCAAGATTCAAGGCCTGGCTCTCTACCTCCAAATCTCCAGTGCAGTTTTCTAGATGATCAGATCAGGCTTACAGTAGAAATACAGTAACAAATTCCCAAACTGTTGCTCCATTCTTTGCATTCAGCAAATTAAGTAAGCAATAAATATTGATTACATCATATAGCCGTATGGTCTTACAGTGCCTTGTGCTAGCCAAGCCCCAATGGCTTCCTGACTAGGATGGAGAGACTGCTGAGACCATCGGAATTTTGATCCCTAAACTGCTTCTACATGCTAGGATTTCATGAGCTTTGGCAAAGCGCTAAGTGCACTAAATCAGAAAGTCTGGAAATCCTGGCTCATCTCTTGATGGCTTTATATCCTCCCTGCTGAAGCACAAAAGAAGAGAACAGGATGGAGAGGCAAAAAGAAGACAAAAGTGCAGAGGAGCTAGAGAGGTGTGGCAACCCTTTAGGTCTCTAGCCATTTAGGTCTCCGTGTGCAGTAGAATGTCCTTTACATTCAAGTGATTTTAACATCGCAATGCATGGTTTTTCCCTAAATTACATGCACCCTTCCTTCCCCAGGCTCCCCTGCCCTCCCCCACTGCAGCAGACTGTCTTATTAACAGTGACTCACGTAAGATCTTTAATGCAGTCCAGTAATGGACTCATAGATCTATAGTAGGCAAGTGGATGAGCAGCCTGTAGTGCAGAGCCACCAGTACATATATCTGAGACAGACGCTGGAAATGAGTGATCATCTGGGTCCAGTTTTCACAGGAGAAAGGGAGAGGGCTGGCTTACCTTTGGGAATCGGTCAGTCCGTGAACATTTAGTAAGTGCCTGCTGTATGCCAGGTACCTTGCTAAGTACTGAAAGTAACAAAGGAGGCAAAAGGCAATTCCTACCCTCAAGGAGCTTACAGTCTAATGTGGGAGACAAAATGCCAGCTAACATATGCAAAGCAAGCTATGTATAGGATAAACAGGAAATAATTAAAAGGAGGGCCCTGGAATGAAGGGGGCTTGGAGAAAATGGGCTTTTGGTTGGGAGTTAAAGGAAGGCAGGAAGGTGGGTAGGTAGAGAAAAGGAGGGAGAGCATTCCAGTCACAGGGAACAAAAAAGAGAAAATGCCTGGAGCTGAGAGAGAAAGCATCTTGTTCATGGAACAGCCTGGAGGCTGGCGCCACTGGATCTAAGAGGATGCATGTATTGGGGACTAAAGTGTAAGAAGAATCACAAAACACTCCACACTTACCAAAGGACATTTGCTTTGCCCTCAAACATCAAGAATACACAGAAAAGGATAGAGAAACACTTAACTTTTCTGGACCTAGTCCCTTCCTCTCCTTCTGTAAAAATGTCTGGTCAGTAAGTCGTCAGAGTCTGGCCACTCATGTTGTCTCAAGGACAACATGGCCCCACACTTCTTGAAGCAACAGTGTTTTAGCATCAGTATTTTTCCAGTGATATTCTATGGCTGTGAAAAATACTTGAGAAACTGAAGGATTAAAGTAAACCCCTTAAAGAGCAACAGAGAAGAATGTGATGTGAAGGAACAGTGCCTAGCCCGCAGTCAGCACTTAACAAAGGCATGCTTCCTGGCTGGCCACAATAAATTACAGATTAGGAAGGAAAGCAGAAGCGAGATGAAGGGTACCATCAAAGAAATGTCGGATCAGAACAGAAGATGAACTGTCCATGCAGAGCGAGTTCTAGTGTGGTATCCACACATTGTCTAGAAAACCTGAGGAGTGTCCCAGCTGCTAAGTGTCCTCATTTTGATAGTACCATGGGAGAGTATGGACAGGATGCACCCCGGATAGCTCATGTGTGCTCTGCATTACTGAAGGTGAGGGGAACCCTTAGATGATAAAATTCCACATCCATTGGGAGCATTCAACTCAATGTAGTAGGCATCTTTTATTAGGGAATATGTGATCTTGGATATTGTTACAGAGCTGCTACATGCTCTGTTTGGGAGAAGTAGGAGAGTAGTATTGAATGCAGAGGAAAAGGTTAGATTTTGAGTGTCACAGGGGTTTCATATACAATGCTGCTACATTTTCATGACAGCATAGCAGGATTTCTGCATTTCCTGATAGAACCTGAATTTAGAATAGTACATTTCTGGGGCATTTTCATTTAAGTGTTTACCAGTATTCTCAGAAATTTTGATTAGCTAGGAGACTGATGGTAGTCATGCATTCCAAGAGGAACTATGTTCTATCCACCGCTAGTAATCAAATAATCAAAGCAGTATTACAATATGGTAATATATTATACTCCCTGACTTCCTGCCACCCAAGATGTGGGACTTCTTTCATGTGACTGTTGCCTAGCACTTGATAAAGGTTTCCAAACTTATTTGGCCGATCTCTTCCTTATAAAAAAAATTCCTCAGTGCCCCCCTGGAAATCGACTTTCTTTAACCCTTTAACAGTTTTTTTTTTTTATTTGGGTCATTTCAAACTACCACCTCCCATTGTTCTAGTGCCTCCCGGGGGCAGTATCCCCCACTTTGAGAACCTGTGCATGACCAAAAGGACCAAGTGTGTCAAATGATATAATTTTAAAAAATAATTTATTATAATTTCTCTCATCTGTAAAAATGCACCTTAAATAAAAAATTATTACAAGCTGATATTATTACTTTGAAATAAAAATATTCATTCTACCAGCTCCGTTTCTTTGCCTTGTGGATAGTTTTTTTTTAAAAATGTCCTGTATCAATTGATGCAGCTTTGGTTCTCACAGTGCTAGAGCACCTAGCCTTTATCTGTCATTCTGTTTTTTATAGTAACTCATCAAGAGCAACATTCTCTGTCTTCAGCATTTTAAAAGTGATTTAGATCTGTTTTCCCTAAGGGCATCACTGAGCCACCCGAAAAATGCAATCATAAGATCACCATTCTTTTGCTAGACAGTTGTAGTATTCACTGCGAGGAAATGAGGTCAAGTGCCTTAAGATATTTTCTCCTTCTTCCTCCCCAGTCCTCACTGTCAAACTCGGTCATTCAAACTGTGAATCAGGGTATAACAGAGAATAAAAAGTGTTCACAGAAGAAATTCAGTGAGAAGATGGATCCAGGTACTATATGGGATTTTTCAATTCCATAATTACATTAAAGATGCAAATTTTAATGTTACTTATACCTGAAATTTCATTTCAAGTCAAGCATTAATGAGAGTTTCTGGAAATTTGTGACCTGATCTTATATCAACAGAATTATCATAGTGATGATGATGAAAAAATTTAAAGATTTGAAAGCAGCTTAGTGTAGTGGATGGTGCACTGGAATCAAAGTCAAGGAGACCTAAATTCAAGTCTCACCTTAGACACTTTCTAGCTGAGTGACTAGATATTTCGCTCCCCTTTCTGTGCCTCCATGTCTTCCTCTGTAAAACAAGGGAGTTAGACCCGATGGCTTCCTACAACTCTTCCAGCTTTAAATCTGTAATCCTAACTAAACTTTCCTTGAATCCTCCTAACACAAATCCTAGACGTGGTGATTTCCTGTTTTACGAGAGGTACCAAAGATAGGGCTGGGTGCAAGTGACCAAGAAGATGCCTACAGTCATGTGTATTAGTGCAGCAGACAAAATGTTGCTCAGGATAATAGGAGCTGGCATCTGTATTACATTTGAAGGTTTACAGAATACCATCTATATTCTCACCATAGCATTTGATCCTTATACCAACCTTATGAGGTAAATACGATAAGTGTTTCATAAATGATGAAACAGAGACTCAGAGAGTTTAATGATGTATCAGAGTAGGCCCTATTTACACACCAGTTCTCTTCTGACTCCAAGTTCCAGGAGCTTTCTAGTATACAATGCTACCCTTATGGTTCTAAGATTTTGAATGGTTGCAGTTAATCAAAGGACACGGAATAATACAGAGAAGATGATATTTTTAAAATGCTAGAAAAATAGTGAAGGTTACTCCAACCTTCTATTTCATTTTCCAATTAATATCTTTTCCAAAAGATGTCCATGTGACCTTGTCCAGGCAATCACCTAAGTGCAAATACCTCTTCCTACCTTTGATAGGAAGGATGCACATGAACAAAGAGCAACTTGGAATCAGAGATTTTGCAACTTGATAGCAGAGTTTTTTGCTTTTAATTCAACAAGCAGTTTATTCAACTGTTATTAGGTCATTAATCATTTATTATTCTTACATATCTTCCATATCCGTATTTGGAACAGGGTGTAAAAAGCACTGGCCTCAGATGCTTACTAGCTATGTGACCTTGGCAAGTCACTTAACCTTGTTTGCCTCAGTTTGTCATCTGTAAAATGAGCTGGAGAGGGAAATGGCAGACCCCTCCAGTATTTTTGCCAACACCAAAATGGGATCACAGAGAGCGAGACACAATTGGAACAACTACATAACAACCACAAGAAGAGTTAAACCATTCTGCTGAAAAAATCCAGAGAATATCAACTAACTTACCCCTTGTGAAGGGCTGGCTGGATTCTGTTTTTGTTTTTGTTTTTGTTCTTACTTTAATATATCACAGGAAAACATTAAAGAGCAGATGCGTGGCCTTTTCCTTTGATGTTCTCCATTGTTTTACTTTAAACTTGTCTGTCTTATAATTGCTATTTTAGGATGTTTGGGTATTTGTTACAGGCAGAATTGTATAGATACAGCCCTATAAACATATACGCCCTCCCTCTGAATAAAACGGGATAACTCATCCCATAAATTGACATGCACAGATATTGGAGACAAAATTATTTAGTTCTCATGTACCAATCAAATATGTAAAACCTATGTTTGCAGCATATCTGCCTTTTGGGGATGTAATCAAGGTATGATATCTTTGGATAGTGTTGTGTCCCTGTATAAAAAAAAAGTGGTACACTGGAAAAACACTTTTACCATAGTTAAACTTTGCTCTGTTAATTTCTGCAACTCATTCTTTTCAAGAAAGGATCAGATCCCTCAGTGAAATGAATGTTTTTGGTGCCATATGTAAGCCATGGTCCCCTAAATGCTATGAAAGTAAGACATTCTTATGTAGAAGTTATGTGGAAGTAAATCCATCAAACTGACTCAAAGATCTGATTGTGTCTGAAGCAGCATGCTGGTCTGCATCAGAAGGTTTTTCTGCTTTGCTCTTGTGTAGCTAAAAATGTGTAGCACAATACTCTAGTATGGTTTTTTGTATGTTTACAAGAAGAAATAAATACTATGTTTTACATACAGCAGCTTTAATCAAATTACATACATGTGATGAATCTTACTTTGCAAAAGGTATTTGAACAGCTTGATTTCTTGTGTATATCTTCTGTTGAGTGTATTTTGGGTTCCACAAAGGTTGTTTAAAGCTTTTTTTTTTTTTAATTTCAGTTTTCAACGTAATTGTACCCTTCTGCATGGAAAAAACCATAACCAGCCTGGCTTAAGTGGTACCCAGAGCCACTCTCAGAGGGCTGCCTTTATCATTTTAATTGTACTTGAGCGTAGGAGTATAGTTGTTCCTGGGTGTATTGCATGAGCTGCATTATCTACAGCATTGTACAATAACTCTAAGGTGTTATTTTCTTCAGTAATTTTTGGGGGGGAGGAAATGGGGCTCTCCTTTAGCCGGCTGTTGACTTGTTTCTTACATCACTCTCATTTCTTTTCCCAATGTTTCCTTTACTTCTCTTGCTTGATTTTCAAAATCCTTTTTGAGCTCTTTCATGGTCTATAACCAATTCATATTTTTCTTGAAGGCTTTTGATGCAGGAACTTTTACTTTGTTGTCTTCTTCTAGTTATATGTTTGTTCTTCTTTGTCACCAAAGTAAGATTCTATAGTCTGACTATTTTTTTGCTGTTTATTCATCTTCCCTGCCAAATATTTGATTTTCTAACTTCCTGTCAAGGTAGGACTCTGTTTCCAGTGGGTGTGGAGGTAGGGGTGGGTGTACTCTCCTAGGCTTCTCGGGTTTTGTATCAGCAGCTGGATCCCCCACTGTCCATGGGCCCAGAGCACCGGAAGCAGCCACTGATGCTGCTACTGCTGCTGCCACCAACTCTCCCACCCCAGGACTGGGGCTGTACTGAGCTCCTCTTTTACCCAGGTCCCACAGAGATCCCACACTGACCTTCCATGCTGTTCTTGATGTTTGTGGGTTGAGAAGTCTGGAAATTGCCACAGCTGCCAGCAGTTTAGTCCCAGGAGGCCTGCTGCAGCCTTGCTGCCCCCAGCATAGCCCACATCAGACTTCGCTCCACTCCCAGTCCAGTGTGATACACTCTTCCCTTCCTGTGGGTGTTCCAGGCTGTTGGGCTGGAGATGTGTTTCACTTTCATTTTGTGGGTTCTCCTGCTCTAGAATTTGCTTATTGCAGGTATTTGGAGAGGTTTGGGGGCAAGCTCAAGCAAGTCCCTGCTTTTACTCCACCATCTTGGCTCCGCCCCTGTACTCTAGAAAAGATAATATACTTCACTGATGCTTGTCTGATAGTATCACTTCTGTGTTCTCATGGAAGGGGTTTTTGTGACATGTGAGACTTGCGAGTTTTTTAAATCCAACTGAGTCTTCCTAATTCCAAACCCAGGGCCCCATCTACTTCCCATTCAACTCTTAGCTCCCTTAATACTGAATTTTGTCTAAGTTACTTAGCCTTAGCCTCTCTCAACCCAAGTTTCTTCTTCTGAAAATGGGTGTAAGAATAGTTGTTCAGACTGTGTGGCAGTAGGAGAAGTACCGCAGAATTGGAGAATGGTAAGTGTTGCCACTATTTTCAAGAAGGGAAGAGAATAAAATCTGCCAACTATAGGCTGATGGTCTTGCCTTTGATTCCTGAAGAAATTGTAGGATGCATTGTTAAATGGATGGTTGGAATTAAGGTCTAGACAAGGAAGGAGAGATTCCCCCAAGAGGCAAAATAGATTTGGCAACAGTTCTTGCTGTTCTTAGGGACAATCTGGAGAAATGTGAATTAGATGACTGGTGCAGTATTAGGGCCCGTTCTGGGTGCCACATTTTAGGAAGAAGCTCGTGTCTAAAGGAAGGATTAGTTGAAGGAAGGGATATTTATTCTAGAGAGGGCACAATCTCCCTCTTATGTATATTTGAAGGTCTGCCAAAAGGAGGGGATAGATTTGTTCTGCTTTGCCCCAGAAGACAGAACCAGGAACTGTGTGTAGAAATTGCAAAGAGGCAAATTAAAGCTTTATGTAAAGAGAATTGTTTTAAGCAATCAGAGCCATCTTAAAGTGGAATGGACTGCCTTAGTAAAGGGGTGGGTTTCTCCTCGCTGGAGGACTGCAGACAAAGGCCAGATGACTATTCGTCAGACTGGTTTTAGATGGGATTCTTGTTCAGGTATAGGCTGGACTAGATGGTCTCTGAGGTCTCTTCCAGCTCATGTTGTCATAAGAATGCAATGAAATAATTTATATGGGTGAGCAGCTAGGTGGCACAGTGCCTAGAGCACTGAGCCTGGAGTCAGGGAGACCTAGCTTTAAACCTGGCCTCAGACACTTACTCGTGACCCTGGGCAAGTCACTTAACCCTGTTGGTCTCAGTTTCCTCATCTGTAAAATGAACTGGAGAAGGAAATGGCAAACCACTCCAAAACCTCTGCCAAGAAAACCCCAAACGGAGTCACAGAGAGTCAGACAGGACTGAAAATGAGCAACAGCAAAGACCAAGGGAAACTAAGCAACTGGCTAAAGTTCACCCAGATCATAAGTAGCAGAGATAGTGTGTGTTCTTTGCCTTATACCACTGTATGTATTTGGACGCATCATGGTTTAGTAGATAGACTATTGGAGTTAGAGTCAGGAAGGCCTGGGTTCAAATCCTGTCACTGACATTTACGGGCTTTGTTACTGTGGGCAAATCACGTAACTTCTGAGCCTCAGTTTCTTCCTCTCTAAAATGGGGATAATAATGTTTGTATAATACCTGCCTTTCAGGGTTCTCATGAGACTCAAGACAGGTAACATACTGGACTTTGATGATTTTAAAGCGCTATAAATATAAACATCAATAATTATTGTATTCACTGTGTGTAAAAAATAGCTCATATCCTGCGTATAAATTTCCTAGTCCCTATTATAATTTTGATAGAAATGACAGTATTATTTTATTGGGGTTTTTTGGCATTAGAAGTTTACAAAATAGCCTTCCAGTGGCCTGGAAATATGCATTCCGAAAAGCCCAATTTACACACCAGGACTAGATTAGAACCAATAAAATAGCCCAGCATGTCTCATTAAATTTTTTGTTTCTGTCTCCCCCGGGGATGCATCTTTAAAAAGTTGTAAGCAGAATATTCACTAGTCATAGGTCCTGGGAACCTCAAGGACTCCTCTTTGAGTGTTTGCCCCTGGTAGGAAAAAGAAAGTCAGAGCACACACTGGCTACAGGCTCAACAGCCCTGGTGTCTGGGGGGAGATGTTCTGCATGTAACAGCAGAAGGCTGCTGCTAAATGTATGATGTCATTCTCTAAATTCATAATAACAATACGTATTATAATCACAGTCCTGTTTATCGAATGAAATGTCTGAGATCTGTTTATTCTGTGTAAAGCACAGGAGGCATTCATTACCATCTGAGTTCCTCACATGTGTGTTATGTCACCCGATTTGACAAAATTTCTTTAATAATTCATAATGATCTTAGAGGGGTAGTATTTATTTTTTCCCCAATTATACAACTCCAACTTGACTTCACCATAGTTTCAAGCCTGGGAATTCATGAGGTGGGAAACATTTGACTGCCCTAATTGACAAGTAGGGAGCAAAGCCATGGGAAATGATATGCAAAGAGAATGAGAGAATGCAAAATGCACCGGGGGAGCTCTCCTCGTGACAACCACTTTAATGCCCTGTGTATTGACATAGGGTTATTGAAGCAGTCAGAATGCTTACTTTAGCCACTTTATGCATTTGGAGGAATATGGGCTTTTCATGTGTTTTCTGAATAGAGAGAACTGTTCTTGGGTCTTCAGGCAAATGAGTTCTAGGACTTGGGAACAAGCAATTTCTGACATACCGTCTGCACTCTGTCTACAGTTGGCGATAGCTGTGAGTAGAAAAGGAAAGTGCAGCTAAAGGACAGAAGAACGTCAGAACTGTTAGAACCCACTGGTAGAGTGCTAAAAAGGTGGAAAGTAACTGTCAAAAAAAAAAAAAAAGAATTAATACTGCCAAAACTTTTGAAGTATTTCCTTAATTTTGTGAGTTTAACTATTCCTTAGGCCACTTCTGGAGGGACAGATGACAAATGTCTCCTGAATACATGTTCTTTGCACCTGGGACTCTGTGCAAAATGTCATTCTCAGGCCTCCACTTGCAGTGATAAGTTGAAGAAGAGATCACTTCCAACTAGGAAGGCTTTGGAAAACAAATGGGGTTTGTGCCAGGCCTAGAGAGATGAAAGGAAGACTTGAATCCAAAGAGAGGAGGGCCCATGGAACAACTTGAACAAAGACAGGAAGGTACAAGGTCTTTTTGGTAGATAGTGAGTTAGACCATTTGGAACAGAGCAGTAGTTTCCAGCCTTTTTCAGGCCCTGTATTCTTTCGTTTCCCTGAATCTTTCCATACTCCTTATTCATTATGAAAGGAAATTTCTAGAGTTTACCTTGCATGTGCACATCAAATATGGATTAATTTAGAGATAGAATTAAAACTTTATCAGTATGCTTTCTAAGAATTGTATTGCTACATATATAACCTATATGGAATTTTTGCCTTCTCAGTGAGGTGAGGGTGGAAGGAAGGAAGAGAATTTGGAACTGAAAGTTTTAAAAACAAATGTTAAAAATTGTTTTTATGTGCAACTGGGGGAAAATTAAATAATAAATAATTTTTTTAAAAACTCACTAAAAAAAAGAGAATGGTATGTGCTTTTCCAAGGATGCACCAAAAATTTTGTAACTTCATTCCTTCGTCAATTAAAAAAAATCAAATAAAAATATGACCCTTACCTCTTTGACAAGCTTCTTCTTGTTGTTGAGTTGTTTCAGTCCTGTCTGACTCTCTAAGATGGCTTTGGGGTTTTCTTGGCAAAAATACTGGAGTGATTTGCCATTTCCTTCTCCAGCTCATTTTACATGTGAGTAACTAAGGCAAAAAGGGTTAAGTGACTTGCCCAGGGTCACACAGCTACTAAGTGTCTCAGGTCAGACTTGAGCTCAGGTCCTCCTGACTCCAAGCCCAGCACTCTATCCTCTGCACCACTTAGCTTCCCCTAAGTCTCTCCTACCCTTTGGTTGAGAACCCAAGGCTACTAGTGTAGCATATGGCTCATGGTAGGTGCTTAATAAATAATTGTTTATCGATTGCCTTCTAATCTTCGTCCTTCTGATGTGATGTGGGTTTTTTTGTCCATTGTTCTGATACATTAATGTTCTTACAATATATTCCCTTCTCGTTCAGGAATGATTAAACCATCGATAATCAGCCATTTCTTTTTCCGTAAGGTGGAGTCCATTTAATTTGTGTTGATGTTTAGTGCTTGGTGTCGTTAGTGCCGTTAGACTCTATTCTTGAAGAAAGTAGGCACGAGAAGCACGACTGAAGCTTTTCAATAATCTGCAAGCCTTTGGCCTCTTCCCTTCCTTTTTCCTGAGCCCTGTTTTATGACAGTTCTGACTGTCCTCTCCATGCCTGCCTTCCCATTAAAAACAAAATATCCATATCTGTATCGGTTCTCAAGCCTTTCCTGGAATGCCTTCATCCTCTGAAAAGGTGCTTTAACTACAGTCATCTTCATAGTGTTCGTCTGGAACGTGCCCATCACTAGCACTGTAAGGTGAAATGCCAGCGTTAGGAGCCACTGAATAAGTGCTTTTTAAAGCTCGTTTGTGGTCAAGTGACCAGCGAAATGTTTGTTGCTTTCTTTATGGGCATAACGAATCCATTATTGTCAGTTTCTTTCTTTGCTTTTCTAGGGAAAATCTGTGAACCATTCTTCTATTTTCCTTCAACTTTCTTAAATCTTCTGTTTTTGTTTATCAACATAGTTCAACTGCTCCACAACTACATCTACCCCTTAGTTTTTGGACAAGAACTTCACCTTTAGAGAACCAATACCTACGCTAATATTAGTATGTATTCTAAAACCTTTAGGATTGTTAACACTCTCTGCTCCTTTTCTGCCATTCTACTGCTAGCACTACAGAATCAGAACTTGACCACACAGGAATAGGAGTCATTTTATGGATGGCTAGGGCCAAAAAACTCCATCACTTAGTAGCCATACTTGTAATGGTGAGCCTACAGGTAGTCTAGTGACACAAATTAAACTTCTTATATAGGATTATATTTCTAGATTAGAAAAAAAAATCCATTGGAAAGCATTTCATCATGAACAATTCAAATATAGTACGCATCCATATATATATATACATATATATATATATATATTTTCCACATTTTTTAACATATGCGTTAATAAGGTATTAATTGTTCACCTAGTACAGGAGTGGGAAATCTGCTGCCTCAAGGCCACATGTGACTTTCTGTTACTTGGGTGTGGCCTTTTGCCTCCATCCAAGTTTTACAGAACAAATCCTTTTATTAATGGAATGTGTTCTGTGAATTTTGGATTCGGTCAAAGGGCCACGCTTGAGGACCTAGAAAGCCATATGTGGCTTCAAGGTCACAGGTTCCCCACCCCTGACCTAGAATGTCTGTAACATTGTATTGGGCTTTATCAGTTGTTTTGGATTTTTTTGTTTCTGTTTGTAAGTATATTGTAGTGGAAAGAGTCCTGAACTCGAGGTTAGGAAATCTGTGCTTGAATACCCACACTGATATTCTCTCACGGTGTGACCATGGGCAAGTCAGATTGACCCTCCAAAGCTCCATTTCTCATCTTTAAAATAAGGATAATCATACTTGCCTCACCTAAGTGACAAGGTTGTTGTGGAAAGTGCTTTGTACATGAATCTGAGCTAGAATTATTGTCTAAGTAATAAAGATCCTTATATGGGGGATGGGGGGAATATAGAAAGAGAAGGGACACAGGAGAGGGAAGGAGAAAGAGGGAAGGAGAAAGAGACAGAGACAGAGAGGGAGAGATTGAGAGTCCTTATTGTGGAAGGGATTGTAATCTAAACAAGGGAAACAGCACGAATGTGAAAGCATTTTATAGGGTGTAAACTGTGTTTTAAAAAATACTGAAGAGACAGTGAATATAGTGGAGTGGGGTGAGCTGAAGAGGGTTTCTTATAAGAAGCTGGGGAGGGACTTGAATTGGTTGACAGAATTATGAAGAGAAATCCACATGGGTTTTTGTTGGTTTTGTGTGTGTGTGCGTGTGTGTGTGTGTGTGTGTGTGTGTGTGTGTGTGTGTGTGTGTGTGTGAAGGCAGAGGCAGAAGGGAAGAGATTATATAAAAATTTCTTGGTTTGGAACAGAGTCCCTAAGGAAGAAGTAAGAATGATAAAATTGGTGGTCTCCAGTTACCATGGAGATAGATCCTCAACTTGGACTTCTTGCCAAGTAGTCCAGGTTGAGGTTCTGTCACCATGAAAAAAAAAATCATGATTCTAAAGTAGTAGAAATAAGCTTCTTAAAAGCAGCAACTAATACGGTTTGAAATCACATGAGAAACAGGACCTTCCTGACAGTAAGAGTTAAAGGGAGAAAACAATTTTGAGAAAAGGAAATGAGGAAACAACACACTTAAAAAATAAGCTCAGTTTGCTGAGGTTGCAAGTGAAGGACAAAAGGCAAAACTTCCATGTATCTCTCAGAGCTATTCCTGTGGTTTTGAGTCATTTTAAAGGCCTAAGGTATGTTCACAGCTATGGTTATCTGAATCTTATGCACTTGGCCCAAAACAAGCAAAAAACATAATCTTACTTGTCCACTGGTGCTATTATCTCTCCGGTCTTCTCCACTTTGTACCTTTTGATATCAGTAAGCGTTTATTAGGCTCTAGGGATATGCGAGACACTGTGCTAGGCATGTGCTGGGGGTGCCAAGACAAAAATTAAATGTTTCTTTCCCTCAGGATGATTACCTTTGGAAGTTGAAGGCAAAATCCACCCAATCATAATAGTCACGATTTGGGGAAATAGTGCTCCCGTGTTTATTCAGAAAGTATATATTGTGGGCGCTGAATAAATAGTTGTTGACTTGAAATACTTTTTTTAAAATTTAAATACAAGTAACTTCCCACACAAATCAAGGAGAGCTCAAATAACACAAGGACGTTATATAAAATACTCTCGCACTTGAGTAGCATTGCTCAGACAGTGTTGCCCAATGATCTAATTTAAATTCTTACTTTAAAAAATTCAAAATGTAATAGGATCAAAGAATTTAGAACTAAAAGGAACCTTAGAGTTTATCTAGTTCAAAGGTTTTCAATATATTTTGTGTCATTAACCCATTTGGAAGTCTGGTAAACACTGTCAACTTCTCAGATTCAAGTTTTTAAATGCATAAAATACATTGTATTACAAGGGAAATAAAAAAATATATTGAAATACAACAATCAAAATGTTTTTTAAAATAAGTTCACATATTTCAGTTTTGGAAACTGTGATCTAGTTCTCCCTTCTTGTTTTCTCAACAAGGAAACTGAGTCCCAGATAAGTAAAGTGGTTTTTTGTTGCATTTTTAAAATGTTTTTGGGGTAGCTAGGTGGCACAGTGAATAGAGCACCAGCCCTGGAGTCAGGAGGAGCTGAGTTCAAATCTGGCCTCTGACACTTAACATAAAAACTAGCCTTGTGACCTTGGTCAAGTCACTTAACCCCAATTGCCCTGCTTTCCCCCCTCCAAAAGAAATGCTTTTAAAAAAAATCTTTTTATCCTTTTACATAATTTTTCTTCCCAACAACCTGTCTTCCCCAGAACCATTCCCTGAAGCAAATTAAAGAATAAGTTAAACAAATGTAATGTTTTGACATTATATGCAGTATTATGAACCCATAGTCTACTGCCTCTCTATAAAGAGGAGAAAAAAATCGTTCACCCTCTGGAACCAACACTGGGTATCACATTAGTATGAATCTTGTTAGGATTTACTGTTATTCTGTGGTAGGGAGATCCATTTTGCCCTACCAGAAAGTCAGAGGTGTGATGGGGGAGGAGGTAGGAGAGAGCAGACTGGGGGAGGGGATATACAGGGGGATCACTATTTTGGGATGGTGGGCAGGGGAAAGATGGGGAGAAAATTTCTAACTAAAAATCTCTTGGAAATGAATGATGTAAACTAAAAATAAGTAAAAGTTAATTTAAAAAAACAATAAAAAGGATTTAGTGTTATTTTCCTTTGCATTATCATGTAAATATTATTTTCTTGTTTTGACTTTGTTCTCTATGAACTGTTCTTACAACTCAGTGTAACATTTCTAGGGTCACACAGGTAATAAATTATAGAGCCATATTTTGAAATAGCCCTTTAAAATAAATATAAATGAGCTTTCTACCATATGAAGCTTTTTCTACCATAAAGAGTTGAATTTATTTTGAGAGAAGGCAAGGTAGAGGAGGTGGTGGTTATAATGGTAAAGATCTCCCAACTAGACCAAAAATTAAAAGAATATGTGAATAAAGTTTCAGATACAGATTATAACAATAGTACAATTACTCCAGAGTAACAAATAAATATTATCTTTAATCAAAACATTGCCACTAAATAGTTGGTGGAGTTAACAAGTTTCACTTCACTTTTTGAGGGGTATTAGTTCTGTTTTCCACTTATTTCATTAGATACTTATGAAATAACAGCAAAATACGCTAGGTGATTCATTGTTATTGGCAACAGGCATTTTGGGGGGTTTCCTGGTTTTTCAAAATGAAAATGTAGATAATTTTATCAAGAACTTGATTAAGATACATAGCTATGTCATTTTTTAAAATACAGTCAGAGTTCTTGGTGTTCTCCAATTCAATATAACTTTTATCAAAACTATAGATGCCATGGCATGAGTATGCTATATATTCCTAATTTAATATTGTTCCTTAAAACTTCATATTAAATCTGGTAACCTGGAAGGCCCAGGCATGAAATGGATTATTCTCACCTCCCTTGAGAATGTAACATCTAGGAAGGAATGTTGTTGGTTTGAGTACAATTCAGATGAGAATTATATGGACTCAGTGTGGTAGAGGATGGAGATATAAAAACTAAACCATCCCTGTTTCTAGAAGAATAAAACATTTTTAAAGAAAAGTCAACGCAAAGTAGGTTGAGAAGAGTCTTGATAACCTGAATGCATGGGGAGAGAAGGAAGATCAGAAGGTGGTTGTTCTGGGAGAGGCTAAGCCCTTAGTCACTAAGGAGTATTTCACAGAAAAGATGACACCTAAATTGAACCTTAAAGTTGCCCCCTTTCCTCCTGTGGTTTTTAACATCACAACGACTGCAACGTATACAGTTGTGGAAGCATTTTTACACTCTTCCTCGATGCTGTGTGAGAATGAGTTCAGCTTTTTAGAAGGCGGGGCTCTATTTTGGTGTAGTTGATCTACTTGGATGTGTACTATCAAATTCAAAACTTCTCAAAATTCCTTTCTAAATGTATCCATCTCCCTCTCAAAGCCATTTGAAGCATCAAAGTTATTTTTGTGATCTCTTTATTTCTTGGATAACGCTTCTAGGATTTGTATTAAGTGTAGGTTTTGCTTGACTGAGAAAACATTCTATCAATGCACTCTCAAAGAAGAAATCTCCAGGACCAGATTGATTCACAAGCAAATTATATCAAACATTCAGAGAACAATTAGTTCCAGTACTACATAAATTGTTTGCAGTGATACAGAAAGTGTTTCTATGATACCAGTAAGATCTTGGCACCTAAATCAGGGAGAGATAAAGGAGAAAAAAGAAAACAAGCCAATATCCCAAATGAGCACTGATGTAAAAATTGTAAACAAAATATCAACAAGTAACTAGAACAAACTATGAGAAATATTATATGCTATGACCATGTTGCATGTATAACAGTAATACAAAATTGGTTAAACATATAGAAGACTATAAATATAATAAACCATGTTAATAAAATATAAATAATAAAAATATGATGACAATATTATGTCTAAAATGTTATATCAATAGATGCTAAAAAGGCTTTTGATAAAATTCAAATATTCATTTCTACCAAGAAAAAAAATCGACTTTTCCTTAATATAAGTAAATAATGTTTGTCTAAATGTAGTAGTACACATTATTTGTATTGGAGAAAAGTTAGAGGCCTTTCCAGAAAAGTCAAGGATAAAAGCAAGGATGCCAGTTTTTACCTACTATTTAAATTATTGCTAGAAATGCTAACTATATTAATAAGAAAAACAATAAATTGAGGGAATAAGCATATGCAAAGAGAAAACAGAACTACTGCTTTGAAGATTATATTATGGTTTACCTAGAGAACACTGGAGATTTAACTCAAAATTAATTGAAATAGTTAATAAGCTGCAAAGCTTCCAGATAAGAGATAAAGCCACATAAATCATCAGCATCCCATATGTGAACAAAACCCAGCAAAAACAACTAGAAAGGACATTCTATTAAAAAATAACTACAGGGGGGCAGCTAGGTGGCACAGTGAATAGAGCACCAGCCCTAGAGTCAGGAGGACCTGGGTTCAAATCCGACCTCAGACACTTGGCACACTTACTAGCTGTGTGACTTTGGGCAAGTCACTTAACCCCAGTTGCCCTCCAAAAATCAAAAAATAATAATAATAATAACTGCAGAACCTATCAAATACCTGTGATTGTATCTTCTAAGATTCACCCAAAGACTGTATGAATCTAACCATAAAAGACTTTTTGCAGAAATAGACAGACCTATTAGAGAAACATTAATTATTCATACTTAAATCAAACCAATATAATAAAAAGGCAGTACTAGCTAAACTGATTGATTGATTGATTGATTCCCTATAGCAAATTTCCAAAATTATATTTTATAGAGTTAAAAAATCATAATGAAATTCAAATGGAGAAGTGCAAGGTTGAAAATCTCAAGGATAATAAGGAAAAAATGGTAATGAAGGGAGTCTACAAGTACCAGTTTCTCACACTCCACTGTAAAACAATAATCATTAAAATGATTTTTGTACTGGGAGAGGGACGGGGGGGGGGGGAATGAGTGAATAGATCAGATACACAACATACACAACATACATAATAACATAGTTTTTAATGTCTCTAAAGACTACAATTACTTGGGGAAGAACAAACTGCTTGACAAAAACTGCTGGGAAAACTGGAGAGCAGACTAAACCTTCCCACTGTATACCAGGATAACCTCCAAATGGAGACATCACTGAGATATAAAAGGTCATATAAATTAAGGGACCAAGGCAGAAATGACCTTTCAAGTCAGTTGATTGGGGAGGAATTCATGAATAAACAAATGATAGGATCACATAAGATAAAATGGACAATTATGATTATATAAAATTAAAAATTTTTTTGCACAAACAAATCTAATTTGTAAAAATTGAAAGGGAAACTAATAACTAGGAATAAAAATCTTTGCAACAATTTTCTCTGATAAATGTCTTGTTTCCAAAATACATACAAAGCTGTTTCAAATTATATGACTAAGAGCTATTCCTCAGTAAATAAATAGTCAAAGGATATGAACAGGTAGTTTTCAAAGGAAGAAATCCTAATTATTAAAATCCTATGAAAAAATGCTATAAATCACTAATAATTAGAGAAGTACACATTAAAACAACTTTGATATTCTACCTCACACTCACCAAACTGGCAACAATGACAAAAGAGGAAAATGACAGACATTACAGGGAAAACACATGCATGAGTGCACTGCCAGGAGAGCTACGATTTTGTTTAGTCATTCTTTCTTTTCTCAAAATTTTTTTATTTTCTTGTGAATTTGACAAACATAAAAAACTCAAATATTTCCATATACAGAGAAGAATAGACTAAGAAGATTGCATGTGGGCATTGTTGCAGTTTTAAAAATACTATTTTAAGGGCAGCTAGGTGATGCAGTGAATAGAGCACCAGCCCTGAAGACAGGAGGACCTGAGTTCAAATGTGGCCTTAGATGCTTGACGCTTAACTAGCTTTGTGACCTTGGGCAAGTCACTTAACCCCAATTGCCTTGCCTTCCCCCCTCCAAAACAAAACCAAAAAAAAAAAATCTTATTTTTTTCCAACTAGATGTAAAGTCAATTTTTAACATTCTTTTTTTTTATTTTGAGTTCCAAATTCTCTCCTTCCTTCCCTCCTCTTTTCCTGAGATGGGTTTTACATTACAAAGTAAAAAAATAGTATGCTTTGATCTATATTCAATCCAGTTATTCTTGAAGGAAATTTGGAATTCTGCCCAAAACTTATTAAACTGTACATAGACCTTTGACTCCCCAAAAAATCATATCGGTGAAAGAGGAAAAGGATTTTCATGTACAAAAATACTTATAGCTGCTCTTTTCTTGAAAATCAAAAAGTAGACACCATAGGGCCTTCCACTTATTGGGAATTGCTTGCCAAATTGTCATATTTGATTGTAATGAAATATTTTTGTATTGTAAGAAATGATGAAATGGACAAATTCAACGGAACCTGGAAGACTTTCGTAGACTAATGAAGAGTCATGTAAACAGAATTAGGAGAACAATTGATACAGTGGAAATAACATTACTGAGAAAAATTTAAAAGGTTTTAGAACTCTGACGATGACAAAGTGATAAATAAATTTTAAAAAATGATAAATCACAAATCAAAAATAATAAAGATAAAACACACTTTTGACCTCCTTCAAGAGAAGTGATGAGTTTAAAATTCAGAACAAGATATACATTTTCTCACAGAGCTAATGTGGGAATATGTTTTGCTGGACAATGTAGATAAGTATTGAGTTGAATTTTGCTTTTGTATTTAATTTGATTATTTGGGGAAACTGTAGTAAGAGGGATAGAATAATGTTTTTAATTGTTACACCATCATATTATGTCATTTAAGCTGGGCCCTCAGTGCTACACAGAATATATTTCCTTGTCTCTTTATCATTTTCTCTTCAGTCACTCTTTCAAATCTCTTCTTGCCTTAAGCTTCCAAATCCATCACTAATACTTTATCTTTTAACAGATAAGCTCACCTACTTCATTGAGAAAATTAAGAGTGAGAAAAAAGGAGAAATCAGGGTGCCTTGTAGGGAAAGATAATTAGTAAAACAGTATTAAAGGCATTAACCTACATTTCTAAAGGGAGTTCACTGTACCAGTTAATCACAGTCATTTCAGTCTGACCCACCCCTTTATAACTGCATTTGGGGTTTTCTTGGCAAAGAGACTGGAATAATTTGACTTTTCCTTCTCCAGCCCATTTTACAGATAAAGAAATTGAGGCAAACAGGTTTAAGTGACTTTCCCAGGGTCATACAGCTAGTAAGAGTCTGAGGTTGGATTTGAACTCAGGTCTCTTGACTCCAGACCCAACACTCGATCTGCTGCGCCACCTAGCTGCCCCAGCCTACCCACACCAAAAAAAAAAGTAAAGCCCTGCATTAAATTGGATTTAGGGACAAAAGGAAAATAGGAAGCCAAAGAAAATTCTTTCCATAAAGACTATTATAGCAGACATCTAAAGACCTTCTTGCTTCCAGTCTTATCTCATCTGCCACTCACCCTCCATATTTCTATCTGAAGGATTTTCCTGATATCTGATTTTGATCTTGTCCTTACTCTGTGCAAAAAATCTTCATGGATTCCCCATTGCTTATATAGTAAAAAAATAAACTTCTGATTTTTGCACTGAAGGCCTTCCACACTCAAGCTCCATCCTACTTTTCCAGTCTTATCTCCCAGTGCTGCCTTCACATACTCTACTTTCTAGCCAAATTGAACTACTGCTTCTCTTGTTTTAAAATCTCTTGTTTTTAAAAGTATATATTACATTTAACAAAGTTGTACCAACACTGCCTTGATTATGTCCCTTTATGAACTTCCTTCTCCTTTCTTTTGTGTATTCTAAATGTTTCATTGATAATCTTTTCTTGCTTCTCCTTTGACCTTTTCCCTCTACCCAGCCCATAGATAAAAATATCTTCTCCTCAACTTTCTCATATTACTTTACCTGAACCTATCCGCTATATATTTTGTACCTCCCATTCTCTCTTATGTAGGAGGGTATTGCATATATTTTCCCATTTTGCTGAGTTCTAAGCTCTTTGAGATGCTGAAACTATAAAATATAGAACTATTGCTAATGTGCATTATTGTAACAGCAAGCACCCTGGCACACCCAGGTTGGCCTGCTAGCACAGGTTCTTTGATCTGCTTTTCTTAAAGGAAAGCAACTTTTAAGGGGTCAATAATTTCTTTTAATTACATTCACTAGTTCAGTGGAAAGGTCAGCACCCTGAACATGGAGAAAATACAAGCAGAGAAATTAGAACAAAGACCAACAGACAGGGCTCTGACTGCCTGAGCAAAGCAATGTTGCTGTATACTTTATCACTGGATTGAGGGAGCACAGACAACATCTAAGCAGTTGGGGGTCAGTGGGACGGGGCAACTCTGAACATCCAGCTACTCAGAGTTTCAACCAGGAATCAAAAGATCCTTCTCATGGGCAAACCCCCCCAAAGCAAAATGCCAACCTCCCAGAATATATAACAAAGACTCAGGCCCTGACTGGCTCAGTCAGAAGGCACAAAACCTACTTGACTCAGCACAGCTGTGAATTATCAGGGTTCAAAGGAGATTAATCCTAAAGATGAAATTTACAATTTAGCCTAAGTCTGGGAAACTGAACTCTAAAAAGAAAAACAAAAATCCCACCTTGCTTGTACTTAAAATTGTTGAAGGGACTTCCCTTACATGGTGCCCTCTATATCAGCAAAATCATAGTCCTTTATAGTGCTGCATCTGGAAACAGGAAGATTGGGTTCAAATGACCTTTAGTCATTTAACATCAGACAGCCCTCTAAAATTGCTATTTACAGAGGAATTGCCTATTTGTACCATTAGAAGAAGTTCCCACACCAGAAGTTCCCATAGGTCCATAGTATCAACACTAAGGAAATTGTTCCTTTGAGCAAGATATGGGTCAGTCACATCAGTCTTTGTATTCTCAATGGCTAATCCCTCACGCAGAGAAAGCAGTTAAACATTTGTTGAACTGGGGGCAAAAGAATGGACAAGGTAAGCTATGAAATTCTTCACCAAGTATATGGTTCTCTGACTATAACTACTTTAGGGAAAGGTCAAATGATAGCATGTTCAGCTTGGCATATAAATTCAAGTGTCTTCCTCTGCAAACACCACCAGCCCACTTGTATGATAGGGAGAGTGCACAGGCCCATCCTCAGTGCTTACTGTTTCCCCAGCTAAACGTTAGCATACATGCAAGAACACAGCCCAATTATACTTTGATTAATAACCACCCCAGCCAAATGGGAGTCCTTGATGCATATATAATTTGAGGGAAAATGTTTTTTTTTTATTTTTCCGCCACAAACGTATAATCTAAAATATTTTTCAGACAATGGAAAATGGATGTGAAATTGAAGGAGGTTGAAGTAAGACGTGTTCATATAAATGCCAATGTCTTTTTCCTATTCATTATCTAACAGAGCTCACCAGATGAGGCAATGAGGAGGGATGCATTTGAGCATGAAGTAAAAACAAAAGGAAACATTTTAAAGATAATCAAACAGAGCCCTCTTGTTCACTTTTATTGAGAAATCCTTTACTCACACTCAGGGTTGCCATTATTTTGTTTCTTAAGTGGCTGCTCAGGTCTCCAAAAATAATTTCTCTCGCCTTTTTTCTGAAGCAAGTTTCCATTTCTGTCTTCTGACTTGAGAATTTTTCATCAGCATAGAAGATAAAAATAAACATTTGGTATGTAATTTAGTGACTTATGAATGAATAAATAGCTAATTCTTATGTTCACAATGAAAGGCTATTTCAACCATCCTTTAATTTCTCATTAAGTTTCACTATATGGAGAGTACAAAATATGCTAACTTGTTTTCATAATCCTTCTCTTGTACTTAGTCTCAAGAGTACAAAATAATGGGTTAGCTAGGTGGTGCAGTGAATAGACCACCAGCCCCCGAGTCAGGAGGACCTGAGTTCAAATGTGGCTGCAAACACTCGACACTTAGCTGTGTGATCTTGGGCAAGTCACTTACCCTCAACTGCCTTGCTTCTTCCCCCACCCCCAAGAAAAAAAAAAGAGTATGAAATTCTTTATATATCAGCAGAAACAGACTTGTATAATGCAAAATAATAATATTTTGGTCACATGCTTAGATCATTATCAAAGGAGTTCTCTGATTAATTTCCATTGATCACTCTATTTTAACATGAAAATATCCCCTTCTGCTGGGTATATCTCTGCCGTGTCTGTCTATGCCAGCCTAGGCCTGCAAACTTCAGTCTCTTCTAAAAATATTTTGTCTGCTAGTCTCTAGACAGCACATTACTTCTTCTGTCACCACTTTGGCTACAATAGGAAAACTAAAGACCCCCAAAATGCAGCCAACTTCATCAGCCAAAACATTAGTACGACTTTTCTGAAAGTCCTCTTTGTACTTCTGTTAATCTATTTAGAGTTTCTAAACATCTCATCCTTACTCCCGTCCCACAGATGTGAGATGAACAGGAGAATGTGCACATTAACACTCTTTTAGTGCTTAAACCAGTACTGCCTTTTGATATTGCCACTCCTTTTATGGTGCATCTGGAAGCATGAAAAGAGAGCTTTTATTATTCTAGAAAGACTAATAAATAAACACTTGAATTTCATATATTTCAAGGTCAGCAGGCTACTCCTATGTCTGGCGTTGTTTCTTTCCAGTATTCTGGAGTCATCAACCTTTAACACTGGTTTTCAAGGATGTAGTCTGTATTAAGTGAGGTTGTTGCCACCGTTGTAATCCTCATAAATAGGTCTTTGCCTTTGAGAGAATAGGCTGTATACTGACTTTAGGAAACATGCTTGCTTTTTTTTTTTTTGTCAGCCTCTAATGGCAATCCCTGACTCTACAAAACTGGGTGGGTGAGACACATAGATAGTCTACATAAAGTAAAAGGGTAGTACAGGTATTAATGCAGCTTTCTTAAAAGGGGTCAGAAAAAAAGCCATGCCCTCCTTTCTCACCTCTACCTTGCAGAAGCTCCAAGTTTCCTTCAAAAGTCAGTCCAGGGGGCTGCCTTCTAGAAGAGACATTCCAGATCTACCCAGTCATTGATAGTTTCTCCATCTTGAATTACTCTGTATGATTTTTCGTACACTTTGTATTCACTCATGTACATGTTATAACAACACCTCTTGAAGAAGGCAAGCTCCTCGAGGAAAGTGACTTTTTTTGCTTTTGTCGTTATAGCCCCAGAACCAACACAGTGCATTAATAGATATTTGTTGGGTTGAAATTAATCCTCATGGGTCAGGAGACTAATGATTTCAGGCCCTGTTCTCCAAGAAACTGAACTAGAGGAGAATTTCTCCAAAAATCTGTTTCATTCATATTTGGGAAGAAGAAATGGGGCTCCAAAATGGTTACCCCTCACACCCAAGCTAATTGAAGAAAGCTCCAAAAAGCACCAACATCTTTATTCTGGCATGCTCCTGGGGAATGATTTTTTAAAGTGTTGAACTTGTATCTTATGCTCAGGGCTTCCCCTACTACCATACCACAAAGCTACCCGTGTTCGCTATAGAGACAGAGTCACAAAATAGTTGATCTCAGTGCTCTTGTAGAAACTTAACATTTTTTAAGCTAGATTATTTTATTAGTAATAAATGAGTCAGATCTATTTTATTAGAATTTCATTTTTCTTCAGGATGGACTGGGTTGTTTTTCCTTCTAAAAGCATAATTGAAAGAAACCAAATAATCGTTCTCACTAGGCTTAAGGCATTTCACTTTTAATATTCTTTATGGTAAAATCAGTTTGCCAATCAGTACATCTGCAAACATCACATTTTCCACTCAAGAGATTCTTTCTGGACCAAAATATGGTTTATTTCTTGACATTTTTACTTTGACACACAGAATTTAATTTTATCACTGCATAGCATGGGCTTTTAGTAATGTAGTCACATTTCCCTTGGTTTTACTGAAACTAATTCTTGCCAGAAAGCAGTTTGCATTCTATTTCTTCAAGAGTGTAGAAAGAAATGTATAATCTTAAAGAATCATATTAAGCTTTGCTTGACAGCTTGACAATACCAAGCCCCTCTCCTTAATTGCTTTCATCAATTCCAAGCAGATTGGCAAGGGACTCTTATTGCTGTACCTTAAATATCTTATTACAATTAACAGTCTATGGTATTAAAAGCAAGTAGCAATGATTTTACTTTCTTATGGTTTTTATAGTATGCTAATCAGGGATAAAGGCTCAGGGTGCTTATTAAGCAGCTGGAAAATTTCCCTTCAGGGGATGTTATGCTACCTGTAATTTAAATTTGTGATCTGTGCTTCTAATTTCCAAAAAATATGCTGACGTGACACTTTCTGCTTTTAGTACCCTCCCTCTCCCTTAGCCCCAAGCCCATCCCCAATACTATATACCTTCTCTCTAGCTTTAAAAAGATGATGCCATCTTTATATTGGGATTGGAGTGAATCCAGGATTTATTCTTTAATTAGTCAAGTGATAAAATACCTTTGGTAAAGGAAAGAGACAGTACCATTTGCCAGTTAGGATCAGTTGGGCTCATGCTGCCTAGTACTCAAAGAAATGAAAGGCAACAACTGAAGCCAGGACCCTCTCAGATCACTCTGCACGCTTGTTGCTTTCCACATTGCTTAGGTGATTTGAGAACACATAAGACTCTGCCATCAAGTCAATTAAATATGATACTATGGTTGTCGTGAATTTATGTGTCCTGCCATAGTTTTCCAGTGTTGGTATAATTTGGAAGGATGCCTTGGTTTGTTGATTTTTTTTGCTTGAAATAGCATATTTGAAAAAAAGAAAATTAAACTTCTCAAAGAAACTACATACTTGACTTAAAAATTCAACTTCATTTTGTCATTGAGTACCAAGACATATATAGCAAATGAGGAAATAGATGACATTAAATAGGCAGAAGCTTTATAAGACCCAAACTGTCACCCTCTGAACTCTGACAAACAGTGGATTAAAACAAATTCCTACTAACCACCTTAAATATCCTGACACTTCAGTGAATGGATTCTTAACCTAGAGCCCTGGGCTTTTAAGAGAGCCACAGATAAATTTCATGGAGTTCACAGACTTGAATAGAAAAAAAAAAATGTCATTGTTTTTATTAGCCTCTGGTTGAAATTTAGTATTTCTTTTAAATCTTTAAAAAAAAAAAGTTGTGAGAAGGGATTCATAGGCTTCAAGAGACTACTTTAGAGCTCTATGACACAAAGATGGTGAAGAACCGTTGCTTTAGTGAATCTGTTCATCTCTCTATACCTATAAATGTGTATATGTGTATATTTAAAGAAAATTAACTTCATAATAGATGCAACAATTATTTATACCAGTTTACTTCTGTATCACCAAGACAATATTCACAGCACCACCGGCAACTATCAATATGCTGGTGTTGTTCTGAATTGCAAAATATAACAGGTTCTCCACATAGAAGACAGAAGCAAAACATTTTTCAGACACCAGAAAGCAAAATCCCAACACCAATTTAGAAGTCCAATTGCAATGCTGATTGTGTTTACACCATGCACTAAAAACCTTAGCAAAATCAACAATCTTTGTAGAGCTCTTATATCCATATCTCCCACCAGGGAGATGGACTTGTGAATGAAAATTAAATTTTTAAGGTAAGTTGACAATACAAATGCTAACTATACTTCTATTAAACACTTTTCTTCAAAGGGACCAAAGCTAAAAGAAAATATAATTTTAAAATATGGGTTAAACTAGGTCTAAGAGCTGCTGGGTAATTTCTGTAGAATCCAGTGTTCTGTGTGACAAAGACCACTGCCTATATTTTGCATGAATTGTCTACATTTGGAAAAAAAAACAGAAATTTTTTTTTTACCTATACAATTAAATTTACTACATAAAAGTCATATTTTTTTTAATTCAGTTAAATTCTGGATTATGATTACAGTATTGTAAACAGAAAAGATAGTAACATTAATTCAGTACTTTTTAGAATATCAAACTGAAATACATAGATTTGGTGGATCGCAGCAGAATCCCAACACCAGAAAATCAAATTCATCATAGCAACAGAGAAATCTACACACGATAACACTGCAGAGGGCAGCACCACCCCAAAGCCTTCCCACAAACAAACGCTTACAAGCCCAGCTGTCTCCTTGCCTGGGTCCTCTTTCTCCTCCACACCAAGGACTCTCATTCCCTGCTTCCTCTCAGCCTTGCCTCCGCCCTTCCTGCCCCACCTGTTCAGCAAATTCTTCCTACCACAGGCTCCACATGATTACATTTGGCCTATTGAGGGGCAGGGAAGATCTTCAAATTTCCAAGATGATTACAACTTCCCGAACTCATAGACTAAGTGATTTAAAATAAATTTGCCAGGCAGAAAGTGGTGCATGTCTGTGATCTCTGATACAGGGGAAATCACGAGCTCATGAGTTCTGAGCTGCAGCGAGCCATAGCATTAGGGTGTCTGCATAAGTTTGCCGTTCCTGTGATAAGCCCTCAGGAATGGGCAGCTGGAGCTGGCCAAGTTTATGTGGACCCACGAGGAACCCCTATACTTGCAGCCTGGGCAAGATATAGGGAGTCACAATTTTTATAAAAAGTGAATAAACAAAGAACTACTCTGCCTTGCTAATGTGAATTTGTAGACAAACACTTAGAAACATTCTATATGCCTGCTTAAAAAGAGTACTTTCCCAGTTGAAATAAAATCTTTTGAAAAGTAGATTCTATCATATAAACATTGACACAACCTTTCCTAATGGAAGGCAGCAGAAGATAACTGTCCCAAATGTATTTGACTAAAAACATACAATCATGACTTCTCTGACCTGAGGGTAGTCACAGGGAAAGAGAGAGTGCATGTCCAGGAGGAGCAAAGAAAGGGCTCTTGCTCACGTATTTCAAAGTACTGGTCTGCTGATTTTCCTGGACTACATAGTAGATGGAACCATATGGGATCCAAATAGGTGGACCTGTTACTAATAACCCAAGACTGATGTGTAATTACGTTTTCAGTGATTCATCTGTGTAACACCATGGGTTATTTTACATGGCAGCATCTGGTTCACATGTGTTTAGTGGTTATTTTGTGTTGATTGACATCTGTAGTCTTCTAATAAAGTCCCAGTTGCCCAGATGTGGATTGCTGCCTTCTTCCTTACACAGACAAAACATTCTTTTGAACATTCTCACCTCCATCTTTCCTGAACGAGAAATACACACACACATACTTCATTCTTCACTCTCCTTCATACATGTTCGAACATAGATACTTTCACTGTTTATGGAAGATAATAAAAATACTTAATGTTAGATAGCCCCTCCTGATGTTTGAATGTGAATTGGTGTGTCCTTTGGTATGATTGCGTATGTCATGTCATACGTCTTGGATTAGACTCTCCAAGTAGACAGGAACCATGTAAAAGGTTAAGTGACTTGCCCAAACATCCAGTTTGCCTCATCGGCAAGACTTGAACCTTTTTCTTCTTGATTCCGAGAATGTTCTCTATCCTTCATGTCTTGCCAGCTCTCCATCTGGTGCATAGAGCTCCCAAAATTCAATTTGTTTCATTAGACATCAAGACATTAATAAGAATAAAAGGCAACAGCTTTGTGGAAATTCACAGTAATTTGCTTTGAATCCTTTTATCAAAGGATTACTATCCATAAGACAAATAGAACTAATGACATTAATAGAAATAAATTAATTTTGTATTGGAATGGGATAGAAGAAGAGTCGGGCCCATTATTTCATCACAGGGTTGAAAACTCCATCCACAGATGCAGATCAGCAACTCATTTGTAACTTACAGTCTTATCAGTCAATGATTAACTGCTTATTATGGGGCAGGGATGGTGCTGAGCACTGGGAATACAAAAAGGGGCAAAAGACAGTCCCTAAAAGAGTTTGCTGCCAAGGAGCTCACAGTCTGATGGGGGAGACAACACACAAACAAATCTGTGAAAAGCTAGCAATATGCAGATCTGTAGGCACTAGAATTAAGAGAGGTCAGGACAAACTTCCTGTAAAAGTTGGGATTTTAGCTGAGACTTAACAGAAGCCAGGGAAGTCAGCGATGATAATAATAAGGTGGCATTTATATAGTATTTATGTGCCAGACCCTGTGCTAAGTGCTTTACAGTTATTTCATTTAATCCTCACAGCAACCCTGGTAGGTAGGTGCTGTTATTACACCCCATTTTACAGATGAGGAAACTGAAGCAAATAGAGATTAAGTGAGTTGTCCAACCTCATACAGCTAGTAAGCATCTGAGTATGTAGATTTGAAGATGGAGAGCATTCCAGAAATGGAGGAGAACCAGACAAAAATGCCTTTTTTTTTAAAAAAGCAGTCAAGATTAAGTGAATTGCTCAGGGTCACACAGCTAGTATCTGAGGTCTATTTGAACTCAGGTCCTCTTGACTCCAGGGCTGGCGTTCAATCCACTACACCACTTAGCTGTCTGGAAATTTTTAAGTCTTGGTTCCTTTTTCTTTTTTGGAGACAATCAGGGTTAAGTGACTTGCCCAGGGTCACACAGCTAGTAAGTGTCTGGGATCAGATTTGAACTCAGATTTTGGGGTTTGTTTTTTTGTTTGTTTGGGGGGTTTGGTTTTTTTTTTTTTACCTTTCCAATTAAATTTACTACATAGAAATCATGTTTTTATATTCAGTTAAATTCTGGATTCTGATTACAATATTGTAAACAGAAAGCATAGTAACATTAATTCAGTACTTTTTAGCATATGAAATTGAAACACCTGGATTCAAAACCTCAATTTTCATGGCAAACAGTTTTCAGATATAATACTAAGAGGTGGATCATCTTGTTTGTGGTACAGCTAGGAGGCCAATGTCACTGGATCAGAGTGTGTGGTAAGGAGAAAGGCAAAAGAAGATTGAAAATGTAACCGAGGGGGCTAGGGTATAAAGAACTTTGAATGCCAAACTGTGATGCCATGCACAAGCAGCTTCCCAAAAGACTGCTACTGTGAATAGCTTTTAAGGTTCGGATGACACAGTATAGTGAACACTCCGTTTATTCCATAACAAACCAAGGCGAACATTCACAACAGATCACAATATAATATTCACGGCATTACATCTTATCACAGAAAATCACAGTATAGTGCTCACAACAGCTTAACATTAGAATGGCCACATGGTTTTCACCAAAGTGGTCATAGTATTTAGAACGAAGAACAATAGAACAATCATCTGGTATCCCTAAGGAGGTTTGCCTCCTCACTCAGTCATTCAGTCATCTCACAATACAATAATCAATCTTCCACTCATTGGCAATCGTAAATTAACTTACTCAGTCACTTACCTAGCAATCAGTCACTAAGTATTGTTAATCACTAAATACAATCATTACAAAATTACACAAACCCCCCCCCCCACCCCTTGGTGTCTAGTAAACGTCAATTTCATCACACATTCAATGCCCAACG
>CM053587.1:10811292-10828393 GCA_028646515.1 Pseudochirops corinnae
CACCCCTTGGTGTCTAGTAAACGTCAATTTCATCACACATTCAATGCCCAACGAGAGGCCTTTTCTTCATCTTGACTTGGGGTGGTCTCTCAGATTCCCTGAATCCCCTTCCATGGTCCCAGCTCCTACCTGAATCTACCAAACAGTCACCTGGATTCAGAGGCAGATAGCTCCCAGATTCTCATCCAGTCCTCTAGGCAGTTCTTGTTACACACTGAAGTTCACAGGGTCCAGCACGTCTCAAAACCTTCACCACTTCTGTTGCCAGGAACTCAAGGATCAACCAAGCCACAAACAAACAAAGCCTATCCAGGTCATGCTTCAGTCTTCCAGCAGTTCAGCAGTCCCTAGGACCCAGAAGAAATGTCAACTTTCCAGGCGGGCCCTCTCAGCCTTCCAGGCTGCCTCCTTGGCAGCGACTTCAGCCTTCACCAGATTCTGGTATCATAGAAAAGTCCAACTCAGTTCTCAGTCCAGCAGCCCAGCTTCCAGATGCTGTAAAAATTCAGCTCCCTCCACCAAGAGCCACCAGGAGGAAAATTCTTGATTCTGACTTCCTCTGTCTTGGGTTCTGCTTACACACACACACACACACACACACACACACACACACACACACACACAGGCTTCCTGTCTCAGCCAACCCCTTCCTGTTATGTCAGCAATAGGAGACAGTTCACACCTTCTGTTTCTTTCACAGAGGTACTTACCCCTTAGTTACTAAGGGGTAAGTACCTGCTAAATTAATTACCAGTACACAAACAGAGTATTTCATATTTGATCTTAGAGGCAATAGAAACACTGGAGTTCATTGAGTAAGGTAGTGACATGGCAGGACCTGTGTTTTAGGAAGATCCCTTTGGTGACTGAATGGAGGATGTGCTGGAGTGGGCAGAGACTTGAAGCCAGCAGACCCGCCAACATGCTGTTTCAGTAATCTAGACATGAGGTGATGAGGGCCTATACCAGGCAGTGTCAGAGGAGAGAAGGTGAAGAGATATTGCAGAGATCAAATTGACAGACTTTGGCAATAGATTGGATTTGGAAAGCAAGAGATAGTGAGGACTTGAGTATAACTCCTAGGTTACCAGCCTGAGGAACTGGGAAGGTGGGGTTGCCCTCCACAGTAATAGGGAAAGTAGGAGGCAGGGGGAAAGTTTAGGGGAAAAGATAGATTTCCATTTTGGATGTTCAGTTTAAGATGTCCACTGGGAACAGCTAGGTGACACAATGGATATCAGGAGGAGCTGAGTTCAAATCTAACCTCAGACCTGACACTTGACACTTAATGGTTGTGTGACTCTGGGCAAGTCACTTAACACCAATTGCCTCACCGAATGAATGAATGAATAAGATGTCTACTGGACTTTAGTTTGAGATGTCTGAAAGGCAGTTACGTGATTGGAGGTCAGCAAGATTAAGGCAAGAGAGGTGGACATGAAAATCATCAGCATAGAGACTGCCTTAAAGATTTACTGGAGGCACTGAGAGGGTATGGCTTGCCCCTGATCACACCGGTATTGTTTGTCAGAGGTGGATCTTTAAGGCAGGTCTTTACAGACTTAAAGGCTGGTCCTCTGTCCCCCACCCTACACTGCCTCTCATGTATTAAAATAATCATATGTCAATTGTTTTAGGGAAGCTAGAGATGGAATAGTGGATAGAGCACTGGGCCTGGAGTTAAGAGGACCTGAGTTCAGATCTAGCCCCACACACTTACTAGCTGTGTAACTGGGCAAATCACTTAACCCTCTTTGCCTTGGTTCCTCATCTGTAAAACTGAGCTAGAGAAGGAAATGGCAAACCACTCTAATATCTTTGCCAAGGAAACTCCCAATAGGATCACAAAGAGTCAGACATGACTGAAACAACAACAAAAGTGTTTTAAGGATAATTTGCCTAAACAATTTACTTAATTTCCTCTCACACTCTTGAAAGTGTCTCTTGTTAGTGATTCTTATAGTTATCCTATTTTAAGAAAATAGAATTATTTAAAGTACCAGGAATTTAGGAACTACATAATTTTGAGAAAAAGTAAACTTTAAAATTAAGAGCTGTGTTTTCACAATGCATATTCATTTACATGTAAACATTCCTGGTTTTTTTTTTCCAAAAGCAGACAATTCATGCAAAACACAGGGAGTGGTTTCTGCCATACAGAACATTGGGTTCTATAGAGATTACTCGGCATTACTAGCTTAACACATATTTTAAAATTATATTTTCTTTTAGGTTTGGTCCCTTTGAAGTAATGTGTTTTATAGAAGGGAAGTTGACATTTGTATTGTCAACTTGCCTTAACAATTTAATTTTCATTCACAGATCCATCTCCCTGGTACCAGTGGATATAAGAGCTCTGCAAAAATGATTGAGTTTGCGAAGTTTTTTAGTGTGTGGCGTAAATGCAATCAGTGTTGCAATTAGACTTCTAAATTATAAATTCTCCTGGGTTGCCACAATTTGCTCTGGCCAACCATCTGAAAAGTGTGCAGCAGAGATACCCTGTGAGAAGGCCTGGATGCTTTGACAAGCTATTGATTGTTACCTAAAAAAATGAAACGGAGGCTATAGCTTACTGATGCTTACTCAGCAATAAAAGCTTCATATATGGAAGATGAGACTTTTTGGCTTAATATAGAATTAAACTATCGAAAAGGAGAAGTTTATCTTTGAAAAGGTACTTTATTTCATGTCTTATCTCCTAACAAGCCACTTTCACTGTAACTTATGTGGTTTTCTCCCATAGCTGGCCTAGAATTGTAGTACTGGAGCTGAAAAGGATCTTAGACAATGTCTAGCCTAATTACTGTGATTCTGTGATATTCAAATATAATTATCTGTAACATAAAAACAAACTTTATCACTTTTAAAGTTTCATTTATTTTTAAATTTTGTTTGCTTACTCTGCAATAGAGATTTCCATTCAACCTCTATAAAGGTTCTATAACAACTGTCAGCTATAATTGTTCTTAAATTCTGTAAAAAATGACCTTTTGGCCTGCTCACTAGACTGCTAATGTCCTTTTATCAAATTTCTAGGTCACTGAAAGCGTTTGCTTAATAAGGACGTGGACACTGCAGAGGAGAGCAGCAGTATATATCTGCGTACCCAGTTTCTCCCATTCCCTCTGCACCTCCAGTCCACCGAGGCCTGACCCTTGTCATAGTTGTTGTAGTCTGTTTTTGTTTCTTATTAAATCTCATCAGAAAGAGTGGAGGTTCTATCATCCATTCAGATTTTAACATGCCTGGAATTTCATTCAACACCCTCCCTTGATTTTAAATATTTCCTTCTAATTTGACAAGCTGTGGGGTAGCTAATGAGTCACATTTTTTGGTAACTCAAGGTGGTGTCTTTAATTTTCCTTAATTAAAAAAAACACCTTAAAAAGATCATTTGTAGAAAAACACTTCACACTGCACGAACTTCAAAGATAACCTTTTAACTAACTGTTGGATTCTCACTCTTCCATTTTCTCACATAAAAACTTTTAACCAAATTAGAACTTTTGCCAGATTATATGGGATGCCCACATTTAGTAGCCCCTCGGTGATATTTTTTAAAAATCAGTCTTGAATAGCTCATAGGTCATTTCTTGTCATAAGTGTTCTAGTTTATTGATATAACATAAAACTTGGCCAGTTCCTACTTCCTCTTGTTTGCATTTCTCTAATATGTCACTTGGGGGGAGAAAAAGTTAAATCTATCTGGAATCTCAAATTGTTTTAAATTCTTTGTCTTTTTTGTCTGCTGACTGAAAACAAAACAAAAAACACCATTCCTTTGCCCTTGAGATTTGATACTTTAAACCAGGAATTTCTGACTTTTTTTGTGCCACGGACCCTTTTTGTTAGTTGTTGAAATGTGTGCATCCCTTCTCAAAATAATGTTGTTAAATACATAAAATGAAAGGATTATAAAGGAAATCAATTATTTTGAGATACTGTTATCAGAATATTTTTTTTAAAGTTCCTAGGCCCCACGTTAAGCACTTTTACTTTAAACAGTAGATAAGATGCCTAAGAAGTTGTGGGCAAAGAACACTGAATTATAAAACCAAGCCTGAGTTCCAACTCTACCACCTACCAGCAATTCAATCCTGCATAAATTATTCAATTTCTTGGAGACTGTTTCTGCATCTGTAAAAAAAAAAATCTGTAAAAATCTGTAAAAAAAAAAAAAAAATTTTCTGCATCTGTAAAATCTGTAAAATCTGTTCACCTTATTCCACCGGAGAAGGAAAGGGCAAATCAGTATCTTTGCTAAGAAAACCTCACGGACATCACTGGCATGCTGTGGTCCATGGGGTCACACAGAGTCAGACATGACTGAACAACTGAACAGTAACAACCCTATTTGATAGTTCCAGTTTTCCAATAACCTATCTGTAGGAATGAAGCTGTGATGGGTAGAGTGGAGACGAGGATGTTTCAACAGCATTCCAACCTGGAATTTTGAATTCATTTTCCTACAGAAACAATGTTAAAATGGTGTTAGATTCTATAGTACTGTTGTTACTAGAGCTCTGCTTTGAAAGAGGCTCAATAGGTTTTCTTGGAACCTAACCACCATGTGAAACTTTCTTTCTCAGGTGTTCCTATACCATCAAACAACCTATTTAAATACTCCTGCTGAGCTTGTTAATGCAAGCTTTTAATCCTGAGGTTGATAGATCATTTGAGTTTAGGAGTTCTGAATTGTAGTGAGCTAAGCCGATTGAGTGTCTGCTCTAATTTAGGATAGACTGCCTCAGGAGGCATGGACTGGTGCAGGTCAGAAACAGAGCAAGTCAGAGCTTTTGTGTCAAACAGCAGTGGAATTGGGTCCATGGATGGGCACTGCATCCCTTGTTCTGGGGAGATGGGGAGACCCATTTTTGAAAAGAAAAAGGAAAAGAAGAAGAGGGGAAGGAAAAAGGAGGAGACTCCTAAGATAACAACGGTTTTTCAGCGAGAGATTCCCAGTCTATCTCAAAGTAAACACTTTTAAGCAGACAGACATGGTCAGTGTTGTTTGGAAACTTATTCCTTTATGATTTTTCTAGTATTTCTTCCAGTCGCCTCCAAATTTGTTAGTTTTGTAGAAAATGGCCCAATTGTAAAATAATAAGTCAGATTCTTCTATTGTGTGTGTTCCTATGTGAAATGAAAAGGAGTAAAACAAACGGGCTTATTTTAACAAAGGGAAATTCAGAGAACAATTTATGTTTAAGTAACAAAGGAAGCCATTGAGAAAAACTGAAATCTCCTCTTTGTCCATTCATGGGGCCCCCTTAAAGCCTTTAAAAGGACTGCTGAGGTTACACGCAGTGAAGCATCTTAATAGAAATCTGGATTGGCCTGGGTGGAATACAGCTGTATGTTTTCCTTGCATGTTTATAGCCTGTCCAATTTTCATGGTTGTCTTTTGGAACTGACTGCAAATTTATGGATGACAGCTTCTCTAATTCCAGACAAGCTGGATTCTCAGAATTTTGCAGTTTCAACATTTTAATTTGCAACGATGGTTTCTGCTTTCTGAAATGTGATTCCTCTGTCTTTTTTGACAGTGATGGTGTGAGTCGGTTGTTCCCTGCTGATAATAGACACCATGTTTTTTTCAGTAGAAAAGCTGAAGATTGTATATCAGTTTAGAATGTTTTCCGTTATTACACTTGTGTATTCACTACATTCCAGGTAGAAAAAGTTGTAGTCTAAATAACATAGTAAAACCGAAAATTAACAGAAAGTCAAACTAACTAGAATTTTTAAGTAGCGTGATTTCCAACACACACACACACACACACACACACACACACACTTCACTTTCAGAAGAAAGAGACAAATTGCAAGAAAATAAGTTGATACCAAACATCTGCCCAACTTCCAGAGGTTGTCTTGCGGTCATTATTTATTCAGCCCAATCTCATCCACTTGTGTAGTAGGAAATAGAAAATGTGTGCTCAAGGATTCCTGTCTCACAGATGAATGTGCCGCTAGGCAGCTTTGTGGTAAAGATTTGTAATTCTACATTTTAGCCATGTTGAAAAGATTCTTTCTAGATACAGTTGCAATTGTTTTTGTACATTGTTGTGCTTATGGTGTCATTTTCTACATTTAAACTTTTGGTGGACCAGAAGACGATCAGGGGTTTCTATGGCAAGTCTATGACTGGATTCTCCTTGACTTCTTCTGACTTCCTTTAGAAAACCATTTGGCTTTGACAGCATAGTTTTCGACCCAGGGCTTTAGAAACTAAGAAAACTCAAAATTCTTAAAAGAAGGAGGGTGATGGGGCTCCCAGAGGGCTGCTGTACACGGGATTCTTGCATGATCTGACATAGGTGGGGGGTGAGAGGAAGCTGCACAAACCCCAGGAGACCTAGAACTGCAGAAGGTTTGCATGTGGATAAAGCCATTGATTTACAGATGGCAAAGACAGGCCTTTTTTTTTTTTGTTAGTTTTTGTTTGTTTAGGTTGTATCAGTGTTTACTTCTCTCAAAACAGGCAGCATGCATGCATCCATGCATGGGAGCCAGTCTGGAACTGAGTTCCCTTTGGGTTTAGGATGCACAGTTTATATACCCTTCCAGCCGGAGCTGATGTCACTCCCTCACCCCTGGACCTAGAAAATATCTCTATACCAAACCACTCCCACCATACCAGACCAGTCCCAGCCTTGGGCCGTCTAGATAAAAGAATCTGACTTCACCCTAACTCAGATAGAACACAATGGACTTCTCTACCTTAGATTAAATTACTTTGCAAGCTTGGGTGGGGGCTGACCAGGGTAAAGAGAATCAATCCATACTCATTATCAGAACTTAAAGTCAGGACTCTGGAGGAAAGGGCCTTGGGGAAGCTGTGAATCTCCAAGATATTGGTTACTAATAATCATTGTTCACATTCTCTCATCTGATAATAATGAGAGGCATAGCCTCCTCAGTGAATCACTAACTGATATTTGCCAACATTTCAAGGGTTTGGGGGACTTATGATGGGTAACAATGGGAGGGGGATAAAAGAGGAGAAATTGATCAGTAGATTGGCAAAACTAAAGGGGGCAGTCCCCTTTAGCAAGTAGACCTTACATAGAAGATGCAAAGGGAAAAAGTAAACAGAGTAAAATTGTCCATTTAAGTCTCAGAAGTCTCATCTCCTACAACTGTCTGGGTCTCAAGATATCTGATGAAGTTTTCTTGTCTGTGGGGCAGGGATCTAAGCAGTTTGCAGCTGACTGCAGACTAACATTTTGTAGTTATTATGTAATAACAATATGAAGATAAATATTTCCCTTTGTAAAAAAAAATTATTCTGACATGCAAGCAGGATATGAAATCAAATATTCTCTTTCAAAAGATGAATAATTGTTATACCTGAGTCATTCGTGCAGATTTATGACTGGAAATATTCTATGTAATCTATCAAAATCTGAAGCCTTCCTCCCATTTATCAAACACCCATAAGTAAAAAGAGGGCAAGACTTATAATCCAACTTTTATTGCTGCTCAGTTATTTTTCAGTCATGTCCAACTCTTTGTGACTCCATTTGGGATTTTCTTGACAGATACTGGAGTGGTTTGCCATTTTCTTCTCCAGTTTATTTTACAGATGAAGAAACTGAGTCAAACAGGGTGAAGTTACTTGCCCAGGGTCACACAGCCTGTACATGCCTGAGACCAGATTTGAACTCAGGAAGATGAATCTTTCTGGCTCCAGGCCCCACGCTCTATCCACCGTGCCACTTAGCTGCCCCATAATCCAACTTCCTAGATTTGAATCCGGGCTTTTCTGCTTACTACCTACAATAACATGGGCAAATCCCTTCCCCTCTGTTTCCTCATCTGTAAGTTGACTATATTGAACTCAATGATCCTTTAAGTCCTTTACCACTAGAGATCTATGAACAAAAGCACCACAGGTTTCTAAAACATCAAAGACAATCTGAGTTTTATTTGCTACAGCATAGTCACTAAGGCAAAGCAGTAAACTATTGGAAGAAGTGTGATTTGGAAGGAAAAACACTGGATCGAAATCCTGACTCCGCTACTGAATGCACATACACTAGTGACTCAATCACTTTTCCTCTCTCTGCCTCAGTTTAACACTAAGACTTGACATTTGTCCCTATTCAATGACACTGCATTCAGTCATGCTGTAATCTGTTGAGGTCTTTTTGGATCCTCATTGTGGCCTTTCCATCATCAGTTATGGTGTCCCCAAACAACACGAGCAGTGAGCCTTTCCCTTCTGGGATCCACTTCTTTAACAAGAGCTAAAACTCGTTTTTTGTTTCCCATAGCGTATTTCCCAGCTTCAGTTCATCTTCAAGTTTTATTCTACTCACACTATTCTTACAAGATTAAGCTGTGTTTTTGTGTTCATTTTCTATTTCCTGCCTTAGCTTTCATCTTCTCTGCCTTTCCTTTTAAAAACTACATTTATTGCTGAATTCCCTGTATGTCTACATGTCTTCAGACAATTTTTCCTACTTCTCCCCATCAGTATTGTTTCTTCTCACCAAAAGGTCAGAGTTGGCAATGTGCTGCAACCTTCTTACGCCTACCACTAATAATCTATTGTCTATTGGGTCACCTGCTATTCTAATGTGTCTGAAATCATTGTGTTCCATGGATTTGTAGTCACATGTCATCAATAAAAGAATGTCATAGGTTCAAAGCATGGGCTTTTGCAACAGCAAGCAGCTTGCTATCATGGATGATGCTGTGAAATTTTACAAATTTCAGTATGATAAACATTCTTATCAATAGTTCAGCTTTTCCCAAACTATAGTGCAATCAATGCTTGGTAAGGCCTTGTCAGAATATAGTAGTTAGCTGACATGGAATCCTATTAACTAAAACATCTCTCTGTCTTCCTTTCTCTCTCTCATGCTATTCTGCTGACATAACTGAAACTAGATTTATAATGTAACAGTTTGTTTTAAGTTGGTTCATTCTACATAGATTTGGTTTTTCTGTTTAAATATACAAAATTCATTCAATTCATTGGGCCTTATTTAATTCAAATTTAAATGCTACAAAATAGAGCTATGTTTCACATTTCCGTCTATTCTTCCCCACTTAGCAACCCACTCTTGACATCCTTCCATAAAAAGGAGGGCATTTAACCACCAGATTTAGAAAACAGCCCCTGTTCTGTTCAAATATAACCCCAGGCTAGGTGAATTGTGAAGATTTTCTTCACTCCTTTATTTTATGTATACTTATGGTAAATTACTTAACTATTTAACATGTGCTGGTTGTTTTGAAAATGGTCTCACTCCTTTCAAGAGTGAGCTTGCTGGATCATACTGAGTCATGTGCCCAGAGAAAGCTTGCTATAAGTAATTAGAAACAACTGAGCCAGACACTGGATATGGAGCCTTCATTCTAAAAGGTGGAAAGAGAATCAGAGAGTCAGGTTTCCTCCAAAAGAGAGGCAGGAGATGAGCCAGTTTGTTGTTCTCTACAATAATCAGACCATGTCTCAACCATCACGATTTATCCTAAGTAGTCAAGTAGTGTTAATATGGCATTAAAATAGGTGAATGTCAAGGTATGGGACCTCCCTCAACCAGCAGAAAACCACCTTCTATAGCTTAGGAGGTAAGTCTTAAATAAGTTGCCTGATACTCAGAGAGCTCCACTGACTTGCCCTCAACCTTGTAACTGGGGTCAAAGAGGAGGCTTGAATTCTAATCCAGTGTTCTTTTCACTACACCATGTGTCCCCTTTTTTATTACCTTATTATAGCTGAAATCAATCTCAAAGAAGGTCAAAACAGGGTAAAGGCCAGAAGAGTTCCCTGAATATGAGTATAAATGAACTAAATCATAAGAAATAAAACTATATAGATACCTTTTAGTTGAATCTTCTCTTTGTGTTATATGCATATAAATGTATACACATATATTACATATTATACACATGTATTATATTATATGTACATATATGTATGTATATATACATACATGTATATGACTATAATGCATACCCGCACATACATGTTGCTTTTGTTCAGTCGTTTCATTCATATTCAACTCTCCATGACCCATTTGGAGTTTTCTTCACAAAGATATTGGAATGGTTTGCCTTTTCTGTCTCCAGCTCATTTGACAGATGGGGAAACTGAGGCAAAGAAGATTAAGTGACATGCCTAGGATCATACAGCTAGTAAGTGTCTGAGATTAGATTTGAATTCTTGAAAATGAGTCTTCCTACCTTAAGGGCCCAGCACACTATCCACTGCCCCCCCAGCTGCCCATAACACACATGCACACACACGCAACACACACGCAAGTGCGTGCGCACACATGTGTGTATGTGTGTGTGTAAAATGTATACACAGAGAGAGGAGAGAGACAATGAGTAGACGTGTATATAATAGGCTCCCTATCTACCAGGATTATCTCTACTCACTGCACCCTCTTTTGTTCCTTGGAAGCTGTCTAAGTGGTTCTTGGGATTTGATGGAACAGGGAGCTAAGTCTCAGGCTCAGCCTTGAGCCATAACTTAGACACAACTTCTTGGTGGCCTCTAGTCATAATTGACCTGGCTTCCTGATTACCTAAAGGAATAACAAGGCCTATCCATGTGGTGTCCAGGTCCCTCAGATTTACGGATGCCCCAAAGTATGGGAGGCATCTCACTGTCGCACTGACTAGATGCTGTTGAGTACCCTTTGTATGCAATGGCTAAATGAACCTACTTTTGAAAAACTTTTGAATGACCCGAATGTCTCATTTCATTCCAGCACTGAAACTAAACTAAAAGGAGACCAGCCACTCAGATTTAACCAATACAGAGCTTTAATTTCTATTGTTGTTGTAAATATATTGCTTCCATGAACCTACTGGTGAATATAACTAGTCTCACAGTTTTTCTGCTCCTGTTTGAAGATCCAACAGGAAAGCAGGATTTCTGATATCCCTCACTAAGTGTCACTAATGGAGAGCAGTGAAGCAACCTGTAACAGCTTTCAGAGATGGTAGTTTTGTAGAGATACGGTTTCTTACTGGTTTTTCCAAATATGGAAGAACTAAGTATCTGTGAGCCATTACAGTATGTCACTGGGACACTTGTAGGTATGGAATGAGGTCAAGCTGCCCTATAGGAAATGCAGCTAAGTGATAGGATAAGAATAAATCACAGCACTTAATGAATGCGTATGGGAGAGGATGAGGTGGCTGCTCTGACGATTTCAGGTAGGGAGGCACCATTCCATCTTGCAGCACTTTCTAGTTTACAAAGTGCTTTCACATATATTGCTTAAATTTTGGAAACTAAAAGCCTTCTCAAAACACCACACTGTTAGAAATCTTTAGGGAAGAAGTTACTATTGAATATTTGGAGTATGTATTAGTGTTGGTATGTGTGGTTTTGTATACACATATGTAGTTTTATATGCGTACTTCACAAGTAACAGCATTTCCCTAAATTTATATCATACCTGACAGCTTTATGTATGTGCATATGCTTACATATGCAAATGGAATCATGGAATCTCAGAAATAAAAAAGACCTACTTTGGCCATTGAATCCAACTCATAACTATAGCAGAAATGCCCTATGTAACATCCCTAAGAAGAGTTCATCATCTCTTCAAAACCTTTAGCAACAAACGAAATGAAGAAAAAGCAGGGAGGCAGGGTTGCCTAGCAGTACCAGATTTCAAACTATATTATGAAAATCTCAGAGATTACATGTATGAAGCAGTAATCACAGAAACCATTTGGTATTGGTTAATAAATGTTTGTTGGCTTGTACTGGATTGGGGAAAGAATAAGTCTAGGAAATATAATCCTGTCTGCTTCAGGGACAGTAGATATGACCTTGCAGTCAATTATTTCCACTAAAAAATTATAGTCACTTCGTTATTATTGTCATGGTTACTCAGGGGAGAACACAGAAAATGTCTACAAATATAGTTTTAAGGATTACATAGTAAGTATCTGTGGATTGGTGACTAATTATGCAATACTAGAAGCAGTGAAATTGTAAGTAATGCAGATCAACACAGGGAACATGCAGGAAATCCATCCCTGAGCAAATGATTGATAATTATGGTTTCTAGGAATATGTTTCACAATTCAGCCTGTTCCTTTTTCACTCTATTCACCCCTCTTCAAGTCTTCGAGTATCATGTTCAAAAGTTGGGAAACAGAACCATAATAGCGTCACCAGGCTTGTGGGATAAAGCCTGCCAACACTCCAAGTCCATTTCGTGTTTCTTTGCTCAACATGAACCAGATAGTAAGATAATTATGTCAGTTTGGCATCTGTGGACCCGATTTATTTTCCCCCTTAATGGGGGCTAAAGTGCTTCATCAGCTCTCTTTGATTTTTTGGTCTTCCATACAAGTCCAGCTAAACATAATGTGACTATTAAAATAAATAAAGAAACTACATGATGGCCTGTGATAAACAGCAGATTTTAGAGCTGGCATCTGTCTTGTGAACACTTTGAACATCTGGATCCTAAAAATTCATTCTTGCCACAGGAGTCCAGAACCAGTATCTTTGTCATGGACCTTGTTTCTGTGGATGACAGAATCATATCGTTAATTCCATATTTCATCCACATTTTGATTTGGCCTTACGTAGAACTCAAGTCACAACTCTAAGCTTTTCTTCTTTGCTCAAAGGTCATCCTTGGGAAATACTCGTTTCTTCTGTATGATGCAATGCTACCTATTGTAAAAATGGATGGAATGTAAGCCCTTTGAAGGCAGGAACTCTTTTGTATTTGTATCCTCATCATTTAGTACAGTATCTATCATGTAATAGGCTTTTAATAAATTCTTGTTGATCGATTGATTGAACGAATGTTTGAATGAATGAAAAAAGGCCTAGATGTTCAAATGTATGCATACAGATATGCATGTATACGTGTGTATGTATGTTTTATGTGTGTATATGTATGTATTTTTTACTTAGATGAAAAGATTCATCTTTACAAAGTGAACCAGTAAAAGCAAACACTGCTTGAAGAGATGTTGGTGTTTAACTAATAGCTAGTTAAAAGGCAAGTCAATCATTCATCATGGCATTACAGAGAAACTTCCCCAGGATAAGCCATTTCTTTCCACAAATCTTGTCTTTGATCGGTACTATTCATGGTTAATTAGATGGTGGCAACATAATTCTGATTACAGGTTTCAAAATTTTCTGTGCATAGTGAAAGCAAGTAAATACAACAAAGAAATCTTGGCAATTACGCTCCTCGGCATTCAGCCGTCTTTTTGTGATGCTGACATGTTTCTGAGACGAAACAGTGCGTTCACTTCCTTTGAACAAGGTTTAAATAATAACTCACAACTTTAAGTTACACAAAGTGCTTTTCTTACAACAACCCTATGAGATAAAAATTCATGGCAGCTAAGAGAGAGATCACTAGGCCCAGATTCAGAAATACCTGAGTTTAAATAGAGTCTCCAGTTAAGCAAGAAATATTTGTAAAGCTCTTGGAACATTGCCTGGCACATAGTAGGCACTATAAAAATGCTAATTTTTGTAATTATTGTTATAACTTATTATAAATAGGAAGTGTCAGTTTTATGGTACCTGCTTGTCAAATTAATGGCAGCTGATACTCAGGAAAGTTGAGTTTTGCTCATCGTCATACAACTAGTATCTAGCAGGGATGGGGAACCGCCATCCTGGAGGCCCACATGCGGCCCTCTGAGTCCTCAAGTGCAGCCCTTTGGCTAAATCCAAACTTCACAGAACAAATCCCCTTAGTAAAAGGATTTGTTCTGTAAAATTTGGACTTGGTCAATAGGCCGTATCCAAGGACCTAGAAGGTCACATGTGGCCTCAAGGCCATGGATTTCCCACCCCTGGGTGAGGCAGTATTTGAATATAGGTCCTTTGATGCCAAATCTAGAACTGATTCTAATAGTGGCCACAGCATGCTAATTCAGTTTTACAAATTCAATTACGTGCTATTTGCAAAACATTATATTTGTGCTAGGGTTACAAAAATAGAATAAAGCACTCTCTTCCTTCAAGGATCTTATATTCTGAAGGAATGCAGCATTTATACAGGTAGACTCATCTGAACTGAACCTTAAAGAAAGATAAGGATTCTAAAAAGCAGAATGGAAGAGGTAGTATAGTATGATTTAAGCATGGGGGGGGGGGGGGCAGCTTTTTTTTTTTTTTTTGCAGTTAATATTGTTGGGGGGTAGGATGCACACAGCTTTCACAAAAATATAGTGGTAGAAGATAGAACACCGGGTTGAGGAACAGCAATCAGGCTAACTTGTCTGGAGTGTGCATTGTGTAAAGAGGAGTAATGTGATATAAATCTGGCATGATCAATTGGAGCTAGACCATGAAGGGTTTTAGGTGCCAAGCAGAGGTATTTGTACTTAATCCTACAGGCCGTAAGGAGCCACCCAAGCTTCTCAAGCATGGGAACTGACATGTCAGACAAGACAATTCCTTACCATTTCATCATTTATTTCTTGAGGACCATTAATGTACTAGGCATTATGCTAGATTAATCTTTTGATACCACACATGGAAATCAACTTGTAAAAATGATCAGATATTTGATAATTATACAATACTTAGAGAACCTCAAGTGATAGTAGGCACAGAGGCCCTGAATGAGTTGGAACTTGAGCTGGGCCTTAAAGAAAGGGTAGTGTTGACTAGACCCAGCAAAGGCTATCTGGCATTTTAAATGAAGACATTTGCATAAAGTCTCCATGTTCACCTTCCAGCTGGACTTCTGAGTGTCCGGACACTGCTACCATGACTCAGCTGACTTCTAAGCCTAGAATTTCCCTCAAGCTCTTCTTACCCTGGACTCTGCCTCAGCCATTATTCTGGCCCCTTTCTCACCCTGGTGAGGTCGTTCCTAGGGCTCCATTTTGAGGACTTATGCTGACTCTGCCTCATTCCTCTCCCATCTGTGCTTCTGACTCTTCAGACTTTGCCACCATCCCACCCCCTTAAATGTATGCCTTCTTTCCTCTCCTCCCTTTCCTTTTCCCTTCACTTTTACCATTGTCTTTCTCCCCAAATCAATCAATAAACATTTATTAAGCCCTTCTATGTGCCAGACACTGTGCTGAGCACTGAGGATACAAAAAGGGGTGAGCTGGCCCCTGCCCTCCGGGAATTTACCATCCAGTTATTAGAATGTAAGCTCCTGGAGGGCACAGACTAGCTTTTTTGCTTATATTTGGATCCTCAGCATTTAGCACAGTGGCTGGCACACAGTAAACAATTAAGGTTCGTTGCCTGCCTTCCTGCTATCCAAAGGACCCAAGCTCATGCCCTTGGAGAACAATAATGAAACCCTTCTGATTAAAGTAGAGTGTCTGGGTTAAAGAAGGGAGACAAGTGAAGGAGAATCAGCAGAGGATGCAGGGTGGGGTCCTCAGCTAGTGAGCTATCTTGAATGTCAGGATGAGGAGTTTTAACTTAGAGAAATAGAAGTAAAACAGTAAAATTGGAGAAGGTCAGTTCAAATCTTGACCTTGCTAGTTACTTATAGCTTTGATTCAGTTATTTCATCTGTCTGGGCCCCATATTTCCTCATTTGTGATCCTCCAACTTGGCCCAGTAAGAAGTGGAAGGCTATTTTAGAATTGTTAGCCCATGGTGTTTTAAGATTAATCTGGAAGATGTCTATAGAGTGGATGGGGGGGATGGGATGGGATGGGATGGGATGGGAATTCAGAGGCAAGGAAATGCTGAATAACAGGCTCTTCCATCCTCTCATTAATTACAGAAGACCCCAACAGTTCAATTCAATAAATCAATCAAAAGCATAGACTAAGTTCCAACAAGTCCTAAATCAATATCAGAGGAATAAAGTCCTTTGCTCTTTGGATAAAGAGAAAACATCACATCTTTGGACTACATATAAAAACTGCAAGCTAAATCAGAGCCAGTCATTTGAATGGTGGTCAGATCTAGCAGTGGCCACCTAAAAGAGAATTAGGGGTCATCCCTTTGGGGTGAGGGTTGGGGAAGAGAAAATCTGTGTCTAGGTCTCTGTTTCTCTCTATCTCTCCTTCCCTCCCCTTCCCCCATCTCTTGTCTTTCTCTGCCTCTCTCCATTTCTGTCTCTGCCTCTCTGTCTCTGTTTCTCTCTGTGTCTCTGTTTCTCTCTCTCTCTCTCTCTCTCTCTCTCTCCCTCTCCCTCTCTCTTTCCCTCATTCTCTCTCTGTCCCTCTCCTTCTTTCTTTTCTCCCATTGATCAAGTGATGCTTTTTTAACCTTTGATGAATCCGGAATTCCTTTCATTGTCAGGTAGCAGTGTTCTTGGAATTGCAGTGGTTCATGGCTTCACCTACCTCCATAGGTGAGAAACATTGAAAACAAACAAAACCCACAAAGAAATGGCAGCTTCAGGTAGTTCTGACTCCTTGGGAGAGAAGAGTATAAACTCTGGGTTCTACTTAGGCACCCTCTGTTGGGGTCTAGCTGAGAGCTGTACCTAAAGAGAACTTCATGAGGTCTCTTCTGTACAAAGTAAGAAAAGGATTCTCAGGAAAAGGGGAACTGAGTTCCTCCCCTGCCCTTGGAATCCTTAAGTGTGTGCTGTCTCAGCACAATTCTAACACACATTCAGGCCCACTCCCCAGAGGCCATGGAGGTGCAAGGACCAGTGCACCCACAGTTTGGAGGGATGGTTTGTGAGATGGCTGTAGATTGCTCTACCTTCTCAGGACTTCCCTTTGTAAAAGCCACTGGAGTTCAGTTATCTGATGGTTAAGGGGAAAGTATGGAATGGAATCTGAGCAATAGTACTAGACAGCCAAGGCCCTTAGAGTTACTCCTAGACTCTGGAACAGGAGGGAATAAGCCTAGGCACTGTGCTGAGCACTTTTATTTATCTCACTTGATTCTCACAACAACCCTGTGAGGTAGGTTGATCTTATTGAGGAAATTGAGACAAACAGAGGTTAGGTGACTTTCCCTGGGTTACACAGCAAGGGTCTGAGGCCAGATAATGAACTCAGGTGTTCCCGCCTCATGATGCCAGGCCCAGGGATCTATGCATGTTGCCACCAGTAGCTTCTGTGTAGTAGCTGCCATATAGGGACCACAACCACAACCTGTTAGGACAGTGCAAATTCACGAGGTAGCCTGGGGGGA
>CM053587.1:10828893-10850464 GCA_028646515.1 Pseudochirops corinnae
GGTCTTCATTTTCTGTGACTGCTGAGGAGGCAGAGGCCACAGTGCCAGTAGAGACAGCTGCAGGAGCTGTCTTTCCTGGGGTTGCTCCCCTAGATCTTGGCAGTGGAGGTTGGGCTTTAGGTAGGGTCCATGGCCTGAAGGGCACAGCTCCTCCAGAGGCTTTTGGACACAAGATCCTAGGTGTCTACATCTTCCAGGACCTCATAAAAAGTGGTGGTCATGGTGGTCATGTACAGTGATACAAGTAAGGTCTGGGATGATTGTCACATCACTGGGAATCATGTAAAAATGGAGAATTCTAGCCTGGGATAAAGATCCAGAATTAAGCTCATTGATACCTTCAGGTTGAAGATTCTAGTTGCCTCTTAATTAGCCAATTCCTCCTTAGTGTTACTTAAATCTTTCAAGTTAATGGGAGTTCATTGTGCCTACTCATAATCCACCCAATGATCTCCAGTGGTTTAAAAAAATCCATTTTAACGTCTAATTTGAATAACCGATGAGGTCCACAAGTCCCAAATTTTGAATCAAATGCAACTTGCCACTCATTTGTGTTGAGTTGTTCTCCATCCAGTTATAAATTTAATAACCCATAATTGTTGGTCCAGTCACAGCATAGTATATTGACTTTTTTTCTGGTCGTGTTATACATCATTAGAAATAATTTCTCAACTCAGTTTCTCATTAGAAATAATTTCTCATTATTAGATCCTTAAATCTTTGTTTATAAACTCTACTGCACTATTATAGACACAAATATTTTGCATGTTTCTCCTCTTTCTTTTTTTAAACTATATGGACCAGGTGCATATTCCATGAAATATTTATGTGTAATTTGAATTAATATCAATAGATAAGCAGAATTTCCCAAGGCCAGATGAGATGGGCAATATGGAGGCAAGAGGGAAGAAAGAAGCAGTTCCAAGAGATTCCTTTGTAGCATCATCCTAATTTTATACATGAACCAAAGCTGGGCTAGAACTTTTCCTTTCAGTTAGTGTCATGGAATCAGAGACCAGCCAGGTTGGCATTGGCACCCCCAGCCCCTCCGGTTTCAAGCTTTTTTCTCATTATCTTTTCATGACTTCAGAGAGTAGATTCTGCTGTCTCATTTTAGCTGCTTTTATATAACGGTTTGTATGTTGTCTCTCCCCACTTAAACAAATCGCTTCTCGAACACAGCAACTGCTTCTTGCCTTCCTGTCTTGAGCACAGTATTTAATACATAATAGGTTCTTAATAAATAGTAGTTGACTTGTTCTTCAGTCATTTCAGTCTTCAAGTCTCTGTTAGGCATCTTCTTGGCAAAGAGACTGGAATGGTTTGCCATTTCCTCCTCCGGCTCATGAGGAAACTGAGGCAAACAGGATGAGATGACTTGCCCAGGGTCACCCAGCTAGTAAGTGTCTGAGGCCAGATTTGAACTCAGGTCTTCCTGACTTGAGGCCCAGCGTTCTGTTTACTGTGCCACCTAGCCTAGTCCTAAGCATTAGCCCTGCAGCAGAACTTCCTTTCCTTCAAGATTTTCATTCTGTAGATTATATCTTTCATGTGGGAAATAAAATATCTAGAATAATTGGTTTTTTAAAAATTCATCCTAGAAACTTGCATAACTGTAGGTCAGAGCTAGCTGATACACCTCTTTGAGGTTGTTGTTACTGGCTTGGAGCCTTTTTTCTTACTGATTTGAGAGTCACTTGAGAATCTCAGATGTGGAGTTTGAAGGGCCCTTATAGGCCTAAGCCTCTCCTTTTACAGATGAGGGACCTGAGTTCCAGCAAAAACAGGTGGTTCACCCAAGTTCACACCTGTCTTAATTGTCAGAGGTGACATTCGCATTCAAGACACCTGACTCCAGAACTGGAACTTTTTGTTTCTTTGTTAAATTGATCATCTTTGTGTGTAGGAGGAGGAGTTTCACGGACTAGGAAAAGAACTTCTAAGAATTCTACTTGTCCAACTTTTTATTGAAATGATTTCTTTAGCAACGTTAAAGTTATTATGGATTTTTAAATGTTTTTCATACCATATTCTGAGTTGATGATAAAGAGTAATACGTATAATTCTGTATTTTGGGGTCTGTGCTCGTCATTCATGGTGCCTCCCTCTTATGGAGGCTGTATTTAGATGTTTACTTATTTAGTCCTCTAAGTGTGTCTGTGTTGATTCCGTTAATTTTAACATTTAAACTGCTGGAGATTAGTGTCCGCTCTGCTTACCTGTGGTATCAGATCAATAGTTATGCCCATGAGGGAGATGGTGAGAGCGTATGGTTTCCTATGGGGGGCAGGTCAGAGCAAGCAGACCTAGTAGCAGTCGGCAACTATGTAAGGAATCTGAAGTCCAGGGTCCCCAGGAGAACTTCAGAGTGACTTTTTGATTAATCTACTGAAAGACCCAAAGAAGCCCTAGGCACCCTTATTCACATCAAGGAAATCACCTGGGGAGTCTGTCTTATAAGTATACTCAGTGACAGCAATAACCTAATTCAGTTATCTCTGAAGTGGGAGACAGGGCTGTTATCTGATAGGTTAATACACAAGCCCTTTATAGGTGGAACTGAGCTGCCATTGTTGCCACCTCCAATCAGTAGTAATAATAAGAACTTATTACTGTTCTCTGTTTATCTTCTCCTCTGGTACTTCATCATGAATGGAAGCAACTCTGGGTCCTTGAAGTCTCTACCACCTGAGTGGAAATTCTGACTATTCTCACTAATTTGGAAAGGCTAGATCACAGGCCCAGTGATGGGCAGGTCTTTGTGGTGTCATGGGAGCAGCCTAGATAATTTGGAAAGCTTCCTCACCAAGTTGACTGCAGAGTGATCATTTTTATTTTTTGGCCACAACAATTCTGTAAGATCACCTACTGGATTATAGAGGGGTTGCAATCCATGTCAGTGCTATCTTGGATCACAAGGACCCTCTGAACAAGAGGTCACAGAAAGGGTCCTCTTCCCTTTTCCTCACACCTTCTAATCCCAGGTTCCGCCCTGGGCCCTATACAAGGCAAAATTGGGATAAACAAGTGAAAAAATAGAAATAGTTAAAAGGTCGGTTTTCCGAGGGCATGACAACTTTAGGTAGGCGTGGCAGTCTCCATTGCTGGAGGAATGCAGTCACCTGAACCTGAATTTAAATCAAGATAGTAAATGAAATTTCCCACATTGAAATCTGGGGCAATGATAACTTACCGCTGATTACCACAAACTTGGTTTTCCTTTACGTTAATGCCTTATGTCAATAGCTTCACATTTGACAACTGACAATAAGGAGAAGGAAGAGCTAACCTTATTTTGTTTCTATTTTGTTTGCAATGGAAAATGACCTTTACATTGGAATTGATGAAACAAAAATAACTAACAGAGAGTTGACACCTGAGATAAATAAGGAGATAGTAAGAGAGACCTTTGTTGCCCTTGATGAATTCATCAGATGAACTGTGGTTGTCGGGGCCTGAACAGACTGACAGGTGACATTGCTGAGTCCCTCTCAGTAATATCTGAGAGATGCTAGAAAATGGCAGCAGTGCCACAAAAGGGAGGGGGGCAAGGATTGTTCTCCAAAACGGAAGAGGGCAGTGAGCCAACTGCGGGTCAGTCAGCCTGACGTGGTTTCCTGTGAAAACTCCAGAAGGGGCGTTAAAGAGATGACTGACCAACATTTAGAAAGGAATCGGTTATCACCCAAAACCAGGATGGCTTCATCAAGAGAAGTTCATGCCACAGAAGCATCATTTCCTTTGTGTTTCCTGACAAGATTCCTAAATTAGTAGTTGATGGGAATTCTTTGGCTAGATTTTGGCAAAGCTGTTCATAAAGCATGTCATACTATTCTTGTGGAGAAGATAGAGAGTTCTGGATTTGACCAGGCGTCAGCAAACTATGACCTAAGGGCCAAATCCTCCTACATCTTGCTTTTTATATAGCCAGAAAGTTAAGAATAAGGTTGGGTTTTGGTTTCTGTTTTTACATTTGAATACACTAAAACTTTCTTTTAGATTGTCAAAAACCCCACATTTTTAATTTTCTGGCTATACAAAAACAGAACATAGGCCATATTTGCCCTGTGGGTCATAGCTTGCCATTCTCTGAATTAAACTATAATACAACTGGATGGATACAGAATTGGATGGATGGCCAGACTCAGGGAAGTTGTTAATTGTTTAATGTCAGCATGGCAGGCGGTCTCCACTGAGTAGCCCACAGGGATCTCTGCTTGGCCTTATGCTGTGTGACATTGTCATCTGTGACTTAGATGAAGGCAGAGATGGTATCCTCATCAAATTTGCAGATGACACAAAGCTTGAAGGGATACCTAACAGAGTGGATGATAGGATAAAGCTCGGAGAGGATCCTGACAGACTAGAGCATTGAGCTGAATCTAATAGGATGAAATTCAATAAGGGTAAATAAGAAGTCTTGAGCTTGGCCCCCAAAAATCAGCTTCACAGTTAGGAGAAGGGAAAGATGCAAGTAGATTGCAGGTTTTTTCCAAAAAATATTTTTTGGAGGCTCAATATAAATGGCAACCACAAAAGTTAATACAGTCATGGGCTGCATGAAGAGGGGCATTACTTCCAGAAATTGGGAAGAGATGGTCCCATATTGCTCTGCCCCTGCCAGACTCCCATCTGGAATACCGTATTTTGTTCTGAACACCATTCCTTAAGAAGGATGTTGATAAGCTGGGGTGTACAGAGGAGGCCAAACCAGGTTGACTTGAGCCCATGATGTGAGGATTGGCTGAAGATATTGGTTATGTATAGCCCAAAGAAAAGACTCAGGGAATCTAGGAAGCCCAGTTGATAGAGTGCTAGGCCTGGAGTCTGGAAGACCTCAATTCAAATCTAGACTCAGACATTTACTAGCTTTGTGACCCTGGGCAAGTCATTTAACTTATTTGCCTCAGCTTCCTCATCTTCAGAATGGGGATAGCACCCACTTCCCAGAGATGTTGTGAAGGCAAACTGAGATAATAAGTATAAAGTGCTTAGCATAGTAAGAGCTAAGTGATGATGATGAAGAAGATGATGATGATTTGATAGCTCTCTTCCAGTACCCAAAGAGCTATTGTGTGGGGAAGGGATTGGGCTTTTTCTGTTGGGCTTCTGAAGGCAGAACCAGAAACAGTGGGTAGAAGTTGCATTTAGGCTTGAGGTCAGGAAAAACCTCCTAATAATTAGATTGCCCCAAAGTAGAATGAGGTGCCCTAAAAGGTGGTGAGTTCTCCTTCCTGGGAGGTCTTTGAGCAGGGACCAGACAGTTCTTGTCCTCACATTACAATGGCATCTCCTTTCGTAAAGGAGTTGGACTACAGGAAGGCCAAGGTCCATTCCAACTCAGAAATTCTGTAATTCTCAATTGTAACTGAAGAAAACACTTGGGTCACTGTTGTTTGCAGGTCTGAGATAGAACGTTTGTCAGTCTGAGATCATGTGTCCATCATGCCATTAGGGACTCCATCAGGGCATCACACAATTAATGAAAGGTTTGAGAATCTTGCCGCCATCTTGAGGTACAAATAAACACAGCCCAACTGCGTCTACCCCGACAGCAGACAGAAGTCTTCATGTCAACTTCGCATGTTTAGTAGTTCTAGAGTGGAAAGAAATTCTGTAGAAAAACAGTTAGAGGGTGAAATGAGTAATAAATAACAATTCTGTGTTTCTTTAACTTGGCATCTCATGGAGAAAAACTCTTTCTTCCAAACTGTTCCCCAAGCTTGAATAACCAACTGGAGTTTTCTTTATTTTCCTTTGTAAAGCCTCTGGATATTTGTTTCCATGGTTCTTAATTTGAAAAATAATTTTTTTCTTGTTTTTTTCTTTAGACCTGAGCCTTCACAACTTCCGTCATCAAGCAAGGAGCCCATCTCATCTGAAAATCTGTCCTTAGAAACCTTAAAAAACAGTAGTTCAGAAGACCTTTTTGAAAATATGTGACTGTCTCCAAAAAACACTTTGATAATATTTGACTATAATCTTTTTTTCTTTTTGTCTTAAACTTGAGGAGCACAACTTGACAGTGGCTATTCTACCTGATGATGGAATTACATAGGCAGCATTGAAACAATTGTACAGAATGGAATACACATGTATCAGATATGATTCCCTGACAGTAGCTCATTATTCAAAGCTGTTCCCGCCCACACTGCTCTAATTACATCAGATCTCAAAGTCTCTCCAAAGCCTGCATCTGTTTTATCCAGCATACATATGCTCTGTATGCAGTCTGTCTAGCACACTGTGTAAGATGACTTTAGAAATAGGATCAAGAAACTAGCCTGAGCTATTTAATTTCTGATTTTTCCTCTAAATAGTCCCAAAGATAGAGATGTTCGTGGTTGTTTTGTTTTTTAGTTGAGGAAATAAAACATGACACATACCTATTTTTAGTATGTGGTTACGCATCCAGAGCACCCGATAATAAAATTTCTGATACCTTAAAGAATCAGTGTCCTTTGAAGAAGACGTTATTTAAAACATTTCATTCCTTTCTTATAGAGACAAGCTTAGAAAAAGGCACCTAAGAAGGGGGAAGGTGGTACCTTTTCTGTTGCTTAAGTGAAAGAGGCAAGTCTATCAGGCTGAGGTGGTAAAAGTCCCAAATACCCTCCTGGAATTCCCAGGGCCAAAATAATCCTACATTTACAAGTGAAATGAGCTAAACTGTTAAAGCTCATTTCCTCAAAGAAGCTTGTTGAAAGAGTGAGAGTTCACCCAAGGATGTATGTGTTTGATACAAAGAAATAAGCACTTGAGAAAGCTCAAATATCTATTTGGCTATACTCAATTATATATACAGTGAAAACTCGCCACAGCACAGAGGTCAAGGAACAGAGATGACATCCGTGTGATTGGATTTGGGGGCAAGAATGAGAAAGGAACTCTATACATCATTCTGTACCCCGGGGGATGAGAGCTAACCCAGCTGAGGAGAGAGCAAAGCATTTTTTAACAGAATTATACTGTATTTTTTTTTTTTTTTTTGCCCAGGGAGCTTACTTTTGGAGGAGGGGAAAAATAACCCATCAAGTCATACACTGTTTAACTGCATAGAAGGCTTGCTCTTAGTGTGACCCGCTATGAGTGTGAAATTCCCAGTAAATCCAGTTTGTCACCAATTCTGTGACCAAAAGGACCAAAAAGACCTAATAAGAGCAAGGTTTCATCTGTAACAAAGTCCAGCAATATGAATTTAATTCGATACTTGCGTTCCTACTTTAAGCAAAGAATACAAGATGTTAGATAAAACCTGAGTTGTCAACTCACTTTTTTTTGTTGAAAAAAATAACCTGTTACCTCCACATTTATGTTATTATTAACAGTTCACATTTACTTAGAGTGTTAAGATTTTCAGAGTACTTTGCAGAAATTCTCTCATTTGACATATAATAATTAGACAACATTAGTAGGAATCTTGGAGCCAGAGATAATACTAATACCAATATTAACAGCTAAGATAAATAGCTAAAAGGAGCTGGAGAAGGAAATGGCAAATCACTCCAGTAACTCTGCCGAGGCCCCCCAGTGAGGCCACAAAGACTCAGACATGACCAGTACAATTGAACAATAATAAAGATTTCTGTAGTCACTTAAGATCTGCAAAGCACTTTATAAATCGTATGTCCTTTGATCCTCACAATAACTTTGGGAAATAGGTGCCATTTTACAGATGTAGACCCAGAGGCAGAGAGTGAGTGACTTCCCCAGGGTCACTAGTAAGTTAGTAAGTGCCTGAAGCAGGATTTGAATTCAAGTCAGGTCTTCCTGACTCCAAGTAGGGATTATTCTCAAACTGTGCCACCTAGCCAACTAACTGTCAGGAGAACCAGGTTCATATCATAACTACAATGCCTACTACTGACCCTCTGTAATGGTAATGGGAATTTGAAGATCTTCCCTGCCCCCTAATAGGCTGAATGTAATCACATGGAGCCTGTGGTGGGAGGAGCTTGCTAAAGGGTGGAGCAGAGCCCACAGAAAGCTGGGAGTGAGAGCAGCTAGACCGAGGGAGAAGAGAGAAGACAGCAGGTAAGCAGACAGCTAGGCTTGTGAGTGTTTGTGGGAAGGTTAAAGATATGGTGTTGCTCTCTGCAGTGATAAGGTGTATTAATTTCTTGGTTGCTGTGATGGATTTGACTTTCTGGTGTTGGGATTTGACTTTCTGGTGTCTAAATAAAAGTTTTGCTTCTGTCTTCTATATGGAGAGTCTGTCATAATTTGCAATTCAGAATTATGCCAGCATATTCATAGTTGCCATGGGTGCTGTGAATATTGCATTGGCGCTACACCTTCATCATGTTAATTAACCTCTGTGAGTTTCAGTTTCTTTATCTTTAAAATAAGAATAATGGGATTTGTACTATTTCCCTGCAAAGTATCCTTTAGTTTTGTTTTTTTTGGTGAGGGGGAAGGATTTTAAAATTTTTGTACACATAACAAGATTTTATACTAAATAGTTAAGTAATACAAATTTACATTCTTGAGGAATATTTTTTAAAATTCAATTTAAAAAAAACCCAAAACAAAAACCTGCTTTTTCCTGTGAGCCACAATCCTGACATTTTTACAATATGAGAGAGAAAGCAAAAATAAAAATCCCAAGCCTCCCCAGATAGAATGATTTTAATTCACATTTTCATCTCTACACTGGACACAGTAGATTTCAGTGGTGAGAGTTACAACTCATCTTTTTCCGCTAGGAGATGTTTTTCTATGTTTCTTCCTCTTCCTTTGCATCCGTGTCAATTTCTTCATTTTCTGGTTCTGAATCTTCTGACATTTTTTCTGTTGTATCATCTTCCTGGTCTTCTTCAGGCTCTTTTTCCACTTTTGCATCAGGGTCAACATAAAGAACTGTGTAAATTTGAGTTGCTATTACTAACAACCACTATTTTGAGATTTTAAAGAAAATGAAATTTTGTTAATTTTTTATTGAGTCTGTGATCTCAGCAATGAGAGATTTCCGAGTGAGGCACTTCTTCCCACAAATGCAGAAGAGTGTAGTCAATATGCTTAATGAATTGCCTTAGGCACTGAGAGGTTGTGACTTGACTAGGGCATCACAGCCAGGATGTAGCAGAGGCAAGACTATAATCCAGCTCATTCTGATTCTGAAGCTCTCTATCCGCTCACCGAGACCTCATATTTTATTACTTGCTAATAATTCGTTATTATTTGCTAATAAAAATTATTATAATTATTACTGAGGGTTTGGTTGACTCTTGGCTTGACCTCAGGTCCCTGTGCATGTGGGCCAGTGAGTTTTCCCTTTTCCAGGGGCCTCAGACTAAATCCCTAAGATATACATGTGCCCTTAGTGTCAAGTAGAACCAAGCAGGAAAGTGTAGATGAGTCACTACCACCACTAACAGTAACAACAGCTAACTAATATTTATATAGTGCTATGTGCTAGGCATTGTGTAAGCACGCTACAATTATTATCTCATGTGATCCTCACAAAAACCCTGGGAGGTAATAGCTATTCCTATGCCCATTTTACAGATAAGGAAACTGAGGCAGAGGTTAAGTGACTTACGCTACGTAAGTATCTGAGGTCATTCTGAACTCAGGTCTTCCTGACTCCAGGCCTGGTGTTCTAGTCATCGTACCACTGAGCTGCCTCATTACTACTAGGGGAAAAAAAAAAACTCAAAGCATATGCCCTCTGTGCTTACTTCATATACAGCAGCGGTTCTCAACCTGTGGGTCGTGACCCCTTTGGGGATCAAATGACCCTTTCACAGGGGTCACCTAAGACCATGAGAAAACACATATTTCCGATCCTGTTAGGAACTGAGACAACAGTCCTCCATCCGTCTCCAGGTGGGTCCACCCACATACAGATACACCCACATATGAATATTAAAGGTTGCGGCATTAGGAAGGTTGAGAATCACTGAGCTAGATGAAAAACATTATTATTTTTATGGATAGATGATAACCTTATGTTTGAAAAGCCCACCCAATCATTGATGATATTCTTCTGAATTTTTCTGTGAGACGATTTGTAGTCTCTTCCTTACTTTGTATTTAAAGAAAATGTGAGATGATGAGTTTATATTATCTGCCCAAGATTACCAAAGAAAACAATCAATGTAATATTATAATAATAAACAGAATTTAATTTAATATATAATCACAATAAAATGCTGCAATTGAGATTCATGCTTACTTAGTGTCCACCCCATTGTTTCATTTCAATTGTACAAGTTATTAAATGTATAATATAGGAGAGAAAGCCCTGGCCTGAGAGCCCAGGTTCTAGTTGCTTCTCTTTTATAGAGTCACTATTTAATCCTGAACAAGTCTTTTCACCTCTCGTGACCTTAAGGATTCAACTATTTGAACCCTGGGGCACCTAGGTGGCACAGTGAATAGAGCACCGGTCCTGGAGTCAGGAGGACTTGAGTTCAAATCCAGCCTCAGACATGTAACACTAGCCCTGTGACCTTGGGTGAATCACTTAACCCCAATTGCCCTGCCCTCTCCCCTCCAAAAGGGAAAAGAAGAAGAAGAGCTATATGAACCCTGAGGTCTAGAGCTAGAAAGTATCCAGGTCTATTCAAGTGAAACGTCCTTGGAAAGTTCAAACTGCCAAGACGTCCTAGACATTCTCCAAGTGGGAGTCAAACCCCCAAAGGGGTTGCAACCCACAGGTTGAGAACCACTGATCCAGTGTGTTCTCCGCTTTAAAGACATCTAAGGCTGCTGTGAAAGAGATAAGAAAGGTCTGAAGACTCTGCCCCTCGCTCTTGGATGACAACTGCCTATTCTAGAGATTGGCATAAGTTCAGGGGCCAGTGGTGGGAATTAATTCCAAACACTTTTTTTGTTTTTACTATACAAACAATACCCAAGTAACAGACTTCTGCAGACAGCCAGACAAACCAGGGAGAATCTGTTGCAGATCCGCTGCAGAGAAATTTTCATTTTATTTCCACTGTTTTCAATTAACAAGTTATCGCTAATTACCATAGTCATTAGCAGAGTATTTCATTTAACCTAGATTGGAATAGGCAATTAAGTTTTTGAATGTGCTGGGAAAATAAGAAACATTCGTACTTCTAGGACATTATTCATGTAGAAATTCAATTAAAATGCCCAAACTTAAAGCTAAGGTCACTTCTGCAATGGTTGTATCTTGAGTTTACTAACTTCATGTTAAGGGAACACTGAGATTGCTCTGATCTTGTTCCATATTTTAAAAGCTTAATAAATAAATACTATCCCCTGCCGCCATCATCACCACCACCACCACCCCTACCCAAAACATTAAGCCCTCGCTGATCCCTCACTGATTTTTTTCTTGGCTCTCCCTCTTCCACTGGTAGATAAATTGCATGGAAATACCCCATATCTTTTAATTTTTAATAGGTGCCCAGTGTCAGTTTTTACTTACCCTGGGCAAATCATTGAGGGAATCTTTCCCAAGATGATGTAGCAGGATGCTGGAACATTTTTGTGAGATGACCATCTCTTTTCTTTCACTCTCCACCCAAAATATCTGAGTTTCTGATTAGCTGGAAAACTGTCTGATTCTTCCCGTACTTTCTACAGCTTGCTGGGGAAGTGACGTACAACATGACTCCCACTTGGGGAATGTCTAGGAAGTCTTGGCAGTTTGAACTTTCCAAGGACGTTTCACTTGAATAGACCTGGATACTTTCTAGCTCTAGACCTCAGAGGGTAATGCGATACCAAATTCAAGGGACTGTTTGTTATGATACCTGCATCTCTGAAGGACCCGGGTTGCAGGCTGAATAATTCACCTTGTGGTTACTAACACGCAGTCTCTTAAGAGAGTGGAGCAGTGTGTGGAGTGAATTGGGTTTGGGAGATGAGACAAGTTACAAAGAGATAAATTCTCTGTTAGAGAAAGGCATTCTTTATAATAATACATTGATACATTCAATGGGGATTTTCAAGAAAACAGAATTTAGTTAGATACAAAAATTCTTCAAACTATTTTTGCCTCCCAAAATATTTTGTTGCTAATCAATTCAGTTTAATAACCAATTACAAAGCACCTACTATGTGCAGGACACTGTGTTAGGTGTTGGGCTTGTAAGAAAACAAAAGTGTCCCCTGCCCTTACATTCTCTTGGCAGACTTTATATGTATATAAACAGGTAGGTAAATACAAAATATTTTGAGAAGGAAAGATCTCTAACAACTAGGAAGATCGTGAAAGGCTTTCCTAGAAACTGAATGAAGCCGAGGTGAGGAGGGAGTGTATTCCAGGCATGGGGGCACCTCTGCCAAGCAGCAAAGATGGGAGATGCAACGTTAAGTTCAAAGAAGAGCAAACAAACTGATTTGGCTCTAAGAACGCCTTCAAGGGCACATACTCAGTGGGCAAGCGTCTAGTGAAAACGAATTATAAATTTTTTTCTCCTAAAAATTATCCCATGGCGAGCATTACCATATAACTTCCACCAATCATCAGAGACAAACGCTGTAATCTGTTTCTTTACTGGTGAAAGGGCTACCTGACTCATAAAATTCATTATTACCTGTAGTTAGTTGTTCCCTCTTATATTTCCTAAAACAGAATTTTTAATCCTTTCTGAATTTCAAAACTCATAAGAAGAAGATAAAACCTCTGTCACCTGAAATTCAGGCATTTTCAATGTAATGCCTTTCTTCACTGCATCTGCTTTTTTTTTAAACTTCCCCTGAATGGAACAGGCAGATTTTTGGCTCTGTGGGGGAGGGAGAAAGTATGTAAGAGGAAGAGACAGAATAGAGCAGAAGAAGGTACCAAGACTGGGAAGACGAGAAGGTGGAGTGACAGCAATAGGAGCCAGAGTATTCCTAGAGCCGCAACTCTCACCCTATTCTAGCCACAGTGAACTAACTGTGGCTTGAAGAGATTGAAGGTTCCTGAATGACAGCAACAAGAAAGTTCAAACCAAGATGAGCATGGACCATTTTTCCAAGTCCAGCAGACCTAGTCAATGTCCTTGTGCCAAAGGTTGAGGCAAGATCCCAAGTCTCAGTTTCCTTAGTCTTCATCTACAAACTGGATGAGTCCTTTGCAAAATGTATTGTTATCTACACTTCTTTGCCTGCTGGCAAGAGGCATTATCTGGGAAACACAAAACAAATTCCAACTGTGCATTTTCTAGAACTTCTGAGTTTGGACTGACTTATAGACTGAAAACTGTCAGGGGGGTTCCTGGATCTGGGAAAGGCTTAGGAGAGGAAAGGGAAGAAGATTAAAAAGGATGCACAGCTGAGTGAAATATGTTTCATTATGTATTGGTTAGTGTTTTGTTGATGCTATTACAAGAGTAAAAAAATGTACCAGAGCTAAGCACATTTTGTCAAATTCCTGTGGAGGAGTCCATTGTACCATGTCAGTTAACTAGGATTGAGGAATATCGTGAGGAAGAAGCAGGGTTTGCCAGAAGTGGAACTGATAGTCAATTCGGACTGGGTAGTCCACTATAATCCATAGCCCCTATATAGCAAGTTGGTGCCGCCCTCCTAGAGAGAAGTAGAGTGAACGTGAGTAACTGGTACGGTTAGTGTGAGACTTACCGAGACCAACCAGGATAGAGATCAGGTGGCTAGCAATTCCATCTGGCCATCCAATCTGCAAGATGCCAAGCACCCGGCTGGAAACTGAAAAATTCTGTCAAGTATCCAGGAGTTGGATTTCAAGGATGATGGAAAATGTGCAGGTGGTTGATTGAATTTTTCTCTCTTCATCTGAATGTTTGGCAATAGCTAAATGGCATAGTGGATAGAGCCCTCAGGTTCAAATCCAGCCTCAGACACTTACTGTCTGACCCAGGGCAAGTCTCTTAACCTCTGCCTCAATTTCTTCATCTGTAAAATGGGGGTGATAATAACACCTACCTCCCAGGGTTGTTGTGAGGATCAAATAAGATACAAATCGTAAAGCACTTAGCACAGGGCCTGGCACTTAGTAAGCATTATCTAAATTATAGTTATTATTTTATTATAATTAACCTGGATTCCAAACCCTGTCAGAGGTGTGCTGATGGCAACCCTATAGGACAGAGTTCTGACAGGAAGGAGAGGAAGTGTAGCTATTAGCTTTGTGATGCGTCTTAAAAACCAGATTATTTTTGCATCATTGCTATAAAGAGACTGGTTTTCAGACAATTGTAAAAGTTACAGAGGTTTAAAAAGAATTGGGCACGTGTAGCATGTAAGCTCCAGGTAGCAGAGGGACTTTTAGAGTGATGTTTGACAGAAGATTCTAAGATCCTAAGAAAACTCCTTTAGTGCTGCTTTCTCTCCTATCTCCTCCAAACTGGAAATCCTTTAGGTAGGATTGAGGGAGCATAGCATCCAGGATGAGTAAGATATTAGTCCCGTTCTCTTTTGCTGGACCTCTGACAGAATCTTTCAGCTGCTTCCCTGTGGGCTTTCCCAGTAACAAGAGACAGGAAGAGAGAAAAAGAGAGACCGTGCCCGCAAAGCCAGGCCTCTGCTAAGTGGTTCCTCTCTAGCTCAGAGCAGATGCATGGTGTCAAGCAGGCCCTGAAGTGACAGAGGCCAAGACCTGCGTCTGGACAACCAGAAGAAAAGGGAAGAGAGCTGGTCAAGCCTCCAGGCTCTCCCTCCCTCCGGATCTGGAACACAAACAGTACTAGCATCAAGCTGGGCCCAGTCCTGAATACAGACCTACAGCTGCTCTTGTCTCCTCTGAGCAGGGAGAGAGAAGTAAAACTTGGAGCAGCATCAGCAGGCTTCTTACTCCCTTGGAAGGCTGCAAGTGAGAGCAGTACTGGGTGAGCTATAAACGTTCCCAAGGTTATTCAAGATTGTGTGTGTGTGTGTGTGTGTGTGTGTGTGTGTGCGTATGTGCATGCGCATATGTATGTATGATTCATTGGGGAATGGCAGGAGTAGAAGAGTCTCTTTCCCCTCCAAAGATCTTTAATTTCAAGAGGATGGGAATTCTGCCCATAGTACAGTTTGTAATTTTAACTTAGCACTAGCTCTCAGGGAGCTGCTTGTACCTCAGAGAGGTTAAGTAACTTGCCCATGATCATAGAGTTAGTGTGTGTCTGAGGCACAATTTGAACCCATCCCTTCCTATTTCTAAGTCCACTGCTCTCTCCACTATGTATAGAAGAACACTCTTGTTGCCAACTCTCAGTCTTATGGGTTTACAAGACCAGCTGTCAAGGAAACTTTGGGGCCCATTCATGTTTACAGGTTATAGAGATCTTAACCCCTAAGAGATCCCAAAATAACCCTAGGTTTGGCAGCCATGTTAGCCAGATATAGACAATGTTCTAGATTCTCAGAATTGGAAGGGACCTCCGGCCACATGGAGGAAGTCATATTCATCTCCCACCTGGCTTCGCTCTTCCAGACTTCTCCATCATTCTACAGGAACTTCTTCATCCTGGGAGATCACTTTGGCCCTGGATCTCATTTTTCGTTGGTCACTTTTGCCCTTGGGGCCCCTCCCTTTGATTGGAGGTCAGAGGGGAGAGTTGCTCTCAGAACCTCCATTTAAGGAGGGCCCCCAGGCAGCCTTCTCTTCATTTCCCACCCAGTTGCATTCCTTAGCACAGTGCCTGTGCTATTATTATGCACATAGTAGGGGCTCAATAAATATTTATTGACTGACTAACCTGTCTTCAATGAGAATCCACTGGACAGTATCCCCTATAAAAGGTCATCAGGCCTTTGCTGTTCCTGTAGTGAAAGGAAATCCCAAGACCTCCTAAGGCAACCTGTCCAGTTTTTGAATAACACTGATTATTGGGATCCTTTTCTTTATATTGAACCTAAATCTTCCTATCGGCCACTTCCATTTTACTTCTTGTTCTATTCTTTGGAGCCAGGCAGAATGAATTTAATCCCTTGTCTTCAAGTCTGCCATTTCAAATATTGAAGGTAGCTGTCATATCCCTGCTCCAGCACTTTCCTCTGGGCCAGTGATGTCAAATTCGAATAGAAAGTAGGGAGAGGAGCACAAAACCACACATAAGAATCTGTACCGGCCGCATATTGTCTTAGAAAACCACACATGTTTAGATATCTCTTTTTTTTAAGAATTAATACCTAGACACATTAAAATCAGGTAGCAGCTAGTCTGTTGCTAGCTGGTCCTAGGGAGCGTGGTAGGCTGCATGTATCCTGAGGGCTGAATGTTTAACACCTCTGCTCTGAGCTAAATGTCACCAGTTACTTCAATCAGCCCTTGGTTTTCAAAAGAGATGCCATTGGAGCACAAATTCAGAGTTCTGTTTAAGCTGGAGAGCCTTTGAATATGGGCCCAGCAATGATCTGTGACAGCTCTCTGTGAACCAGCCTAACCAAGTACAGAAATGTTCATCTCTAGCTTGACTGCACAGTGGTGAATTATTCTGCTAATGTAAACCATGAAGACTGTCTGTATTATCTTTATAAACTTAGAGACTTGCCTAGAGCACGCAGAGGTTTAATGATTTGCTCAGGGCCACACAGTCAGTATGTGCCAAAAGCAAGACTTGGACCACAGTTCTTCTGGATATCAATACTGCAGACAAAAGGATGTTGTTAGAAAGATAAGATTGAGAAAGAAGGTGAGCTGACCACATACTGAGACAGAAGGATAATAAATGGAGAATCCATGGCCTCCATCGGTATATGACTGATGTCAGGAGACCTTAAAGAAAGCCGCAAGAACAGTGGATGGATCCTCCACCGCTGTGGCAGATTGACCAGTGGTCATAGAATAGCGTAGCATAGGATGGACAAGTGTGGCTCAAATGTGATCTGCCTCTTTGGAGGGAACTCAGACACCCAGCAGATTCTCAAATGCGTTGAATTGTTAAGATCATTCTCAGGGCTGACCAGGCGGGTCACCTTCAATAGTGCCCTCTTGATCTTAGTGCCTTCCCTTTTAGACTACCCCCAATTTACGCTTTACATACCTGCTGCGTCCATAGCTATCTGCATGTTGTCTTGCCTATTAGAATGTGAGCTCTTTGAGGACGGGGCCTGGTTTTTGCCTTACACTGTATTCCCAGGCCTTTGCATAGGTAAGCATCTAATAAATGCTTGTTGGATGACTAAAAAAGATGTGAACTAATGATTGAACCTCTGAGATTCTCAGTTTTGGATAAATCGGGAAAGCAGAATATTTACATTTTCAAGTATGAAGGGGAAAGAAGACTACTATTTTTTTTCTCACATTAGAAGTTTATTATGTTTTCAGAAATATTTGCAAGCATCCACTAAAAACTCAAGGTCCTATTTCTCATACCCTTTTCAGTAGACATGTATGTTAGAAGGTGCTTTTTTTTCCACCTTACTGATGACTTTTGCAGTAACTCTGTTTTATATGGGATATGAAAATACAGCCTACGTCAATCTTCCGAAAGACTCAAAAATCATTAATAGCAGTCATGGCCCTGCCAGGGTTTTGCTCCTTGGCTACCTCTCCTCCTTCCCCATTCAGAGAACCAGTTGTTTTTTAGTGAAAGGGCCTGAATAGCATTAGAGAAATTCTGCAGAACCTTTTTTTAATATTCCAACTGCCACCGCAGATGCCTCTGGAGTCCTGACACCAGTGCCAGCTTCCCCAGCCCATGTCATCAATCAGCATAGCTAATAGACTTCACATTGCACCTCCAGTGGCCTCTCTGGGCCAGAAAGGGGAAGTCGAGTCCTTTATTTTATCCCATTTAATTAAAGAACAGCTGAAAATCCTGTCCCGCATTTTCAGCACGTGGTTCCAATTACCACTGAGGAGCAAGACCCTGGAGTTTGATAAAAGCGTTGACTCTCATTTTCCCCAGCAGCCTTGAGGTATTGTTTTTCTTCAGGGCCTGTACAATGTACTCTTTCATTTTACAAGGTGAGTGAAATGTAGTTTTAAATATCGATGGGTTTTTTCCCCTTAATGTTAACAAAAACCCAAGAGTAGGAGCTAAAAAAAAGAAAAAGGCAAAAGAGAAGAGCAAAACGTTGTTTGAATTGGTCTCTGCAGATGACATGAGCAGGGGAGAGATTATTTTCTGGAAATGGCAGGAAGTCTTTCTAAGGCGTTTGTGTAGTATAAAGCATCCTTGTCCCCAGTGAGCCCAGTGCCCAGATGGGCCCTTCCATGAGAAATCCACAACCTGAGGCAATCGGATTTACTGGACTGCATATTTACTGAATATGGTCACCCATGCAGGCCAAGGAAACCCTCAACAGGGAAACACATTTCATGCCCCTATCCAATGGCCATCCCGGATGGAGATACTGCTTTCAGCAGAAAATTGTCTAGGTCATTTCTGGCTACTGGGCTTTTTGAAGCAAGGAGGAGTAGCTGACTTCATAGAATCATAAAGACAGAGCAGATGAATGTAGGTCACTGCATCCCTTGGCCAAGGAAAGGAGAAAGAGCAAGGAGGTGGGGGCAGGGGTATAAGATAGAAGAGCTTGAATCTTTTATGACTGTTCCACATCGTGTGTGTTCTCAGATGTGCCCGTGAGCAGTGACGCTGTTATCCATTTCAGCTTCATAGGAAAGGTTTCTCTAGTCCCTGAACTCTACAATCGCTCTCTCTGCTTTTGTAGGTCAAGGGCATGATTGCTTGAAGCAAAACTTGTGTGTGTGTGTGTGTGTGTGTGTGTGTGTGTGTGTGTGTGTGTGTGAAGCATTTCTTTTTGTTTCTTTTCATCGGAGCACAGACAGTGAAAGATGGCAGAGATTTAGAGCTATTAGGGACCTCTTAGGTCAGCTAGCCCACCTTTTATAGAGCAGGAAAATAAAACCCAGAGGAGTTATTAGGGTGTAAACTCCTTGAGGGCAGGGACTAGTTCTCATTTGGCTTTGTATCCCTAGCTCCTACCCCAGTGCTTGGAACAGAGGTGTTTTATTGATCCAAGACTCACATTTAGGAAAGAGCAGAAGTAGGATCTGGACTCGGGTCCTCTGTCTGCAGACCTAGAATTCTCTCCACTCTCTCAGGACCTTTTCCTAAGACCTTTCTCAGATCTCAATACTCTGTCCCAAGACAACAGCTCACGGAGGGGATTTCAGGGAAGTGCCCAGAAAGGAGGAGGAGGAACTTTCAGGGTTTGTCAAACCATATGCATACAGCTGCCTTTCCAATCTTTGCATCATGTCAATGGTACTTGTTCATTCTCTATGGAGCCTGAAATCAGTTCTCAGAGATTAAGGAGTCTACTTGTGGTTAAACTTATAGCTTTATCTGTACAGCACTTAATATGGTAATTAGGAAAATAATAGGCATATTGTATGATGATAATGAGTGAATTAAAATGAACAACTTTTCCTAAGTATTATTGCATGTACATGGTGTGATTTGGCAATAGAAAGAATATTACAAAGGCAGTACTTTTCATTTTGCCCCATAATCCACAAAATAAAGAATATACAGATTAAGAACCATTAGTACACAGCTGTGAATAAAATGTTGACACCCACCCAAGTCACTAAGAACATGCTCAGTATTATCTTACAGTCAAGGACAATGTGTTGTAGCCGTCTCAGAGAAAGCCAATTATTAAATTTTCAGTGTGAGCATTCACACCTTAGAAATTAGCATATACTACTAATCAAGGCTTGATTTATTGTCCTGTTCATTGTCTAGACTTAAGAAACTGATAGAGAAAATGTTAATAATGCAGATTCAATTTAAAAGTGTATCATGCATACATTTCCTTTCCCAGGGAGCCGGTTGTTAAACATATACCAGCATACCCCTGTTTATGACTAAAGGACAATTTAATGATAGCATAGATCAAAAGAGAGATAGATTACTTAAACTTGTGTGTATATACTCATATATTTTACTACATATATATATATATGTATGTATTTATAAATATATTCTTATTAGAGCCTTTCTAATTGTGTTCAAAGCACATGGCTGTTGGCCTATGAGGTAAACTGCAGTTTCTGTAATTTTCTAGAGGAGTGAAGCAGCAGAAATGGTCCAGAAAAGACTAGAAGTTCTGCCAAGTGACCCGACATACTTTGAATCGACCCAATCTTCTTTCTGAAAAATGCTTGACCCCAGCATGCTGTGCCCTGGTCATCCCCACACATTCGGTTAGAACTCTCGGGTTAAATCCACTTGACTCTTACTCAACTTCCTACTGAAGAGTATAGAAAGAGCATTGAGATTGGAATCAGGAGTCCTGGGTCTAAATGCTGATTCCTGTGTGTGTCCTCTGATTAGTATGAATAGTGAGCCCTGTGAAGTGCTTACATTATTTTCATTCATCCTGTGTTTTTCCATTGACTGGAACCAATGACTGTATTTTGTATAAATATAACTTCTAATAGGGTGAATTTTAATATATGCATCCCCTTTGCAGGATTCTTTAGTTGTACTCATCAAGACTTGCTTGCACTTGTTTGCTGTGTTACCTTGGACAAGTCACTTATGTTTCCAAACTTCAGTTACCTCCTTTGTAAAATGGTGATAATAATATACATACTGCTGCTTTACAGGGTTGTTGTAGGGAAAGATATTGGCCTTAAAATGCTATATAAATGTGAGTTACTACTTGGTTCCACCAAAAAGATCCCATTGGGTGAAACAACATCACAGAGGGCCCTTAATTTCACAAAACAGCACTTAAACATACTCAGTAATTAGGAGAAACCAAAACTGATACTCTGAGGAATTAATACCATCGGGTTACAAATATTGGTGTTGCAGTGAAGGAATCAGGAAGACTCATCTTCCTGAGTTCAAAGTTGACCTCAGACACTAGCTGTGAGACCTTGGGCAAGTCACTTCATCCTGTTTGCCTCAGTTTCCTCATCTGTAAAATGAGTTAGAGTAGGAAATGGCAAAGCACTCTAGTATCTTTGCTGAGAAAACCCCACGTGGGGTCATGAAGAGCTGGATACAACTGGAAAATGAGTGAATATGCATGCAATATATACAGATATTAGTCTGGATGATGTTTAAATGGGTCGTCTATGATTCTGATGATCAATAGAATGACATTTCAAAATATCATTATGGGATTTAGTTGGCCAAATCCTATAATCTTATTGCTCTAGGGAATTATGGATAAGAAAACTACTGACCCATTAGTTTTCTATGTCTTCTACTAATGCAGATCAGTAACTGCTTTTCAACCTGTAGTCTCAGTGTATTTTTTGCAAAACTGAGAAGTTAAATTACTTATCCAGGGTCACACAGCCAGTATGCCTCGATGTAGGACTAGAACTGCTCAGGTCATTCTAGGTCCATGACCAGCTGGCCTTTGTATGTGTCACCCCCTCTGTGACTGTAATGTATTAATGATTGTGCATGCATTTCATACACATAGACATTATGCATAAACACACACACAGAGGCAGTGTTGCCGACTGGAATGAGAGCTGGTCTAGGAGAGAGGGTGACCTGGATTCAAATCCTGTCTCTGACGCATACTGAGTGTGCGTCCTCAGGGAAGTACCTTACCCCCTTAGGATGCCAGACAATTTTCTAAGGTTTTAAATTACAGAGAGAGTCCTGAGCCACATTGGTAGAGGGAGTTTCCTCATCTGGAAATTCCCCATACCCATCAAAGCATAGGTCCAGTTCTTATCCTCTATAATAATATATTATAATAA
>CM053587.1:10850964-10861425 GCA_028646515.1 Pseudochirops corinnae
AACAGATCAGGGGAAAGGGTATTCAGGAGGCTCACTATTTTGGGGTGGGGGTAGGGGAAAGACAGGAAGAAAAATTGTGACTCAAAATCTTGTGGAAATGAATGTTGAAAACTAAAAATAAATCAATAAAAGATTTAAAAAATACAGATATTAGCAGTTACTATCACAATCAATTTCCTGTAAAAGTCTAACTAATGTAAAGCAATTGCTACACTGAAGAGGCCAAAGGAACCAAGAAACTTCTTTATCCAGAAAAATATTTGATCTCCTTGTCAAGCAGAATGATCAGGAAGTCAAGGAAATAAACTTTTATGTAACATCTCACAGAAGAGGATGGTGGTAGAGTATGTGCAGTTTCATTCATAAAACAGCAAGAAATGGTCAAAGGAAGAACAAGTTTTCGAAAAGTTTGATGAGAGATCCACTTAAACTAGTTTATCCTGAAATAATCCTGAGAGGATTTAGGGATGGAACCAGAAAGATAATAACAAAGAAATGAAAAATGGAAAATATTACAATAACAAAAGGTTTTATCTGTCAAGAAGAGTGGAACTACTACATTTGGATTATAACACCCCAAATTCTGATGTGCTTCTTGAAGAAATAAAAATAACATGAAAGAAAACAGAGATGGGAAGAACAGCTGGATCAGACCAAATATGCACAAAGATCTGGGCTGGAGCTCACAGAATCTTGAATACCAAATGCCAGGAAAAATGAATGCCCATTATTATGAACAAAAACGGGGATCAGGATCACAATAGCTCCTGTTTCATGTCTGTTTCCCTATCCCTACAAAACCTTTGTAAGAACAATTTATATACATAATGAAGGCACTTTTAGTGAAAGCATAACAAACAGCAAAGTTTTTGCAAATGATATTGTGCTATAAACCCCATCTTTTGTCATATAGTTGATGGAACAATGTAGTGAATACACTATTCCATTAGGTTTGATCCCTACAAAATGTTTGATTTGGCAGAATAAAATGTGGACTTAAGGTCTCTTAAGTATTTCCCATGTCTGTGCCAAAACCATGTAAAATTCTTAATATGATGAAACAACACAGATAACTTTGTTTCCTGGCCCTCTGTTCATTACTCTCAAGTTAAAAATAAAACTAAAAGAAATATGTTCACCAAAGATGTTTACTTACCATAGAGCATTTGCGCAGCGTGGGGTCCAGCATGGAAAACAATTCCCAGATGAGAATATGTTACCTAAAATTCCCCACATCAACTCCTGAAACTGCTCCTCAAGACTAATCCAGAGCAAAATTGTAAAGGAGGTGAGATTTATTCTTGCCCCAATCTCTCAGGATCCAGTGCCTCTCACAAAGCTCAATTCCTCGTGTTAGTCCTTTACCTCTTCTCACCATCAAAACTTGCCTTCCAGGAGTCCTGGACCCTGCTAATTGACTGACTAGCTAGATTGATATACCAATTCCCTCCATGATCTAAATGAACAATGAAGACTTCATGTATTACCCTCACAGTTAATGTTTGGATTGTTTTAAAAAATGAGAAACTTTCCATGTCTTGACAAAGTAATTGATATGGGAATTTCAGACCATACAGCCAATCTGTGGAGGAAATACTCCTGGGCACTAACCCCTGGGTACTTCTCCATCATACCACCTGAGTGGTTGTTTAACCTGGTCCCTAAGCTGCTCCTGCCACCACTTCCTCTTAGTTGAAGCCTATTGGAGGGGCAGTCACAGCTTGTTCTTTCTCTTAACATTTAAAAATAATTTGAAAAACAAAGTTTTGGGGTAAATTATAATCAGTGTTATCAATCATGGCCAGCAAATGGTTGACAAAAAGATCTCATTGAACTCTCAGTGATCGAAGAGGAAGCATGGACACATCTTGAGGTTTGTATGCCCTCAGACTAGAGGTGTTCCAGCAGAAGGCAATCACCCTGATTGGTTAACTCTAATTGGTTAACTAGAGAAGGACAAAGAAAAGTGAGCTCAGCCCAATGAGGAGCTGAAAATGATATTATGTCACACTTGGACAGAGAGACCATCTCTATACCCAGATCACGGCTGGACTTGGGCCATATAGAGGAATGATCTGCCTCCACCCAAACTCTACTGAGTGGAATTCACCTTTGACTAGAGATACCTTGTAAGGTTGGGTAAAGTATGATAGAAAAGAAAGTTAGTTCATCCTTCAGAGACTGAGTTTTTGAAATGCAGACAATAGAAAAAGGGGGAACTCTAGACTTCCCCAAATCATTGGTTATCAATATTCCTCTCTCACTTTTTCCACCCAAAGAGCATCAGAACAATAACCACTTTGTGGACTCGGACCAAGCTCTGTGTGTTCATTCCCCCAATGTAAATAGAAGCTAACAGAGTAAGTGTCTCAAATAATTTCCATTTTCCAGAGGTTATGGTATCAGTAGAAAAATATGCTATTGAAAAGCCAATCACTGATGAATAGATCCTGGCTGTTAAGTTTTCCTACTTAGGAAAAAGGAATTCATTTGCAGAAAATCAACTTCCTTAGTTTAGAGATCATTAGATATTGCATGCTGGGAATTCATACCAATCATAATAGCCTGAAATCTACTGTGCTCTTGGATTAATAGCCTTTGGGGAGCCAAGTTGCATAATTAGATAAGGTATAAAGGGAGAAAAAATAGAAAGACAGGCAGTAGGGGAAGGCAACAAGCATTTATTATGAACCTACTATGTGACAGGCCCTGGGCTAAGCACTTGTAGATATTATCTCATTAGATACTTGGCCCAGTTTCACTAACTTCAGAAAGGGGCTATAATTGGAGCCGTGGAAAGATAATGACTTTTCCTGCTACAGCAACTTTTGAAGACTGTTTACTAAAAAAAAATAAGAAGTTTTTAAAAATAATCAGGATTTGAACTCTAGTCTTCCTGATGCCAGACACAGAGCTCTATCCACTGAGGCACCCAGCTGCTGTTGGTACAGGAAAGGGGGAAAACTATAGACATTACTGCAGCATTCAGACCTTTCCTTATTGTTGGACGGGAAGCAAAACAGCATCAGCAACAGTGCCTGGGAAGAGCTCCCTTGACATCTTTTATTAAAGTGTTCAAAAAGCAACTGGTGCAGCTTTTGAGACATGCTTGAAATCTATTCCCACATTCTGTCATCTTTTTTTTCTCTTTTTTTTCATATTTCATTTCCCAGCGTCTTTGAAAACCAGCAGAACCAACAAGATCCGAAGCTATGAATTGTCCCGTTCTCAAACAGGACAAGGTGGCCTAGAGGTGAGAGATGAGAAAAATCAGCCTCTTTTCTTTACGCTTTGTACGCCCGTGTTCGTTTTACCCTACCTGGCTGCTACAAGAACTGAGAACTCGTTGCCAGCGCACTCTCAGGACATTGGGCCATTCCTGAAGACTCTGTGATTGAGGCTTTCCCTTCTGGCTCCACTACTGGGAACCTGTAGTTTTGCTGTTGTCCTTTGTTTTTCTTCAGGGATTTGTTTTGCTTTGTTTTTGCTTCAGACCCATGATTTCTTTGGTGTGCAACTCTCTGTGAGGAAACTCACTCTACAAATATAGGTCTGCTGCCATTCTACCACTTAGAGTCATAGGGAGTCACCTGGTGCATTGAGAGTTTAAGTGCTTTGCTCAAGGTCACACAACCAGAACGTGTCTGAGCTAGGACTTGTCTTCAGGCCTCCCTGGCTCTGAGAATGGCTATCTACCCACAATATTACACTACAGTTGTCAGGAGGGTGAATCATTGACAATGTGGTTCCTGGGCTTTTGTCCCTAAGTCTCAGCAGCATTAATCAATGTTCCTGACCCAAGAGGTCTGATATCTCCTGGTCTTTGTCTCTGGCACTTAGTGATTGCTGATTGAATTTAATGGAATGCACCTCCCTGGATGAGAACAAAGTAGCTGAAGAACTGGAAAATAAGCTTGGAATCTTAGGTACAAAAGTGGAACTGAGATAAACGGCGAAACACTCTTTTGATAAGTGTCCTCCATACTGTCAATAATCTTTAGATTGGTCCTTGTTTTTACTGGATTTACTTAGTCCTTGGGGCTTCGTGCTATAACCAGCTGCAGCCTGAAAACCCACTGAAGACCTCTTGTACTATCTGGTGATAAAGAACTGACTGCAGTTATGTTTGCTGGAAATTGCAGAGCCCTCATCCGTTTCATATACTCATGGGAAATGCATTAGAACTGAGAATTTGGACGTGTTAAAAAGCATCAGGTTTAGCTAGGAACAAATCAGAGATTCTTCAGTTTATGAGGATCTACTTCCAACCTAAGAATGACACTCCTGGGTTGAAGATTGAAAGGAAAAGTCACCCTATATTTGGGAATTCTGTGAGTAACTCCTATGCCATCCTTTCTACTCCTAATCTCCATCATTTCCCGACTCTCCTCTTACACCATGAGTTGAGATGCAGGGTGCTTCACTCCTTGCTGGTGAGTCACATATGTATGGTCTCCACCCAGGACATTCAGCCAAGCAAGTCTGATGACTTAGACATTTAAGAGGAAGAAAAATTTAGTATTTATCTATACGAAAGCTTTGCTACTGAGTCCCCAAATATCTTTCTTTGCATTTCCTATTTTTCTCCTGCATGGTCTTATTTTTATCAGTTTTATCCCCAGGCTTTAAGCCCTGATGACTTCCTTTCCCATGAGCAAAACCAAGTAAGGCTGGAATCTGTCTCTCCCCCATTGATTCTGATACCATTTCAGTTTCTTCACTGGACAGAACGAACAGACTACTTCTAACAAGTTTCAGTTTGTACATCAGGGTCAGACAGGAAGTAGCTTTGACACAAATGCATTAGGAAAGCAAGATTGAGCAGTCACAAATGTCTCTCTTTTCAGTAGTAAATTCTGACAAGATTTACTGACTGATAAGGCAAGAACCCCAACAGATGTGTGCATTGTTTAAAAAAGAAACTTCACATGGTTTATTCATGACACATCACTCTCAGATACAATTATTTCATTGGCCACTGTGTATCTTGTTAGGCTCGTGTGCTGATACTGTGAAATGGCCCGGGTTACACTGTTTCTGACTAGATCCCCAAACTTTCATTTAAAATGAATGTCCTTTGGTGAAAGCTACTGGGTTCTGTTCAGGATTGGGTGGGGTACACTTTCTTTAAATAGATAGCCCAAAACTGTGGGTGTTATGGTAAAGAGATAGTTTGTCTGTCCAAGGGTGACATGATGTCACTCTCAGGCCTACATTTTTAATATAACTCACCTCCCATTGAGTTATACAATCAGAGTTGATTCTGACCCCTCAGAAATACCCACTTTCTGAAGTGATATAAACCGTGGCCCACTACCGTGATGGTCTTTAGTCTAAGAGAGAGACAGCCAAATGACCATCTTTTTACTAATTACATGGTGGCCATATTAATAAAATTATTAAATTATCCAGAAAAAATTGTAAAAATAAAATGAATGTCCTCTGAGAAATGTAGTCCCCAGGTGAAAATACATGCTGAGATCCAGGTTTTTTTTAAAGTACCACGTTCCTGATACTGATATTCATTGATAACTTGTTGAAATTCATAGAGAGAATGTTTTAAAGTCCCCAAGTTTAACAGAAGGCTATGCATAGTTTAAGGAAGGAAGCCAAGAGCACAAGGAGGTGTCATGAAAAATGAAAGCCTAGCAAATCGTAATATGGTGCCAGACACATCAGGGGTTCTTAACCTGAGGTTTGTGAAATTATTTTCTTTTAAAATTATTTTGATGATTATATTTCAATGTAACTTATTTCCTTTGTTATCCTATGTGTCTATTCACCTAAAAACATTCTGAGAAAAGGCCCACAGGCTTCTCAAGACTGCCAAGAGGGTCTGTGACACAAAACTAGTGAAGAAACTCAACAGTCAAAGCTCAGTTTATTGAATGAATGAATGACCTACGTCAAAATGCTTGCCCTATATGATGATGAATGTTTGAATCAATTGTTTAGGGGGGAAAAAAGATGCTATATAAATACTTAGATACTTGGAAGCCATATGATTTTGTCAGTTTGGATATTCCTTCCAGCAACAGCAACCAAAACCCCCACTGGGCCACACTAGGTGGCTTCATCATTTACTGTTGTGTAAAAGGTCATCACTTGGTATCATAAGAGACTCCAAACACTGAGTGGAGCTGGTCTTCTGAAGCCAAACATAGTCTGTCACTGGGCCTTCAATGGAAGCCTTTCCAGAAAGAAATGACATCTAAGGGGAGGGACACATTGAAAGAAGCTGGTGTATTCAATGTGGACATGGCAGGAGAGAGGCCATCTCAAGCACAAGAGATTGTATCCATTGAAGACTCTGAGCATAATGACCTACAAAGAGGATCACTGCTGCTTGTGATCACATCGGACTCATTGTGACCATTTTGGGGGTTTTCATGGTAGATATTGGAGTGGTTTGCCATTTCCTTCTCTGGCTCATTTTACAGATGAGGAAACTGAGGCAAACAGGTTAAGAGACTTGCCCAGGGTCTGAGGCCAGATTTGAACTCAGGGAGATAAGCCTTCCAGACTCCAGGCCCAGCTCCCTATTCACTGCTCTTTTCATCAGTTATTCTGCCTGGTTTCAATTCCACAGGCAAATGCCTCCTGTCCCCACCCGCCTCTGCTGTCCTGCCTCCTTTTGTGTGTTGTCTCCCTCACCCTTTAGATTGTAACCTTGTGGAGGGCAGTGACTATCTTTCTTTTTATTAATTATGTCTCCAGAGCTTAGCACAGAGCCTGGCTGCTGTAGGTGCTTAATGAATGTTGATTGGATTGGATTCAATTGGCTTGGCTTGGCTTGATAAAAGGAAGAAGAATAAGACTGTTTAAAAAAGGTTCAGAGGAGTATCTGGGTCTTAGTATATGACCAGCAACAAGGACTCAGAGTCCCACAATGTGAATTTCAAAGCAAGAGAAATTACTGAGTAGGAACACAAGGAATATGCTGATTCCATCTCTGTGCCCCGTGAGTCTAGGGAGTGGGAAAGGGAGCCAGGATTGGAGTGGGGCTACCAGAGATATCTGCAGGGGAAACGCAAGCTTGGGTTAATTTGAGGAAGCGAATGAACAGTAAGAGGGAAAGAGCAAGGATGAACAATTTATTAACAATTGACTAAGGATTATCTACGAAAGGGGTGGACAGAAGTAAGCCTAGAGACTTGGAGAAGGAAGACTGGGGTGAATAGGGAAGAGAGTATTGGCAGGGGCAAGAGGAGGATGGGACTTACAATGTTACCTTTGGATGATGGTTATTGAAGAGTAAAGTGTTGGGAGACTAATGGGGGATGCTTTTTAGCCACAGGGGAAAGGAGTATCCAAGAGGAAACTTTTGTAAAATTAAACAACCCAAGGTTCTACTTTAATGGTTGGCTCCTAGTATCCAGGTCCTTCTTAAGTTTTCCTGGTGATCTCTTAAAAAGTTTGTCCACACAGTTAGGATGGTAGAAGATGGCAGCTTCCACAGCCTAGTTCCATCTTCATAAAGTTGGTAATTTATTCATCTCTTTCTTTGACTTCATGAGATTCATCTAAAAAAAAAAAAGCTAGTGATTAAATTCTGAGAAGCTGGTGAGGCAATCTCCCAAGTACTTTATTCGGCTAAGGTCAGTCGTCACAAGGTTGATACCAGACCCAGGGAGCTGGCTCTCCTTCTATAGCCACTGGGTGTAAGACTTGTTGTTCAGTTGCATTTGTCTGTGAGATAATTCTGACCCTCCCTCTTGCCCTAGGGTGTGGCTGCCCAAAAGATTGATGCTACATCAACCACTTTATGATGACTAGACGACATCTGAAGTGAGAGAGGAGGAGAAAGGGGAATAAATACCTCTTACTATTGATGGAAAACATTTTCCAAAGAAACTGCCAGGGAAATAAGTGACATTCCTGCCATGAACCTTCTCTCTGTCTGAGAAGTTAGAGGAAATCTTTGAGTCACAAACCTCTACATGGTCCCCATTGTTTTGTTGTCTGATTCTCAGGTGAGCCAACTAAGCAAGCTGTGGCTTTCTTCATACATGGAGTTTCCTTGTCTTTCAAATGAGTGGGGCTGGATTTGATGATCCATAAGATCCCTGTCAACATAAAGGATCCATGGTAATCTGAAATCAGAAATGATGTGCTTAGGCAACAACTGCTGTCCAGTCAGCTCCTAGAACAGAGGTTCTTAATCTTCCTGGGGTCAGGGACTCCTTTAACATAAAATTAACTACGTAGGGGAACGAAAGTGGATAAAGTAGCAAGTCTAGAGTCAGGAAGACTCACCCTTCTGAGTTCTAGCCTCAGACACTAGCTGTGTGACCCTGAGTAAGTCGCTTAACCCTTTTTGCCTCAGTTTTCTCATCTGTAAAATGAGCTGGAGAAGGAAATGGGAAACCCCTCCAGTATCTTTGCCAAGAAAACCTCAATTTGGGTCACAGAGAGTTGGACATGACTGAAACAACTGAACATCAAACGACAAAGGAAAACAATTATATTGAAATAAAGTTGTATTTTTTTTCTATCCAAATTCATGGACCCACTGAAATCTCTTCAAAGATCCTTTAGAGTAGTGGTTCTCAACTTTCCTAATGCCCTTTAATACTCTTATGTGGGCGTATCTGCATGTGGGCAGACCCGCCTGGAGACCTAAGTCCTAAGACCATTGGAAATATGTGTTTTCCGATGGTCTTAGGCGACCCCATTTGACCCCCAAAAGGGTTGCCACCCACAAGTTGAGAACTGCTGCTTTAGAGGGACTCAGGTTAGAAATCACTGTAATCCAATCTTTCAAGATTTGTCTAATTCAATGAGAAACATTTAAATAAAGGTATTAGATGCTCTTCATACTGTAGTTACATGTAACATACTCTGTAACTAAACCCTCAAATCCACTGACTAAAAGATCAACAGTTACTGATGGGTCAGTTACTCCAATGACTCTGTTCATCCTGGGAAAATACTAATAATAATTCCTGGCTTTGATGTAGTGCTTTTTGTAAAGTACTTTATACTTTGGCTTTACAACAATGTTAGCAAGTAAATGTCACAGGCATTACAAAGTGGGTCATAGTGAATGGAGTCTTGGACATGGAGTCAGAAAGCTCTGAGTTTGAATCCTGCCTCAGACACTTATTATTTATGTGACCCTGAGCAAGTCACATAAACTCTGTCTCAGTTCCTCATTTGTAAAAAAGGAATTATGATAGCATCTGTCTCAGAGTTTTGTGAGGATCAAATATATCAAATGCTTTGCAAACCTTAAAGTACAACATCCATGTCAGCTATGGCTATTTACCATCCCCATTCTACAGAGTAGAAAACTAAAGCATAACAAGGTTAAATAACTTGCCCAAGGTCATAAAGCTAGTAAATGTCTGGGGTTGGTGGGGATTGAACCCACATTTTCCTGACTCCAAGCTTAGTACTCTTTGCACGGTGCCCCCTTTCCTTCTCTTTCCATATTATAGCAGTATGAGGATATGGAATGTCATTGGTATGGGAATTCCCTCTACCAATGTACATGGCAAGTCTTCTGTAACTTAGCAGACATCCTTCAAAAGTTACTGTGGCAGAAAAAAAATCATTGCCCATACATTGCTCCATTCTACACCTTTCTGAAGTTAGCTAAACTGAACTAAGAACAAGGGCTGTGTCATCTGTCATTGGCCCTACATTATGAACCCTACCTCAATAGCAAGTGATAATGAAGGAAAGGACCCTTTTCGACACTTTTGCTTTGAAGAATAAGTTTCTAACTATGCTTAATAGAACATGGTGATGCTGCTCACCTCCCAGAGAGGCTGTGCTCACTTTCTCAAACTACATTAATGAGCGCTATACCAGGTAGCTGCTAGCATCACACAGAGGTAGATTGTTGTGCCTTAACCAACTATGAGGATGAAAGAGATACACAGACTGCAAGAGGCATTTGTCAGTCTGTGGCAAGGGCTGAGAACCATATCCCCTGTGGATCGTTGTTTAACCAAAGCTTCCAGCCTTCTCTCTAATATGTACAACTTGGGTTATCAAAAATATATACTTACATGGCATGGAGAGAGAGTTTCTATCATTAAAATATGTGTATTTGTAAAAAAATATAGACGTGTTTATCTTCAACTGTACTCTTCCCCTTACGTGTTGAGCCAGGTGGCAAAATGGAAGGGCCAGTAGACTTGGAGTCAGGAAGACCTGAGTGAAAATCCTGCCTCGGGCATTGACTAGCTGTGGGACCCCAGGCAAGTCATTTAACCTCTTTCAGACTCAATTTTCTCACCTGTAAAATGGGGATAATAATAGTATCTCTTTTATAGGCTTATTCTGAGGATCAAATGAAATAGCACATGTAAAAGCATTTCATGAATCTTAAAATACTAGAGCAACACTAGCTATTATTACTAGGTTCCATCTCCCTACTTTGCCAACTTCCAGACTTGACTCCCAACAGACGGAGACATGTATTTGGGAGCAATAGTGTTCCAGACTTTTTTG
>CM053587.1:10868845-10885878 GCA_028646515.1 Pseudochirops corinnae
TTAAAAAAACTATTTACATATTTTGAAGTATTGCTCCTCATTTTAAATGGATTCCCTTAAGCCAAGTCTTTCAAGTACTAATTGTTTCTTGGATAACAAGAACCTCCTATATACATCTAATAGATTCTGATAGAAGAATAGCATTAATGCCTCATATTTGTGTTGCACTTTTAAATTTTTCCAAGAAATTTTGCCTCCGTTTCATCTAACTTATTAAGAACTTCACAATCTAGCAAAGGCAAGCATTTTTACACATCAGGAAGGAGAGGCACCAATGGCTAAGCTAACACAGTTTAACAGATGTAGAGGTGAAACTTGAAGTTGGGTTTTCTGACTTCCTGACCTGGGTTTAGTTCATTAGGTCAGACATCTTTCAGGAACTCAGATATGCTTTTTTATTTTTTTGTCATTATGAGGTGGAATTCATCAAAGCCCTATGCAAACATTTTAGACTCTCCAGGATGCAAAATACATTTAGTAGAATACCATCTCTTTCCTCTCCTATAAGACTTTGCAAAGCTTTTATTCCTTATCATGGATACTTAATCTGCTGAGTTCACTTGTACAATCAGATTCTTGCTTTCTAAGAACTATTAGATGGGCAGAAGCATTCAGAGACTAATAATAGCCTCTGTTCTTAGAAACAGGAAGCAAAGCTCTGCCAAGATTAAACAAGTCCAAATGCCAAAAGGTTCAAGGTCAGTTTGCAACAGCAAGCACAAACTTTGATTGGTCCTAAAATTGGCAGTGTCAAAATTGAATGAACCACTTCTTGTACATTACACAACTATTAAATATACATAGGAAACCCTAAAGCCAGACAATAGAAGGAGTCCTGTTTCAACCGGTAAGAAATCAGGGTCAAAATAAACAACTTAAGTCTAGTAGATTGAACAATGGATTTCAAACACCTGAGTTTTCTTACTTCCTGATGCTAACATACCTGAGGCAAGTCAACATTGGGTCAGGTATTGGAGGACAAGTTAATTCGTTTTTCCTGAAGCAGCTAAATTGAGTATATCTCTTTCAAATGTCATGTATATCTCTTTCAAATGAGAACTTAAAAACTAAAGAAAAAGGAGTCTTGGCGTAAGACTCAAGAAAAATATTACTCAATTTCTTCTTGTATATAGTAGGACAATTGTATCAGTATAATAAACGTTCTCAAATGCCCAACATACTATGTCATAAGATGAGTGCAGTTTCCTACTCATGGAAATTGTTTTAGAACCAAGAAGATGGTATTTGTGAATGCTTTCAAAGTACTTAGAAAAAATTCTGTGCAAAGCTAACTTATGCAGACCAAACTTACTGGGAAACATGCTGGATTTAACAACCGACTCTTAATAGGCCTTGAAGAATCATAAAGATTGTAAAATGTGAATGGTAATGCCTCCTTGATTTGGTCATTAAAGATGTTTGTCGTTTTATCTGGGAAAAAAATATCAAGGATTTATGTTTTTCTGAAGAAGAAATGAGATTGGAAAGTGTATCTTTAAAAGTTAACAGCCCAGGGAGATGTAGTAGTCCAGATTAATTTAAGCAAGTAATGAGAATGTTAAGGCGAAAACAAACTATGATATATTTGAATTTATGTGGCAGATTTTCTGTAATCTTGCCCAAGCTGAGTGTGGAAATTTGTACATAGGAAATCCTTGAAGTAGAATGATATAGAAAACCCTGCTTTTCACTAGAAAAAATAAAAAATAAAAATAAAAACAAGTTGAGTGGACAATAGATTTAGAAACACTGAATTTTTTGCACTTTCTGCCAGTAACTTAACTGGCGAAATTCAACAGAGTCAAATATTTTGTTTGCATGGTCCTATGAAGTCCAGGGGGGAAACTGCAGATGATGAGGACACAAGTAGATTTTTTTTTTAAGTCACTGCTCTCTATTGAGTATAAGAGCTAGTTGTGAACGATAAGGAAGAACTGGTTGTTAAAGTAAAAATTATGGTAGCCTTAGAAAGATGGGAGGCCTCTATATTCATGATAGGGAAGGAAAAAAAAGATGAACGTATCAAATTTAGTTGAGAAGATTTCAAATGATTTAGAGAAAGTATAGCTAGGTTTTAAGTATGCTTATAAGCAGTAGAGGAATCTGTTCATCACAAGAGTCTGTTGATAACTAGAAAAATATTTTTGAATAAAATTTATATATCTAAGCACTTCCATTAAGAAGAAAAAAAGAAATTGGTGCATTGAGTGTGCAATTTTAAAAAACTTGACAAAACAATAAATTGAAATTCACAAGTTATCATAAAAATAAAAAGTCTGAAAATCAAAGAAAAGATCAGAAAAATTGAAAACAATCCTGAATCGATAAATAGAGATAATATTCTTTTGGAAAGACTAATAAAACACACAGGCCATTAATTTGATTTTTGAGATGGTCCCTTTGAGCCGAGCTGCCTTCAGTGGGAAGTATATTTGTGTGTGTTTTAGAGTCATAAAATTTGTTTAGAGTCATATTTTATGGGTATTTGATGCGGTTGTGTGGGAGCTGCCGTGCCTTGCTGTTCCTATGCCACCATCTTGGCTCCATTAATTTGATTTTTGAAAGAAAAATATCCAGGCCTGGTGGTACATGCCTATAATATCTGCAACTAGGGAACATTGAGGCTGGCGGCTTGATTAAGTTTGGGAAATGAGAGCTGCATTGAGAGAGAATTAAAGTCAAACGGTGTCCAAACCACGCTCAGCAGAAATATAGTGAGTCTACTAATGCCTTGTATGAGGAGGGTCACTCACCGAGCTTTGTATGGAGAGGTGAGTCGGACCAGGTCAGACAGACCGAGCTAGCTAGCTGAAGCTTTGGTGCTCATCAGTTTTGTGACTGGACTTGTGAGCTCCTGCTGCAGAGAGAGAGAGACAGAGAGAGAGAGAGAGAGAGAGAGAGAGAGAGACAGAGACAGAGACAGAGACAGAGACAGCAATACAGAGACAGATGGAGACAGGGAGATAAAGAGAGAAAAGAAAAAGAGGAGGAAGAAGGAGGAAGAGGAGGAGAATGAGAAGAAGAAGATAAGGGGAAAGGGGGACAGAAGGGGGAAAAGAAATAGAAAGAATGATAATAAAAGAAAGCCAAATTACCAAAATTTTTAAAAATGAGAAAGGGGAATTTACAGATGTTGAGGAGAAAGTAAAGGAAATGATTGGAAACTACTATGCTTACTATATTGTCCTGTCCTTTAGAGAGTGAACTCTTTGAAGGCAGGGATGGTTTTCTGTTAGCTTTTGTATTCCCAGTTTTTCACATAGGACATGGCATAGGTGCCAAATTAATGCCCGTTAATTGGTTGGCTGAAAAATGAACTCTGATAAGATAACAAATTATTGGACCCAGAGAGCTTAAAAAGAGAGTGGTAAACCTTACCCCAAAAATGGACTCCCTGAAAACTAGGATTGACCAAAGAGAAATCAATGACTCTGTGATTTAAGAACTATTAGAACAAAAATAAGAGATTAAAAAAATAGAAGAAAATATCAGATATCTAATATCAGAAGCAATTTACCTGGAAAACAGGTTGAAAAGAAATAATTTGAGAGTCATTAGATTCTTTGAAAGCCATGATTAAAATTAAATTGAAAAATCTTAAATTTAGAACAAACCATTAAATTTTTAAAAAGATATATTTAAAAAATCATTAATGAAAACTCTCCAGATCTAACAGAATAAGAGGAGAAAGTGAAGCTAGAATCCACTAATGACCTTATGAAAGAAAACCCCAAAGGAAATGTCCTAGAAATGTTACAGTCAAAAATCCAGAGTTGTAGGGTATTTGATATTTTAGACCAGAAGTATCAAACATCCAGCCCACAGGCAACGTGCAACCCACAACTCTACCTAATGTGGCCTGAACCAAATTAAAATATAATTGGGAAATATTTAACAAAATGCATAAAAATACAATAAAGCATGGATAATATTACATTTGAAATCTAAGTCAATATGTGGCTATAGGGATCATGGAGTGACTCTCATTTCTATTTGAGTCTGACACCATTGCTGTAGGCAGCCAGAAATAAATAGTTCCAAGTACCAAGGGACCATAGTCAGAATCACAACAGGACCCAGTAACTACTATGAAAAATGAGAGATGTTGGAATTTAATATTTCCTATATATATATATATATATGTATATGTATATGTATATGTATATGTATACACACAGACAGAAACACACACATATGTATGTATGTATATGAACTTACAACCAAGTATAACTTACTCTGCAAAACTTAATATAATCCTACAGAGGGAGATGAGGTGGGAGAGAAGGAATAGACCCTTAATGGAATAGAGAACTTTCAAGCATTTCAGATGAAAAGATCAGAGCTGAATAGGAACTTTGAAATGCAAACAGAGGAATACAGAGAAACCAATATATATATATAAACACATATACATATACATATATATGTATATATACACACACATATATATACACATATACATATATGTATATATATACATATATACATATAAACAATTGGAAAGGCCTATATGATAATATAATGTTAACATTTTAATAAGTTAAGAAGAAATAGATGTCCTTTCAGAATCTTGAGGTCTTCAAAAATTTTGAGAGACTTAAGCTTAAAAAAATAGAGTCTTAACCAGTATCTCTGATAAAGGCCTCATTTCTAAAATGTACAGAGAACTGAGTCAAATATATAAGAATACAAGTCATTCCCCAATTGATAAATGGTCAAAGGAAATGAACAGGCAGTTTTCAGAGGAAGAAATTAAAGATACCTATAATCATATGAAAAAATGCTCCAAATCACTATTGATTAGAGAAATACAAATCAAAACAACTCTGAGGTACCACATCTAACCTGTCAGATTGGTTAACATGACAACACAGAAAAATGATAAATGCTGGAGATGATGTGGGAAAATTGGAACAGTAATGATGCATTGTTGGTGGAGTTGTGATCTGATTCAGCTGTTCTGGAGAGCAATTTGGAACTTTGCCCAAAGGGATATAAAAATGTGCACACTCTTTGACCCAGCAATACTACTTCTAAGGTTATATCCCAAAGAGATCATACAATGACCTGTATGTACAAAAATATTTATAGCAGCTCTTTCTGTGGTGGCAAAGAATTGGAAATCAAGAAGATGTCCATCAATTAGGGAATGGCTAAACAAGTTGTGATATATGAATGTAATGGAGTACTATTGTGCTATAAGAAATGAGGAGCAGACAGACTTCTTAATGACCTGGAGAGACTTATATAAACTGATGCTGAGCGAAGGGAGCAGAACCAGGAGAACATTGTACATAATTACAGACATATCATATCTGTGATGACTGACTTTGATAGACTGGCCTCCTCTCAGCAATGCAAGGCTATAAGACAATTCCAAAAGACTAACGATGGAAAGGGCTATCCACATCCAGAGAAAGAATTAGAGTCTGAATGCAGATTGAAGCAAGGTACTTGCTCTCTCTCTTTTTTGTTTTGTTTTGTTCTTTCTTTCTTGTTTTTCATTCCATTGGTTATAATCCTTCTTTACAACTTGACTAATGTTTAATGTGATGGTATTTATAGAGCCTCTTGGATTGCATGCCATCATGGGGCGGGGTAAGGGAGGAGAAGAGGAAGAGGGAGAAAATTTGGAACTGAAAAGCTTGTGGAATTGATTGTTGTAAACTAAAAGTAAATTAATTAATTAATAAGAAAAACAGTGTCCTTGGAACTGGTTTGGTTTGGTTCTGTTCTGTTCTGAAGTTTTTGAGGAAAAAGAGAAGGGAGAATAAAATGAGGAATGCATTAGTGTAGAAGGGATAAAGAATGGGGTAGAACTTGCTTTTTCTCATAAGTGGGGTTAATCATCAGAATCATTCATCTGAAACTGACAAAAGAGAGTCGGACATGAATACATACCCCCACAAACAATTTGGTGTAGAAATACATTAAACTCAACAAAACGACAAGTGGGAATGGGAGAGTAAGGAGAATAATAGTAGAGAGAAAACAGCTTCAAACAATAAACTTTCTGATCTTGAAGGTGGGATTTAAGAAGAAAAAAGAAACAGAAAAAAAGAGAAATAAATTAGAATAGAATTTAAGCAAGGTGCCTTATATTGCTTCTTATATAACTGCATAATAACTGAACAAATTTTGGTATATTAATGTAATAGAATATTATTATGCTATTAAATATATGAAGGAAACAATTTCATAGAATCCTGGGTAATATGAACTGATGCAAAGTGAAGTGAACAGAACCAGGAGAAAAATTTATGCAAGGCCAGGTTCATTGTAAAGAAAAATAACTATGATAGACTTAAGAAATCTGGTCAAAGAAATGGCCTTGTCTTCAGAGGACCCATGGGAAAGCATATTACTTATGTCCTGGCAGAGATGTGATGGACACAATACACAGAAAAGTTATGCAATTTTTTAACATAACTACCATGTGGACATGTTTTTCTTTGCTTCTGCTTTTTTATTAGACATTTCTCTCTCTCTCTCTCTCTCTCTCTCTCTCTCTCTCTCTCTCTCTCTCTCTCTCTCTCTTTCTCTCTCTTTTCAATAGGAGGATGGAGAAAGGAGAAGGAAGAGTTGGAATTGGTGATGCCAAAAATAAGGGAACCATTTGAAGTATTTTTTTAGATGGACGGAAGAGAATAGAGGAAGTTGAGGAGGAAGAACAGACAAGCAGGACAGTTTTGAAATTCGTTACACACACACATATACTTACAAACATATATTAGAAATAAGCAGTATGAAAATAGAAAATTAGAATGTTAGGGGATCCCTTTTTGTGTTTTGTTATGTATGTGAAAATGCTAATTTTTTTGTACTTAAAGTTCAGACTTTTTAAAAAATTAGAATGAAAAAGCTATTTAAATAGTCGTTCTTTTCATTACCACCCTCCATATTAGTGCCCCGTTAAACCTCTGTTCTACGCATGAGGAAGATAAGCCTGGTGGTTATGTGAAGGATGGACTGGGCTAGAAAGAATGGGTGGGAAGGTCCATTAGGAAGCTTTTGTAAGAGCTCCACCTTGTGGACAGACTTCCTGAAGGTCTCCTTCCCCCTTCTTCCTAAATTCCTCTCCTCCCCCAGCCCCTAAACTTCATTCTTCTCAAGCAGGTCATTTCTGACAGCAAAAAATTCCACCCCGATTCCAATTCTGACAATATCACAGTTTTCTTTACATGTTATTTTTCTGGGATTGCAGAATCATACAGTCCTGGGAACTGGGTGGTGGTAGTGAGGGCAAGTATAACAATTCTCATTACTATGTCTGAGAGTTATTAATTCTGATCTGTACATAGCTTCTATAGTGATCTGTGGTACTTATTAATGCTCCACACATTTTCAAAGTGACTTGACTCTGGTAGACACTTTGAAGAACACTGCTACGAAGACAAGGTTTTCAGAAACCGCAAATAGGACCTTTTTAGTTACTTATCAATTTGGTTTTGAAAACAGTCCTTGGGCCTTTGGTGCCTCCTTGACTAGACGATGAGTTATGAGTTCACATTTCACTTAGCCAGAATAAGTGTCTATCTCTGAACTTTAGTCTGGTTCTTAACTGAAGGCCACGCGGTTTTCCAATTTATCTTGTTCACCTCATAGGGGTTCAAAGACTGAGTCATTTCAGTGCCAGTTGGAACTAAACAATATTCACTTAAAATGAGAGAAAGAAAAAAAAAGTTGTTTTTCTCTCAACTGGGGAACATATCAAGTTAGTTCTGTCCACGAAGGTGATAAAGATTCCTTTCTCTGGCTGCTTGGCAGCAAGACGTGGGTGGATTGGCTCAATAACTCAGCATTACTTTTTTTTCTCTCCCTCCTCACCTCTGCTTCTGGCCTTCGGTGGCTTCCTTCCTGTCCCAGCCAGACCTCCACCTTCTCTAGGAAGCCTTTCCCAGTCCCCCAGTCCTCTACTGCTTCTCTCCCATTATCCTGTATATAGCTTGTGGGCACATCATTGTTTCCCCCATTAGACCGTAAGCTCCTTGAGAGCAGGGACTGTCTTTTACCTAGCACTTGGCACAGTGCACACAATATGGTAGGTACTTAAAAGCTTCTTCTTGACTTCTGCTCTGACTCTGAGACCTGCAACATGACTTTAGGGAGATTCACAGATAGAAATCCACTAAAACCACAAATCATGATCGTGTATCAGTCATTACTTATTCCTTGAGCACTTTCATCTATTTTATTTGTAATTCTTACTAAGCATTACAGCAGAGATGTATAATTCAATGACTCAGATCCAAACATCACAAGCCTTTCCCTCCCCCACTGTAATTGGTGAAGGAACCCCCACTGCCTCCACATCCCAGCTCAATGCAGCAAGGAGGTAGATTAATAAGAGCTCACTTCATCCCCAGCACATTCCAGTTAACATTAGTTAATGTTAATGTTAATAGTAGTCAACCTTCCAACCTCCTCTATTAATATAATTGCTTCATTTTTTATTATTATTCACTTTCCTCTACCTTAAAGGAAGCCAGGTGGTACAGTGGCTATAGCTCTAGGTCTGGAGTCATAAAGAGTTGAGTTCAAATCCAGCCACAGACACTGCCTTCCTTTTCATATTAGCTTTCATTTTCATTGTGTCAATATCATTTACTCTGTAGGTATCTTTGAGGTCCTTGGATGTTCACATATTTTTCCTCTATTAGAGTATGAGCTCCTTGAGGTCAGGGACAATGTTTTTGCCTTTGTACTTCTTGGTACAGGACTTGGCATATATACTAAGAACTTAACACATTTTTGTTGACTAAGTCATTAACTGATCACCCTCTATCTAACAGAGATGACTCATTCCCTCAATTCTCCAGTCTATTTGTTTGGACCATTTACTTCATGATCATCATTTAATATCTTACAATGGAGTAGCTAGGTGGTGCAGTGAATAGAGCACCAGCCCTGGAGTCAGGAGGACCTGAGTTCAAATCCAGCCTCAGACACTTAACACTAACTAGCTGTGTGACCTTGGGCAAGTCACTTAATCCCAAGTGCCCTGCCTTCCCCCTCCAAAAAGACTATATATCTATATCTATACATCTATCTCTGTATCTCTATATCTATCTGTCTATCTATCTATCTATCTTATCTCTCTATATCTCTTATAGGATAGATATTTGTGAACTTTTGTTATATTTTATTTTCTAGATTGTAAACTCCATAAAGGACAAAATGATCTATTTTCTTTTTTTTTTTAATCTTCTGCTATGCCTGGCACAGTGTTCTGCACATCATTGGTAATTCAGGTCTATCGATAAATATTTACCAAGCCCCAGTGAACTGTGCTGGACATTGGGTATAAAAAGATGAAACAAGGCACAGTTCCTGCCCTCAAGAAGCTTACAGTCTTGTAGAAGATATACAAGTCAAGACACAAACAACAACATTACAACTTATGCTGCTTGACTCAGTGCATGGAAGATGTCCAAATAGAGTGATGTGGAAGATTCAGGGTGGGAAAGAAGGATTGCTTCTACCTAGAGCTGTGAGGGCAGGTTTTCTGGAGCTTCTGGCACCCGGAAGCAGGCCTTGAAGGAAGACTCTGGGCTAGATTGTCCTTTAATATTCCTTGGTCCTCCCGTCAGTGTTTGATGGGTGAATGAATAAAATACAAAGGGACACCAAAGGACAGTCTAGTGGGGGGTCTCCAACAGCAATGGAGTCCTGGAAGAAAAGCTGCCTCATCGCTTTATAGTGTGGGGCAGCTTCCCCATCTCCCTTAGTCCCATACATTTCTTTTCTTCCTTCCTTTTCTTCCCCCTTCTCTTCCTTTCCCTACCTTCCCACTTTCATTCTTTTCCTTTTTCCTTCCTCTACCCCTTCAGCCCATAGCTAGTGCTGACCAGGAGGTGAGAAGTTGTGTGGAAGAGGGCTATGGAGTGAGGAGGGGGGAGCCAGAGGGCCACTCTCACAGCTGGGAGCCTGGGGGAGCAATGTGTGTATTACCCGACCCCTCCTCAGGAAGTAGACTAAGTCTGGGTTCTGTCTGTCTTTTCTAAACCTTGTAAGTCGATATCATTGGCTAAGCACTGGATATTTGAGTTGCCAGAAGCTGAATCAACATGAATTGAAGACTACCTATGTTGAACAATTCAAGGCAGGATATATAACTAAGTGTTAGCCTGCATAATACAGATTCTAAGTGCTGTAGGAGTTCAGAGGAGAGGGAGGCCAACCAACTTCAATGTGATAGGACCATAATTCCCTATTTTTTTTCACAATAGGGATTTGTTTTCCCTAAAAAGTTATCCCTGGAACTTGATTGGCTCCTCACTCCCTTGGTTCAGTTTCCTGGTCACTTAAAGACACAAAAGGTCCCACTAGTATGTCGTCAAAGCCCTCTGACTTGGTGGATGTCTGTAGACCACCGTAGTCGCCAAACCATGTCTACCAATCAGACATGGTTCCATAGGAAGATGCCTTGTCCAGAGAAGTGCTACCATATCCTAACTGCATGTATTTTCTGTCTTAGGGCAAAGTAAATGTCCTTTTAGTAATTGTTCAGTGACTTAAGATTGCCTCATTTCACAGGGCATTCAATGTATATTACAAGAGTAACCTTCCCCTAACATCCAGGTTCTCATAGGACTTGAGTCTCAGTCTGGAAGGAAGCACAGAATGGTGAGAGTCTTTCAAGTGTCATTAACATACATCTCCCTTTGAAGGCTGGCATTAACGTGGGCATTCACATTGATATTGCACAGCTCATGTGTTAAACATATGACGTTGCTGTCACGTCTATGACGTTTATGGGCAATACCTTCCCAAGAACTTCTGGCCAATCTGTGTTGCTGAAATTATGAATCATACACTCTGAGAGCTAGAAGGCATGGTAGAGCCCATCTATTTCAACTCCTCTGTTTTACAGATGAGTCAATGGAAGCTCAGGGGAGCCCAGTGACTTGCCCAGCATTAATACTTCTGACCTCAGGTTCAGTGACCTTTCCACTATACTATTCTGTCTGCCCTAAAATTAACTCCCAAACAATTTCATTCTAAAGGACATCAAGTGGGCAGCTTCAACTATGAATAACTGGGTGAGCATGAATCTTCCTTAGATGGTTTTTCTGTTTACACAAACATATGAGATCCTTGAACTTAGAGATGGAAAGGAAAATACGATCAGTAAATATGCTGCTGGATCATAAAGTCACAGGTTTAAAGCCCAAGGGGCCCTTAGAGGTCATCTTGTGGAGGCTTCTCATTTTATAGACTAAGACACTGAGATTCAGAGAACTGAAATAAAAATAGCTGACATTCACACAGTGCTAGGGTTTATATATGGTGCATCATCGCATTTGATTTTCAAGACAAGCCTGAGAAATAGGTGCTATCATAATCCTGTTTTCCCGAGGTTGGGAATTTATACTCACTCAGACAAGTAACTTGTCCCAGGTCACAAGACTAGGAAGCAGCAGGGTTAGAATTTGAACTCAGGTCTTTTTACTTCAAATCCAGGGCTCTTTCTATAGTTTCTTATATGATAAATGTACTCAACCTGAGATAGATTAACCTACATCACTATTGTTCTGTCACTATAATAAATTTCAATTGATCCACCCCCTCTCCCCCATAATGTGACAGAATAAGTTTCTATCTTTTATTTTTTTAAAGAGATAAAAGAATATGAACCCAATCCAATAATTGGCTTTTGAAAACAAGAAGGATAGACTTGAGAGAACCTGGGGTCCTGCCCTGTTAATAGGAAAAAAATGTATAGAAAAAAAGGCAATAGACTATAAGACAAAGACAGAACAGAACTTTTTCCCAACATAATAACCTTAAAAATGTTCCAACAGACATCATATCTCCAATAAAAATTATTCATTTTACTGTTTAAGGGCAAATACAGGGTTTTTTTTTTTCTTGATCTTGATCTCTCATTGGTCAACACAGATATTCATTAAAATTCCTTAAATTATTAAACAGAGAGACAAAGAAGAAAAAGGAAAATCTGAATTGGAGGGAAGAAGTCTGGCTCAGAACATCTCTAGGAACCAAAGATATAGATTGCTTTAGAGAGAAAAAAGTTGATTCCTAAGGTTTCTTTGAAAACACAAAACTTGTGCAAGCATATAATCCATTGGTACCAAGGGTCAAATCCTAGGAAAGGTGTTTATTGAAACCCTGTCTTCAGCTGACAGTGTTATTCCTTGAGCATGTATACACCATATTCCAAGTGATGTCCTAAATGATTCAGACCTGACCCTGGGCTTCCTGTCTCCACATAACAAACTGTCGGTAGTAACAGTGGTAGCAATAAGGCCAGATATCTCCCACTCATGATCAATTCTGAACAGATGAGGAAGTGAGAGAATAAAGGAAGGGAGAAAATATGGGTCAGATGGCAGAGTGTGTGAGGAAACATGCGCAGACTGACATGGGATAAGGGAATCTGGTGGTGAGTACTACTACCTAGCGCTTTGGGACAGTGTTAAGTTGGATGCCTAGCAGTGAATTTACAACTAAACCACCTTTGTAAGTCAATTGTCATGTCCTTCTTGGTCATTCCAGACTAAACTAATTTCCTTTAAAAGAAAAGCTTACCAGACTGATAGATTAGGATGATGACATACACTGATAGATTAGGATGATCTTAGCAAAATATTTAATGATGTTGCAAAGATATCTTTTTGGAAAAGATGAAAAGAACTGGGTAAGACAATAATAAAATTATATGGACTTGGAAATGATTCAATGACTGGTCCTAAAGAGTGATTATTAATTGTTCAATATAATTTTTTAATTTGGCAGGGAGGTGGTACAGTAAGTAAAGCACCAGCCCTGCAGGCAGGAGGACCCGAGTTCAAATCAGACCTCAGACACTTCTAGCTATGTGTCCCTATGTAAGTCACTTAACCCCGATTGTGTCTCCCCACCCCCAAAAGTATCATCTTAGAAGAATTTCTCCATGGAAATGCCCAAGGATCTGCCCTCGGCTCATTGTTGTTCAGTGTTTTATCAATGACATGAACGAAGGAATTGATGATATTATCACCAGATTTGCAGATGACACAAAGCTAGGAGGGATAGTCAACAGATGACATTGGCAGCTCTAGAACATTGGAGGTGAGAATTGTGCCAGGCACAAGTGCCCTACCCATGAGTGTTACCCGCATGTGAGCCCCTTTGAACGTGCCCTGGCCACACATGTTACCTTTCAGTATGTTCCACCATACATATGATCAATGGCAACCCAGAGTTTGATCTAAGAAAGAAGAATAGAATTAGGTTGTATGTGTGTTTTATTTCTCTCAAGCTGGCGGCACGCATGCGGAGCTGCAATTGGACCTGAGCTCCCTTTGGGGTTAGGCTGCACAGTTTATATACCTTCCCACCACCACATAAGTTCATTTTATGTGCTTCTGCCAGTAATGTGATCACCTGTAGTAAGATATACCCACTGGTACACTGGAGGTAGCTCCTAAGGCTTGTAAGAGCCAATTGTTAAATTTTCAATGTAAGCATTTGCACCTGAGAAATAAGCATCTACAAATCAGGGCTTGATTTTTTTGTTTTGTTGATTGTTTAAACTTTAAAAAGTGTTAATAATGCAGATTAAACTTAAAAGAGTGTGTTTATGTTTTTCTTTCCTTTCCTTTCCTTTTTTTTTTTTTTTTTGGTTCCAGAGAGACATTTCCTGGCACACTCCTGTATTAACTCTATAAATGTTGCTTGAGCTCAGCAGCAATGCAGTAGAAATCTCAGAGAATGAAGTCATTCCCAGACTGGAGGCCTGGTGACTGGAGACTATTAATAATAGCAAAAACTGGATTTATATGACACTTTAAGGTTTACAAAGTGTTTTATATCCTTTATCTCATTTGAACTTCACAATACCCTTGGATATATTCCTATTTGCAGGAGGGAAATCTTTCTTATACTGATATATTCTTTATTTTTTTAAATTTTTTTTTTTGCTTTTTGGAAGGGGAAGGCAGGGCAATTGGAGTTAAGTGACTTGCCCAAGGTCACACAGCTAGTAAAGTGTTAAGTGTTTGAGGTCAGATTTGAACTCAGGTCTTTCTGACTCCAGGATTGGTGCTCTATTCACTGTGCCACCTAGCTGCCCCTATATTCTTTAAATAAACATATTTTCCTTTGAAATAACATCTCCTCTAGCTCACTGGTAATAGAAATTCATCTACGGTGGCTTATGAGCTATGATTTGGAGAAAATCCTGATCCATATAGTAATTGGGAGATCTAAATTCCAGCTGTGGTCTGAAAGGAGATGTATGACTTTGGTGAAATCATTTCTTTGGGCCCAGTTTCCTCCTTTATACAATTAGGGGGCTAGATCAGATCATCTGGGAAATCTCTGCCAATCTTTAACATCCTACATCTCTGTCTACATCTTCTTTGCCCTGTAATGACTGTCCTCAACATAGAGAGAATTCATACGTGTTAACTGGCACAGCAAGGAATGCTTAACTGTTAGAATTAAGGGAAGGCAAATCAGTATGGCAAATTTTGGATGTGTTCGCTTTATCTCATACTATCCTTTACTTCAGAAAAAGCCAGTTTTCTAAGACTCTCATTGATACCATACATGGAAACTTGGATCTTCATCCATATTGTTTTAATTTGGGGCTTAAAAGGAGTCTTTAAATAATTTATAACAAAACATTGATCTTTTGTCCTTTACAGCCTTTTTTATTTCTTTGTATTGTCTTCTTTTCTTTTCACTTTGTGTTTTTGTTGTGTCTTACTTTGGGGCCTTGGGCACAAAGAGAAGTATCTTTGAACATTGTGAAATATTCGGCATTCCTTTGCAGGGCTGTTCTATATAATGAGGTCTTTTTGGGTTGCTCCAGTTTGCATCCTTCATCCGAACCTGCTTTCAGGGGTTTGTCACAAAAAAGAGCTATGAAGCAAAGGCTCCCTCTTTGCCTGGGGTATGTGCCACCTGTGGCCCAGACACTCTGGGATTTCTCAACTCTCAGAGTGCCCTTCACTTTATTAACACATCTGCCACTTTCCAATGCACTCCCCAACCCCTCAAATGTCTGCATGGCAATTGCTTCACCCAAAGGCTAGAATAATTTCCCTACCTGAGTTGACTTTCCTTTGAAATAGTCTTAGGAGGGAAGAACCCTCTCAGGAAGAGAAGCAATGATGAAAACGGGGCATCATAACAGATTAAATTATAGGACTATACATCTTAAAGCTCATTAATTCTTCCACTGACTTGAATATGGTCAAAGGTTTTTGTCTATGTCCTCGCCTTGATTCTAATCTACTTCTGTGGGCTATTGAGAAAAACAACCTAGTCCATAATGACTTGTAAAGAAATACATAAATAATGGTATGTATATAGTGCATTAAGGTGTATAAAGTGTTTTACATACATATATTATTTCATTTGATTTTCACAACAACCCTGGGAGTTGTGTTATTAATCTCCCCATTTCACTGATGAGAAAAAACTGGAGTTGAGATAGGTGAAGTGAAAGGTGTATGATTTCATCTCTGAGTGCTCCCTCCATCTATGGAGGTATATATGAAAACTTGGTATACAAGATCACCACCCAATTGGTCAAAATTCTAGCCATTAGCCCATATGGAATTAACAAGGCTGGTCTTTGGATGAGGCAGGCACACAGTATGTTGACAGGACTTTTTGCAAAGTCTTTTTTCAGTTTGGAAGGAATTTCAAGAGTCTGTATTCTCTTAATAACACAGCCTCAAAGAATCCAGGGATACCTCCACACCAAGATGAGACATTGGAGTGGGACCCTACAAAATGACAGAAATGCTCTTAAAAAAAAAGTAAATAGAGATAGAAGTGAGTTGGTGAAATTGGAAAGAAGTTACACCCAGATGTTCACCACTGAACATATGGCCATGTACGGATGGATACTTTATAATCTCTGTATGTTGGTGGGGCTAAGGGTGAGACTTGCCTATACCATGCAGTGAAACACTTTGTATTCATAGCATATGTTAAATAATGTGTCCTTGGTCTTCCAGTTTCTTACTCCTTTATTTGCACACTTGATAGCATAAAGGAAGGTGATATATAGAAAGATGATAGATAGGTAGATGGATGGATGGATGGATGGATGGAGGGGGGATGGATGGATGGATGGATGGATGGATCGGATGGGTGGATGGATGGATAGATGGATGGATGGATGGATGGATGGATGGATAGATGGGATGGGTAGATGGATAAGTAGATAGAGCATTTATTAAGCACTTACATGTGACAGTTGTTGTCTGACTCTTCATGACCCCATTTGGTGTTTTGGTTTTCCATTTTCTTCTCCAGCTCATTTGACAGATGAGGAAACTGAGGCAACCAAAGTGAAGTGACCTTGCCCCAGGTCACACAGCTGGTAAGTGTCTGAGGCCAGATTGGAACTCAAGAAGATGAATCTTCCTGACTTCAGACCTGGCACACTATCCACCATGTCAGAATGAGGCAGACAATGTGCTGAACAAGCAAGGTACTCTTTATGCTCAAGGAGTTGATGTTCTGATGGGGTAAAACAATACAAGGGAGCTAGAAAGTGCAGGGGAGGGGAAGTCACTAGTTGGGGGCAAGGGAGAAAGGGGATATAGAATGTGTCAGTGAGTTCTGGAGAGATCATGGAAAAGATAGAAAACATGCATTTGGGTAAGCTAGTGCAAAAGTCCACTAAAATTAGAGTCCTGAGTTGCTTCAGGGCAAAGTCTAAATAAGGAGCAAGTATTTGATTAGGAAGAGAAGAAATTCCTCCCTCTTTTTGTTTTTGTTTTTCCGGTTAGTAGTGAAAAGGCTGTCTTGTCTAGTACTCTGGAAGCAGAGGTACTGTAGAATCACTCAGGCTAATTTCTGATTTTATTTCTCTAGATGTCTGAGGCTCTTTGTCAACATTAAGTTAATGTTGGAGAAACGTGCATAGGCAGTGATTTTTGAAGAGAAGGAGTCCAGGGTTTCCAGTAGTTTTTGAAACCCTGATCTGTGTTATGCATTCATTCATCTCATTGATTCAGATCTGTTCACACTCAATACCAGAATTTACCTATATATTTTATAGTGCT
>CM053587.1:10886378-10907324 GCA_028646515.1 Pseudochirops corinnae
GCTTGATTCCTGTTTGCTACCTGGGTAGCCTTAGGCAAGTCACTTTACTTGGGAGGCAATGTGGTATGGTGGAGAGCATGTTGGATGGGGAGTCTTGGGAAATGAGTTCAAATCCTTCCTCTGTCACTTACGACTTGTGTGACCTTAGGAAAGTCATAGTACCATAGATTTAGAGCTGGAAGGGCCCTTAGAGATCATCTAGTCCAACGCCTTCATTTTACAAATGAGGAAACAGGATCAGAGAGATGGGGTGACTTGCCAGGATCACACCATTACTCTGAGTCAGAGGCAGGATTTGAACCCAGGCCTTTCTGCCTCTAATTCTAGTACCCCATCCATCATACCATGCCGCCTTTTCATCTCTCTGGGCATCCGTTTCCTCCTCTGTAAAATGAGGAGATTGGAGCAGATGATTTATAAAGTGTCTTCTAACTTTAGATTTGATCCTTTCTCTCAGCTTTATTTTTTCTCATCTATAAAATAAGGCCTTGATATGCTGTCAGGTCTCTTCCAGCTTTAAGTCTTGTGGTCCTAAATCCTTGAGGTATGTCAACACTGTGCCTTGTTTTCTTATTGTGCCTTTTCAGATAGACCCAGTAAATTAAACCTTTCAAATCTCAAGGGCACAGAAGTGAGGGATGGGAAATTTTCTTGTGGGTTTTTCTCATTTATTTTATGTTTTAGCCATCCAGACTAATGCTAGAAGTCAGCTGTTACTATACATAAACAAATTTCCAACTAAAAGAGAGTACCCGAACTTATCCTTAATTCTTTAACAATGATGTGGGATAAATAATTAAAATATTTCTGGTATAGAAGCTACATGTAACCTTACATCTCAAAAGAAGCAAAAATATTTCCAAAGCATAATTAATACGGAAATGTTCTCTTACAATTGGTGGAACAATATTGCTATCGCTTATGATATAAAAGATGGAGTCAGTATCTTGGAGAATTGTGTACTGGAATAGCTGGGAGTCAATGTAGACTATTGCCTTAATGTCATGGTATATAATTGTCTAAATGAGAAAAAGTTGTACTTCAGAGTAAACAATCGAAAGGAAGCAGGAATAACTGACAGAGTCTGTATTCTCTCTCATGCGTTATTTTTTTTCCAGTATATGACTTTCTAATAGACAATAAGCTCCTTGAAGATAGGCATTGTGGGAGGGTTTTTTTTCCCATTCCTAGCACCAGGTAGGGTTCCTTGCACAATATCAGTCATCAATAAATTTGTGTTGAATTGAATGGTTGAATTACTTATGAAGACAGAATGAGATTATTTTGATTGGGATAAATTTGGAACCCTTTGCTTTTGTCATAACTTCAAGGTTAAATGTAGCTCCTGAATTTAATTTTGCTCTCAATTAAGAAGATGAAACAATTTTGGTAAAAGCGTAAGAATTCAAAGTCCTTAAGGCCCCACCTCCCTTAAAGAAAAGCTTCAGAAATGTTTCTAGGAATGAAAAAAAGCTGTCATTTGTGGTGCTATCTGAACAGAGGCTAGATGGTGTTGGTTGTCTCCTCACTTTTATTTCTGTAGCTTGCTGGGAAAATTTGTAAACATTAACTTAAGTTAGAAGAAACTTCCAAGGACAATAATTTTTTTTTTTTAAAGAAAAAGAGACCAGGATTTCCGTAAGTTCTTGAGGCCCTAATGCATGTTTATTATGACTGCCTCAGAGACTGATAGGGGTCTGGGAACGTAAGGGACAAGGTATCAAGAACAATCTGACTGTGCTACTTTTAAGGAATCTTCTGTCAGTGGAGACCCACATCCAAGGATATTTTGACTATAATTGGGCTATAGGAAGATGGGTGGGCAAAGAAATAGAAAGAACTTTTATTGAGTCGGATCAAATGAACAAAACCCCAATTGATTATTGTGCTATTGCACAAAAATCGAATGATGTAGAAGCCAAATTATCAAAACCAAAATAATATGTTTCCAGACCAGAGTTTATCAGGATGTCCAGGATAGCAAGGATTTACAGGGCACTTAGGGAAGTCTGAGGCCACTTGAATGTGATAAGTCTCTCTGCCTCCCACTCTTCATTGTTTGGGACTGGAATGGGGGCAGGGGTAGCTTCGGCCCTGTTCTGTTTTAACTCAGTGGAGAAAAAAATGTGGCGTCCTATCCAAACACAAGCAGCTCCCCTGGAAAGTTACAATGCCCTCATTCTTTTAAAATTCTGTTCCAACTACTCAATAGGGTATCCTTGTCCTGCTAAATGGATCCAATTTTAGGATGTTGAATTAGTACAGAGAATTATATATACACAAGTATTTATATACATGGGTCCATAGCCCTGTTGTTCACTTTGTTTATAAATATGGTGGAGTTGGTAGTATTCTCTCTTTTATTTATAGCTTTGTTTTATGACAAGAGGCTTATTCCTGCATTCAAATGGAATATACTTTGTAGGTAAATATGTATATATGTGCACATATGTGTGTCCTTTGGGAATATAGACTGTAGAAAAATTGCCAATCTGTAATTGTTAAGGAATTTTCCCCACTGAGAATTCCCAATACCAACAAAATTCAGAGGGGGAAAAAGTGTGTACGTGTATATATATACATATATATATATATATATATATATATATATATATATATATATATGTATATACACACACAGTATGTGTGTGTTTGTATTCACATTTACACACACACACGTGCCCAGGTATATGTGTGTATGTATATAAATGCATGTATATCTACACACACAAATATGTCCTCCACTAAAGTGCCACCTCAATGCGTCATCACAGGTTAATAATAAAAGTTAATATTCTGTAAAAGGAGCTGGAGAAGGAAGTGGCAAACCACTTCAGTACCTTTGCCAAGAAAACCCCAAAGGGGGTCACAAGGAGTTGACCACAACTGAAAAATGACTGACCAATAGTAACAGCTTATATGGTGCTTTGAGATTTGCAAATGTTTTCAAATTTATAAATATTATTTTGTTTGATCCTCATAAGAACCCTGCAAGGTCGATGCTATTATTATTCCATTTTACAGATGTGGGAAGTAAAATCGAGTTTAAATGACTTGTCCAGGGCCACATAGCTAAGAAGTGTTAGAAGCTAGATTTGAAGTCAAGAGTCTTTCTGACTCCAGGGGCAGCATTCTATTCTCTGTGCCCCCTTATAAGTCAGTGTCGATCAATCTTAAATCTTGGCACTTAATAAATGGATTCTGATTGATTGACTGGTTCGTGGGCTACCGAGCTGGTAAGACTCCTCTCCTATGGGTGCTGTGATAGAGTTTATGTCAATTGTCTGAGGACCAGCCAGTTTCAGTTCAGAGAGGTTCATAACCAGACTGGCCAGAACAATGGTTCTCCAGCTTTTTGGTCTTAAGATCCTTTTATACTCTTAAAAATTATTGAGAATTCCTTCCCTCCGTGAGTTTTTGTTTATGTGAATTATATCTATCAATATTCACCATATTAGAAATTTAAGCATCTTAAATGCTGGAGAAGATGTGGGAAAATTGGAACACTAATTCACTGTTGGTTGAGTTGTAAACTGATCCAACCATTCTGGAGTGCCATTTGGAACTATGCCCAAAGGGCTATAAAAACGTGCATGCTCTTTGACCCAGCAATACTACTTCTAGGGCTATATCTCAAAGAGATCATACAAGTGGAAGGGAGACCAGTATGTACGAATATATTTATAGTAGTTCTTTTTGCGGTAGCAAAGAAATGGAAATCAAGGGGATGCCCATCAGTTGGGGAATGGCTAAACAAGTTGTGGTATATGAATGTAATAGAATACTATTGTGCTATAAGAAATTGAGAGACTTATATAAAATGATGCTGAGTGAGAGGAGCAGAACCAGGAGAACTTTGTACACAGAAATATCATATCCATGATGACTGATTTTGATAGACTGGGCTCATCTCATCAATGCAAGGTTATAAGACAATTCCGAAGGACTCATGATGGAAAAGGCTATCTACATCCAGAGAAAGATTTACACAACCTGAATGCAGATTGAAGCAAACTACTTGCTCTCTCTCTTTTTTGTTTTGTTTTGTTCCTTCTTTCTCATTGTTCATTCCATTAGTTATAATCCTTCTTTACAACTTGACTAACGTTTAATGTGAAGGTATTTGTAGAAACTATATTGGATTGCATGCCGCCATAGAGGGGTAAGGGGGGGGAGAGGGAGAAAAATTTGGAACTCAAAAGCTTGTGGAACTGAATGTTGTAAACTAAAAGTAAATAAAGAAATAAATTAAAAAAAAAAAGAAATTTAAACATCTTAGTATTATTGTGAAAATGGTTGTGACCTCAAAGATCACCTGAAGGGGTTTCAGGAACCCCTAAGTTCCCCTGGCCGTGCCTTGAGAACTGCTGGGCTAGAAAGTCCTGAATCCTTTGACCATAGCAGCTCTCTAAGATCAACTATTTAATCATGGAGTGATTATAACAGATTTTAGTGGAGAAGATACCTAGACTGGTAAAATTACAGTGTTGAAAAACCAGCATTAATAATATGTATTCATGTATTATACGTATCGGTTAAACACACAAGCATTATAACATAGTGTTTTTGTAACATGTCCTATAATAGATGCATAATAATATGTATGTAGCTATATAGCTATACAAAAGTAGACACACTATGGGGGCTGTAAAATGGTAATATTTGCCTCCTATATGTGTCAATATATCTAGCCCACACCCTATGCAAGCCTTGCATATACATATGCGTATATGATTGCAAGTGACCCAAGGGGCAATGGAAACGTGTGTGGTGGGTCTGTGTCCTGTTGCTACATATTATCAACAATGACTGCAAAAAAAGTCAGAAACAAGTTTGTTCATTAACTTTTACAAACTAATTCTTGCCATCATTTCATACTCTTTTTTTTCCACCAGAGAAATTTAATCTTTTAAATTATTCAATAAAAATCTCTTCTTAATTAGTATTTGCATAGGTATTTCAAATTCAAAAAATATTTTACAATTATGAATAGTCTAAGATATCTACTAAGCATTTGAGATAGAAGCAATGCCTAAGATAGCAGATAGGGTCATTCCCTCTTCTGTAGAATGCAATCCCCTTGAGGGCAAGAACTCTTTCATTTTTTGTCTTGGTATCTTCAGCATTTAGCCCGGTTCTTAACACACAGGAGGCACTTACATTTCCCCCCTCAATTCCACATTACGCTGCAGTAAAATGAATCAGCAGGGAGCGCAGAAAGCCATTGGCAATTCAACCTGGGATTTCACGGGTGAGAGAGCCCTGCTCTCTCCCTTTATTTACTTACCTATCACAGTTTACTCCTGTTTTTGCTTAGCTTTAATAGCTAGTTCTAATGGAGAAAAGATTGCTTTTTAAAGAACTCTTAGTGCTATTGAAAATATTTTCAGTGATGGAGAAGCTGTGTCCTGTGATTGAACGTTAAACTGGGAGGAAGGAGAATTAGGCTCCTGTTCCATTCATGCCATTAACTAGGTCACAATCCTGGGCTTCAGTTCCCATATGTGCAAAATGGTGGGGCTGGACTCTAGGATCTTTGGGATCCTTTTCAATTTTAATCTATGACCTTCATCATGTTATTTGCAAAATTCCAATAATACCGTCGTCTTAGTCTCAGCAGAAAAAAAAAAAAACTTTTAATATAATGTTTGTTTTACAGATGTTCAATTTTTCTGGTACTCTATTCTAGAAATAAGTGAGAATTTGAATCATTGAATGGTGGGCTCTTTATGCATTGGAACTTGAATGGAGGTTTGCTTTAAAGAACATGTCTCTTGAGTCTTAAAAAAAAAAAAAAAAACAATAAAAAACCAAAAGTGAGGAATGTAGCCGTAAAAAAGAAATACCGAAGCTCTGGTCAGGGGTCAGGAAGACCCGAGTTCAAATTCTGTCTCAGGCACTTAACCATGATCTGCCTCAGTTTCCTCAGCTATGAAATGTGGATAATGATGGCATCTATCTCCCAGGCTGATTTTAATCTTTTCAAACCTTAAAATGTTATACAGACTCTAGTTGTTGTTGTGGTTGTTAAGTTGTTCCTTTAAAACACTTCTTAATAAGTACAAAAGGATATTAACAAAAAAGACCTACGGTCTCCTGTAATCTCTCCCCCCTCCTTTAGAAAACTTCTCTAGATGTTTTGGGTAATGTGGACCTCCAAATGGAGACCGGAGGCTCACAATCTCAGTATACCCATTTCCATCTTCAGACAACAGATTTGGTTCACAAATCAGGTCATTACGACTACATAGGGGGGTAGTTCGAAGTGCAATTACTGCATTTGCTCATGCAAATATAAATATGGATGTACAATCTTCATCTTAATGAATGCAAATGATTCCAGTTACAAAGACAGGGCTGAAAATAAGTCAAGTTGTTCTTAATCTCCCCCTTCTGTGGTTGAAATTTAGGAAAAGTACACTCTGCCTCCTAACAGGATTTAGACTGAGATCTTAGGAGCTGTCAAGTCATTCCCTCCCCCATCCCAACCTTTTTTTTTTAAAAGATGAAGAAATCCGAAGCAATATTAAAAGTCAAGACTTTCTGATTCTAATTTCAATGTTCTATCCATGGCTCTACCTCACACCCTCCCACTAGACACCTTACAATGGTAGACTTTGACGCCTACTACTCCCCATTTTCTACATGAAGTCTTTCCTGATTTCCCCCAAAACTAGTGCCCTCCCTCTCAAACTACCTTGTATTGAACTGTTTAGTCTATATTTAATTTACATTTTGTTGTATTTATTTTTTCAAAATATTTGCTATCTCTCCTTTCCGTTTATATGTGAGCTCTTTGCAAAGAGATTGTTTCTGTGCTTGTTTCGTATACATGGTGTCTACCAGTGCCTGTCATATAATAGACATTTAAGAAATACTTGATTGATTGATAGAGCTAGGATTTGAACTCAGGTCCCATGATCCAAATTCAGTGCTCTGGTTTCACATTATCTAGTGTTCTATGATTCATAACCATCACCTTATATATCTAACTTGAATGACTTCCTTTGTCAAAGGAAGATCAGATATAGATATTTTTAAAACAACAAACATTGAATACAACGAGATCTTGTACTCAGAAAGTGTTGATTCAATCTAGTCTGCTGTATTTAATCATCAGTGAAAACTAGTCTGTTCTTTTCCTATATTCTAATTAAGGATCTCCTTTATGCACACATAGAACATTTTTATGCAAATTTACAGGGAAAGAAAAGAGGCATATGTGTTAGTAATTGATTTTTTAATTGTCTTTTTGATACTCATAATCCATAATTTTTTTTATTCTTTTGGAATTTTCTTTTTTTCAAGGTATCTTGAATATTAAACTTTTAAAACTCATGGCCTTCATCATTTTATTTTACAATGAACTTATTTGTTCAGATTTTCCCATCTTCATTTTTCTTGACTACCATTTCTACATCCTCATTTCTGTTTTATATATTGAAGTGTTAGAGTCTAAAGTCATGGATTCATTATCATAAATGATAAAAATACTGGCTTATCTCTATTTTATTCACTTTTTTTGTGGTCTTCTCAGTTTCATTATTTGTTTATTTATTTATTTATTTTTCCTTTTTTTTTTTGGCAGAGGGAAGGCTGGGCAATTCGGGTTAAGTGACTTGCCCAAGATCACATGGCTAGTAAGTGTTAAGTGTCTGAGGTCACATTTGAACTCAGGTCCTCCTGACTCCAGAGCTGGTGCTCTATTCACTGCACCACATAGCCGCCCCCCAGTTTCATTATTAAATGCTCTTGCAAGAATACACACATATGGGAATGATTTTGCTCCTCTAATAGTTTGTCAACTCAGCTATTGAGCTAAGAGCTGACATTTAAAATAGTCACAATAGGGGCATCTAGGTGGTGCAGTGAAGAGAGTAGCACCCTGGAGTCAGGAGGACCTGAGCTCAAATCTAGCTTCAGACACTTCACAGTTACTAGCCACATGACCTTGGGCAAGTCACTTAAGCCTGATTGCCCTGCCTTCCCCCTCCAAAAAAGACCAAAAAAAATTAAAATAAAATAGTCACAATAAAATTTATGTTTATAGATAGCCTAAAATTTGTATACTTCTTATTTGTTGGGGTTCTGGTTATGTGGATGCGGTGAGGGATAAAGGATGGACAAAGGATTGGTCTGCTACTCGGAGTGGATGGGGTGGGAAAGGAAGGAGAAGGGAAGAGAAGTTAGCAGATCCTTATTAAGAATGTGCTAAGCACTTTACAAATGCCATCCAGCTCAGGGGAGGGAGGGAGAGCCAGAGAAAGAGGAAATCACAAAAGATGAGGTCTTACTTTGCTTCAATCTTCTCTGCCAAGAGTGATCATTAGGCTAGAAGGGGAGAACAAAAATGACCATTAGCAAATTGAAAACTAAAATAAATAAGGAGCCAGTAAGAAAGGACCTATTTGCCCTCTATATGGGGCAGCTGGGTGGAGAAGTGGATAGGGCACTAGGCTTGGAATCAGGAAGATTCATCTTCATGAGTTCAAATTTGACCTCAGATGCTTCCTAACTGTGTGACCCTGGTCAAGTCAATTAACCCTGTTTGCCTCTGTTCTGTATCTGTAACATGAGCTGGAGAAGGAAATGACAAACCACTCCAGTATCTTTGCCAAGAAAACCTCAATTTGGGTCACAGAGAGTTGGGCGTGACTGAAATGATTGAACAGCAAACATGTTCCTGTCACCAGGTCCAGATGAGCTCTATTTCCAGGGTACTCAAAAAAATGTTCGAGATCATTGCTGAGTCACTTTTTTGGAGGAGGGAAGGCAAGGCAGTTGGGGTTAAGAGACTTGCCCGAGGTCACACAGCCAGGGACTGTCAAATATCTGAGGCTGCATTTGAACTCAGATCCTCCTGACTCACTGCACGGCCTAGCTGCCCTTGCTGAGCCACTTTTGGAGACCTCTGAAAAATTGTGGAGAATCAGAAAGGGATTTCAGACTCAGAGAAAGCTGAAAAAAAACCCCAACCGAACAAACCTGACTTTTAAAAATGAGAAGGCAGTAGAATGAAAACTGCATAAGGTGATTAGCTTAACTATAATTCCTGGCAAATGTCTGTGTTTTTAAACTTTGGGAAAAGTCTTCCCAAAAAGGGCCACATGATTCTACAAAGAATGAACCGTGCCAGACTGATGTCACGTGACTCATTGGCAGGAAATGCCAAAGGTGGGAACAGAAGGAAAGCAATAAGCATTTATTAAGTGCACAAGCCCTGGGAGGTGGGTGCAATTCTGTTCCCCACTTTACAGTTGAGGAAACTGAGGCAGACAGAGGTTAAGTGACTTGCCCTGGGTCACACCACTAAGGAGTGTCCAAGGATGAATTTGAACTCAAATCTTCCTGATTCCTGGTCTAGTGCTCTATCCACTGAGCTGCTTAGCAGCCTCAGTGACTAGTAACCCAAGCAGGACGATGTTGTAGATACTGTTACCTAGAGCCTGTGGTGCTATCCTTGTGGATAAGATGGAACAACATGGACTAGATGGCAACACAAGTAGGTGAATTTCCAAATGGCAGAAAGAGCAGAACCCCAAGGAAATTAGTGGGTTACTGTCACTGTAGAAGAAGGTCTCTAGGAGTGCCCCAGTCAGGGATTTGGCCATAGTCCCATCCTATTTCAACACTTATATGGATTACGTGGATAAAGCAATAGGGGGCATGTTTGTAAAAGCTGAAGATGACATGAAGCTAGAAGGGGGAATTAGCATTCTAAAAAGATCTTTACAAGCTGGAATATTGGACTAAATCTAGTAAGATGCAATTTAATTTATAAAAACCTCCTTAGGTTTTTGGGACACTGCTCTTTCCTGATTACTCTTGTACCTGTAAGACTTCCCTTTTCAGAATACTTGGCCAGCACGTTATCTGTATCATGATCCCTTTCTGTGGTTGCTCCCCAACATTCTGTTTTAGGCCTTCTCTTTTCCCCTCTATACTCTTCCTTTAGGAAAGGGTGGATGCTCAGTGCTAAAGAGGCGAATCTTTGCCAGTTGTAGAACTAGATGGTCTCTGAATCCACTTTTGACTCTGAGATTCTGTGATTCTGATCTAGGATTCTGTGACAACCTGAATCAGGTAGTGGTATCCATCAAATATTACAAATGTGAGAGAAGTACTCCAGTGCATTGGATAAATCCTCCATGGCCAGACATGGATAAGAATGGAGATAACCGAGGGGACAAGACATGGATAAGAGATCTTGAATCAATTGACTATTAGTCATCAAGTATTTGTTAAGAACCTACTATGGTATGGACATCCAGAGAAAGAATTACCGAGTCTGAAGGCAGATTGAAGCAAACTACTTGCTCTCTCTCCTCTTTTGTGTTTTGTTTTGTTTCTTCTTTCTCATTGTTCACTCCATTAATTATAAACCTTTACAACTTGGCTAATGTTTAATGTGAAGGTATTTGTAGATCCTATATTTGATTGCATGCTGCCATGGGGGGAGGAAGGGAGAAAATTTGAAACTCAAGGGATTATGGAACTGGAAATTATAAACTAGAAGTAAATAAATAAATTTTAAAAATATTTTTAAAAGAACTTACTGTGTATCAGACTCTATCCTAGACAGTGGTGATACAAAGAAGGAAATAATCTCCACTTGAAAGGAATTTCCATGGTTACTGGGTGTGTGTGGGGTGTCTTTTGGTGGATGGGAGTGAGTGTGTAAGAAGGGAACAATTACATAGAAAATATATACAGAATAAACAGAAAGTTCATGAATACAAATGTATACAAAACAGTTAAATATGAAATAGTGGAGGGAGACAGGAAACTAGCCCTCTTTTGGGGGTAGGGGGAGTAAAGAAGCCAAAAAAGGCTTCATGCAGAAACTACTGTCTTAAAGGAAAAAAAAGGGGGGAATCTAAGGTGGAGGTAAGTAGTGAGTACTTTCAAGAAATGTGGAGTGGTGGCTAGGTGGTACAGTGAATAGAGCACTGGCCCTGGAGTCAGGAGGACCTGAGTTCAAATTCAGACACTTAACACATACTAGCTGTGTGACCTTGGGAAAGTTGCTTAACTCCAATTGCCCTGCCGTGCCCCCTCCAAAAAGACCCCAAAAAAGGGAGAAAAAAAGAAAAGAAATGTAAAATGGCCAGTGAAAATAAACAGGAGATGAGTGATGGAATGTCATGAAGGACAAGAGGAAGGTTATAGCACTGGATCACAGAGTGTTGGAGGGAGAGTAATATCCAATGAGGCTAGAAAGATAGATTGGGGCCAGGTTGCCTAGGGCATTAAAAGCTAAACAGAAGAGTTTATCTGTTCCCATGGGGAAAGTTTTATCCACGCTGATGGAAGTGGGAAATCTATTGAATTATAAGAAGGAAGCACAACTAAGAAACATATGTTCCTTTGATTGTGCCAAGATCATGCCATCATTGATGCCACAAAGTCACAGACAAAGATGATAAACTAAAATGGACATGGGACTGGATGAAGTGCCTGCTACATTTTGCAAACAACCACACCTCCTTTTGGCTCCTTTTACTCGACTTGTTCTGCTAGACAGATGACCTTCTGCATGAATGGCAAGACTAAAGCTTTATCTACTCTTGAGATTCTGACACTGTGCCCTGAACACTGAGTCTAAGTAGAGCTAAAGTGTCATTTGCTGATGAATCAAAAGGTGAATTTCTGTCTAGTATCCAACAGCTTTCCTGAACTTCCTCAACGGTTGGTACAGAATTACTGTAGAATTGTAGACAAATGACCCCCTACATAGAGGTTTTGTTACTTGTTTCAGACTCCCCCTTCCCTCTTTGCACACCACGCTTTTTAACTAAAAATCCCCAAATCTCTTCTTTTCCCTCAGTGCCGAAGTTGCTTTCCTTAAGACCTGCATAAAGCTCATTGTACTTTAATGGCAGTGATTTGAATAAGCAGATACAGCCAACCCTGAGCTCCCTAGAACCTCTTTCTCTTCCTCGTCCTCTGTTTTAAGATCTCTGCTGCTTCCTTGTGTTCAGAAGGGAGTCACCGCACTGACAAGCCCAGCTCACTCACACAGAAGCTTGGAGATCATCACCTACACTTAAAAGGGAAAAAATGTCAGAGTTTGGAAGAAGAATGGAGTGGAGTGCATGAAGGTTGATTCTTTTTCTTCCAATTTCATCTTATTTATCTTCTTTTTCTTTTTTGGCACAATCAGAAATGGGAAGGTTTCTGACGTTACTCACCACGCAGCAAAATGAGGCGGGGAGCCTGGCTGCTGTGTGGAGAGACTCACATTGCCTCGCTTAGCCCAGATGAAGTCATCCCCTTCTCAATGCCCAGCCTTTCACATTACTTCATGTTTTAACTTGGCTCTTGTGAGCACAAATCTGCTGTGATGTGGACAGACTTCCCGTTAAGTTCTGGAAAGCCCTGAACAGATAGGAGAAGGAAACTTGATGACGCAGGAAAAGATTTTGTTGGATGAAATATTTTAGTGTGTGAGATTTCAATTTTTTTGAATGCTCTAATAATCTGAATCATATTTTTGAGAAAAAATAAGTTCCATTGTTTCACTTTTAAATGGGCAAAATTTTGTTTTCTACTCCCTCCACCATCCTAGCCCCTATGCTCCCAATATAAGAAAAGGAAGGGGAAAGCTGTTGTAACAAATATGCTTAGTCAGGCAAAACAGACTCCTGTATTTGTCCAATTCAAAAATCCATCCTTCATTTCTCTGTCAGGAGGTGGGTAGCAAGCTTCATCCTCGGTCCTCTGGAATTATGGTTGGGCATTGCACGGACCAGAGTTCTTCATTCTTTCAAAGTTGTTTGTCTGTACAATGTTAGTGTTACTGTATAAATTGTTCTCCTGGTTCTACTCACTTTACTCAGCATCATTTCACGCAGGTCTTGCCAGCTACCATTTCTTTTATTATTATGGCACAGCAATCCTCATTGTTTTCCAGAGTAACTTGCCTGTGTTTGTTTTTCCAAGTTACAGATTTCATTCTTGAGCTCATAAGATACTTGGTATCTCTCTGTACTTCTTGTAGTGTTTGTTTATTTCATGATAAGCAAGTCAACAAAGAATCCATATTACCTTCTTCTGTTTATATGGATATGAGTGTGTAATGTACATTGCTGATACATACATGAGTACTTGATCCCAGGGAACCAGGAGGATTTGGAGAGTTTGCCAATTCAATTGTGAGGCCTTAGAGTGATGCCTTCCTTTTTCCTAATGACTTTATTTTTTTTTTTCTCCAGATAGCAACATACCCACGTGGAGGCTTGTGGTAAAGTAGAAAAGAGAACTGTCTCAGGAGTCAGAGGACCTGACTACCTGTGTGACATTGGTAAGGTCAGTTAACCCCTCTGGACCTCAGTTTCCTCATCTGTAAAATGAAGGCATGGATTAGATTTCCTCTGAAGTGATATTCAGCTCTAGATGTGCAATTCCAAGACCATCTAGACCAGCGGTTCCCAACCTGTGGGTTATATTCAATTTATAACAATGAAAATACATCCTGCATGTCAGATATTTACATTACAATTCATAACAGTAGCAAAATTTCAGTTATGAAGTAGCAATGAAAATAATTTTATGATTGGGGGTCACCACAACATGAGGAACTGTATTAAAGGGTCGCGGCATTAGGAAGGTTGAGAACCACTGATTTAGACCAAAAAGGTTCTCATGCTAAGCATACGGTCCCCTGGAGTTATCAATCAATCAGCAAGAACTTATTAAACACCTATTATTACGTCTAGCACCAGTAGGTTAAATACCTGAAATGAGGTGCCTTTCTTCTCCTAATGCATATGGGTTTAGAATCCTGGCTCTTCCAACAGCCTCACTGCAGAAGAAACAACATTACGTCTTAGAATAGTTCTTTAGGATCATTTAATCAAGAAAAAAAGGCAGGGGGGGGGATGGGTTCTGAGATTAAAGTGTTATATCATCAAGAACTACAGGAAGAAGGAAGCATAAAGAGCCATCAGATGCAGTACCATGGGGCTCCACCTGCAGCACACATTCTGCTTCTTCAAGTCATTGACTGTTTTACTCAACCTATTTTCTGAGTAAGATTGAAGCAAGGAGGAAAGGGGGTGGCCTCTGGTTTGTGGTTTCACGTAAACACTAGCTCAGTGAATGAAGATCTTGCACTAGCTGTCCACATCTGAGACCTTGTGGTTTACATAAAAGATTGCTCCAATGTAAGGAGATGAGTTGAAAGTACACTCCTGTGATTAGACAAGGCAAAAGGGACTTTTGTTACAAAAACTGCAAAAAGCCATTTTCCAATTAGGAAAGTATTTTCACCAGAGATAGACACTCAGTAATCACTGCTCTTAATTTAAGAAAATCTTTATCAAAAGTCACATATAGAAATGATGACATTGCATATAGAGTTAAGAAACTGACCTTGGACAAACAATGTACCCAACAGGTTTTTATTTTTTTTAAATTGATTTATTTATTTACTTTTAGTTTACAAGATTCAGTTCCACAGTCCCTTGAGTTTCAAATTTCCTCCCCTCCTTCTTGTGCCCCCCCCCCCCATGGCAGCATGCAGTCAAGTATAGGATCTGCAAATACTTTCACACTGGAGATTAGTCTCGTTGTATAGAAGGGTTGTAACTGATGGAGTGAGCAATGGGAAAAAAGAAAGAAAACCAAACATGAAAAAGAACGATAGCATGTAGCCAATAGGTTTTTATACTGCATTTTTTTATTCCACTATGAATCTAATAGGACTCATAGGATCACGGAAACAGAAAGGATGTAGAGTTAGAGATAAGAGTTTGAATTCGGGTTTTTCCACTTACTACCCATGTGACCTTCATTAAGCAAATTGCTTAAGGTCTCTGAGACTCAGTTTCTTCATCTGTAAAATGAGAGTATTGGATTACACGGCCTCCAAAATGGCTTCTATCTTAATGTGTCTGCATTGTAGAAAGTCTATTATTTAGAAGGTAATTTTCTTTCCTTTTTTCCTGTATATAGAAAATGTGTCTTCAAGTTTAAGAAATCTCTGAAGAAAACGATGCCATTTTATTTTAATTATTTGGCAGCCTTGACTAACTGTGTAGTCTTCTAAATAATTAACACTGAATAAAAGGAAAGAACCAGTAAATACAGTTTTTGTCACCACGCAGGAAAATGAGGTGTGATCCCTGGTCTTCCTGTTGATAGTTATTAAAGAAAATAACTTTGTTCTGTAGTAGTGGTCTAGCATTTGTCATATGTATGAAGGTAATTATCAAAAAGCATTTATTGAGCACTTATCATGTCAGTCAGCAAGCATTTATTAAGTGCCTACTCTGTGCCTGGCACTTTGCCAAGCATTAGTGATCAAAGAAAGGGAAAACTATGGTCCTTGCTCTTAAGAAGTTCACTAATGGTGAAGACAACATGTACACAATGATGAATGTATGAGATATATACAATATAAACAGAAGGTAATCGTAGAGGGAAGGCACTAACAGTGCCTTCAAGGGCTGCAATGGTTGTACTGGCAGAAGGTGGGATTTGAGCTAAATTAGAGGCAAAAGAGTTAAAGAAATGTTTACACAAAAAAAGTAGACGAGGGTCTAAAAGCCGTCTGACTGATAACGTTCAATCATTTGCAGCCAGAATCGCCATCTATGATTTTTAACAACCCTTGAAGATGACTACTAATGGCATCTTAGAAATGGCAGATTCTATCCAGCCATTTATTTCATCTAGTTTGCTTTTGTATAGTTGGAGACACTTCTTTTGCTTGTAAAGCCGATTGAATTCTGTAGTAATGAAGTATCATATAATACTATTAAAAGTAAACATTAAGAACACTAGTATAATGCTTTCATTCATCTCTCAGCTGTACCAGGAAAGCCAGTGTGGTGGAAAGACACATGCACAATTGAGAGATACTGGTGTCTCATGAGCTGATATGTTTAAAATAAATGAAACAAGTACATCTTGAGACTTGGGATTTTCTTGTCAAATTTTGTAGGGGTTTGTCCTTTAAGTTTTTTGGGGTTTTAAAATATATAGTCAGGCATCCAGAAAGCAATCAAAAGACATGCTAATAAATGTGAACAAACAGAAAATCTATGTTACTGAAAGGTTAAAGTGTTGGCTTAAACCAACAGAAGCAAGAGAATTCAGAGTGAAAACTGAAACTTTCTTCTTTAATCACCACTGGGCTGAGGTCTTGCTGTCGATATGGTTTTCTAACTAGGGCCTCAGAATGGAAGATGAATGATTCCAGTATCATAGTAAATGCAGCAGCACACAGCACAAAGAGATGTAAATGCAAAGGGGACTTTTGCCATTGATTCTAATATTCTTAGTTATACCTTGGTTCAAGCTTATGGTTGCAGGGTTATATTAATTCAGAACTGGGTTCAAAGAAAAGGGGTAAAAATCCAAAATCCACATTTCCCAAGTTCTCGAAATCAATATGTCAAATGAAATTTGATCATTTTTTGGATTGTACTGGGTCTGTTTGGATTCTTTTTACATGTGTGTTGTTTCTTAATATTAATCTTTTCTTTTGCAGAATTGGCAGTATATAAAGGGATTGCCTGAATTTCAGAACATTCTCTGAAGATAAGGAAAACCATTGGTCACATCATAATGAATTAAGTCTCAAAAATATAGATAAATAAAACACAGTAAACACAAACAGGGCTGTGTGTGTTTCTGAGAAAGAGGAAAATTGTATTTAAGCAGAATCCTATGTGAGATTTTCTTCAAGTAATACCAATATGGGTTTACATTACTTTCTGAGATTGCAACATTAACAATTGTTCTCTCTGTCTCTGTCTGTCTCTCTATCTCTGTCTCTCTGTCTCTGTCTCTATCCCTCTCTGTCTCTGTCTCTCTGTCTCTCTCCCCACTTTTTCCTTTTCATATAATCAGTTTCTCAGCGTTCCTTTAGGGTTGGCGGGAGCCAGAATCCTGACACTTTCCACAGATGGGATATGCAGTCAGATTTTGTTGTAGTGTAAACACACTGTAACCAAGTTCTTTCCTACTCAACAGTCATACTTCTCCAAAGTAAAAATGACTAGTTCACTTTTCTATTGCATATACTACAATAGCTTTTAGATTTAGAGCAATCTAACTCCGTAACAGAAAGGCTCTTAAGCAGTGGGGGGAAAGCTTTAGAGAGAGGCTCGCAGTTTTTTTTTTTTTTCCTCCTGTGCAAAGCAAGATGTTTCACTAAGTTGTTGAATGGGGAGCGCTGCCCTTTCCCCAAGCCTATTGGTACTTCTTGTCAAGAAGAAACTGGGAGAGGTGGAAGTGCCTGGGAAGGCAGGCGGCCCCTGCTGCAAGAGCCTGGAGCTGCCTGTCCTGCCCCTTCAGCCTGCTTTCCAGAAGACCTGAGCTCTTGTGACTGTATCTGCAAAGCTCTTCTGGAGCCTGTGAATGAACCCTCCTCCTCTCCTTCCTCCTCCTCCTTCTACTCGACTTGAGTCTCCTCCTCAGCGCTGACGGTACAATGATATAATAATGATGGGTGTCACAGCCCGCATTTGAACTTGCAGGCGAAGCTGACTGAGAGCCTCTTCGAGGAGGAACTCCTCTCGGGCGCAGACGCTCGGAATCAGGTGCTCTCCAGCAGGCTCTGGGAGCAAGGAACCCTCCAGGATTCAGCATCTCCTGCAAGGCTTCTTTGAGCATTAATCAAGGGATTTACTGCTTCGTGTGACCACGAGCAACTCTGGAATAACCTCAGCACTACACTGGGATTTTTTTTCTTTCCTTTTTTTTTCCTTTTTTGCCCCCCAAACTCTGCAGTCAGCCACCTTTAAGGTAATTATGTCTCTTTTGTTCTCCCCCCCCCCCCCCCTTTCTTTTAAGAAAATTGGCCGCTAGGAATCACTTGCGGGCTTTAAAAAACCAAAAAGAAGGAGGACATAGCCATTTGTGGCAGTCTTTTCCCCAAGACAAATAAAAGTAGCGGCTTTTAGGTTAAGTTAGGGGACAGCACAATTTTCCTTAAACAGATTGCAGGTAACTTTTAAAAGTGCATTTTGTAAGGGAAATTCAGTGTAGGAATACAGATGGAACTGTGGTGCTGAAAAGAGCGGGACAAAGAAAACAGGGTGGGAAGGGAGAGGAAGATTGAAAGAATTGGGGGAAAGGGGGTGTGAAAGACAACTCTCAAAGGAATTGGATTTTGAAACTCCAGGGAGGTGTGACTACACCGGAATTTTTTTTTAAAACCTTTTTCGATACATAGGTTGTTTGGGGAATCAGATATCCAGATGTTGCCTATGAAAAGTGGATGAAATCTTTCAGAGTGAGTGCTGGCTACCGGGTCTTTTTGCCCCTGGTTCATGGTTACTTGCTTGCGTTCCTGGAAAGCCGTTCTCTGGGCAGCCCTTGTAAGAGAGATTGGGAAGTGACCTGGAGCCTGCATCCTTCCTTTCTTGCTGCAGCAGTGGCAGGACGCTCAGAGGAGGCGATCTCCTTTTGGCCACCTGGGGTGTTTAGGGGGAGGTGAGGGTAGAGAGAGATCAAGGGGTCACTGGAACAAAACTCCTTTCCTTCCACCCCCATCCCCTTGGGAGGAGTAGGGGTGAAAGCTTCCCCTCTGCTCCCCTATGTTCTTTTGTCCTACTGGTATACAAGGGGAGCAGCGTGAAATGACTTGGAGATGGGGGTGGGGGGGTGGGTTTGAAGTACTATAGAGACCGAGAAGACGGCGGGAAAAAGCTGTAGCTTGGAACCGATCAATTAAGGTTGTGAACGATCATTTCTCCCCAGGGGAAGCTGATTCCCGGGCTGGGGTGGTGCTGGTGGTCTCACGAGCAGTAGTTGAATTTCCCTAGCATTTCCTGAAAGGGGTGAGAGGCGCGCTGCCCCTCTGCATCCCCCTGCACCCACTGGAAGTCTAACTTAGTGTGAGCTCCCTAGACAAAGGTGGACCGGAAATCCAAAGTCTGCATCTTAACGAGAACTTTGGGATCGGTCCCCATCCCCTGCGAAGCATCCCTCTCTCTGCCTTCTTTTCTTTCTCTGGTCCCTCCCACTTCTTTGCCCTGAAGTTGAGCAACTTTTCTTACTGGGTCAAAGAGTCCGCAGAGGGAGTGAGTGGGGAGCTCGGGTGAGGGGCAGGAGCTAACAAGGAGTTTCTCCTTGTCCTGCTCAGAAAACCACGGAAGGAGGGAACCCAGAGCTCAGCTCGTGGGCTCTTACGCAGGGGAATCTGGACTCATTCTCTATCAAAGGGTGTGGAGTGGTCACTGATAGGCAAAGGCCAGAGCAACAGAAAAACACGTGTCATAGCTGGAACTATTTGCTTTCGGATTCAGCTGCTCAGTGCACACCCGGACTCTGGAGACCGGGAAGAGGGAGATGTCCCTGGGACGCTGGGAGCCCCTAGAGAGGGACAAACTGAGGCTGAGCCCAGGACGCCTGGACCCTCCAGGGCACAATGCACTCCCCTCTCCTCCACGCACACACACCTAAATATACTCGCGGACTCTCCTCCCTCTCCTCTTTGTCTTTCTTTTTCTTCCCTCTGCCGCTCTCTTTCTCTTCCCCCTCTATCTGTCTCTGCCTAGGGCTCTTTGGCCGGCGCCGCTCCCCCCTCCTCTCCGCCCTCCCCCCACGGCTGACAAATGAATGGGCTCTGTGAAATCCCTGCCTTCCTCCTAGGGCTGGAGGGAGGAGGCGGGCCGCAGCCGAGATCTGCCCCTCCCCTCCGCGATCGCCTTTAGCAAACCGAGATGTCTAGGAATCATCTCCCACTATGCAGCGAGCTGCGGCGCCCCCTGCCGGAGAAGCCGGGCCACGCCGAGCCCCATCTTCCATTGATTAAACCTCAGGGAGGGAGCCGCCCTCCAAACCATTCATTAATAGAAGAGTTTGCTCTCCGGTTTTTTATTCCTCTAGCTAGGCAGGAGGGTGCAAGAAGGAATTAGGTGGGGCTTGGGGAACTATTGTATTGTCTAGGGGAAGAAGAGGGATCTTGTGTAATTTTGCTTCAAGATCTTTTTCTTTTTTTTTGAGTAGCATCTGTCTCCCCAGAAAATCCCTAAGATTGGGGCATCTGTCACAAGCATGAGTGAACTGAAACTGCAGCTTTAAAAAATATCTCTGGTCCTTTTCCCGACACGCGTCTGACAACGCTAAGACGAGCAGAAGATGGGGACAAGGGAGGGAAAGAAAGGAGAGAGGGCGGGAGGGAGGAAGAGAGTATGAGAGAAGGAGAGAATGAGAGAGAGAAAGAGAGAGAGAGAGAGAGAGAAGGAGGAGGAGGAGGAGACGCACGAAAGTCAGCAGAGGAGAAGGCGAGGAAACCAGCTGTACCTTGAGGGACTACGACTGGGGTGTTTCACAAATGCCGGCACACCGAATAGTTTGGGGAGCCACGTCTTATTTTAAGAGTTTCTCTAACCCCATCTGCTTTCAGGAACGGGTCTAGGGCCGAGAGCTCCACAATGGGTGGGGGAGGAGGTAACGGATCTTCGTTAGGAGGTGGCCCGGCTCCAAGGACAAAGGCGGCTGTTGCTGAGAGGGCTGGCTGGCTCCCTCCCACCCAGCGCCCAGCCAGCCGGCACGCTCTGACCCAAGCCCGGGAGAGGGAGCCGGCCTGGCCTCCCTCGCATCTCTGGGCTTTACCCGCCGCCACGTGGACTGAGTCTATCACATCCAGACAAGTGCCAGAGACGTACTGGAGCTTCTCTTTTTAAGTTTCATGTTGCTTTCTGAGCATGTGTTGTAAAGCTGCACTGGGAGAAAGTTCCTCGGCCGTTTGGGCTTGTCTGGGGTTTTGGAGTCAGGTTGGGGCTGTCAGTCGCAGGGAACTGCCAACCCAGCTGCTAACTCCTTCTCCTCTTCTTCTTCCTCGTCGTCCTCGTCCTCGTCCTCCTCCCCCTCCTCCCCCTCCTCCCCCTCCCCTCCTCCCCCTCCTCCCCCTCCTCCCCCTCCCCCTCTCCTCCTCTCCTCCTCCCCCTCCTCCTCCTCCTCCCCCTCCTCCCCCTCCCCTCCTCCCCC
>CM053587.1:10907824-11065391 GCA_028646515.1 Pseudochirops corinnae
TAAAGAAATTATGGTATTAATTCCATCAACATTTATGTAGCACTCTGAGGTTTACAAATCACTTTATCTACATGATCTCTTTCAAGCTTCCTAAGAACCCTATAAAGTACGATAGAATGAATGTCAACATTCTCTTTTTATAGACAGAGAATGAAGACTCAGAGAAATAGGGATCGTCAGTGTCAATAAGTTAAGTGACAGATTATCATCTGTTTGTAAAGCTATGGACCCTGACCAGACTGTCCCTGCAATGTTAACATGTGACCTGATTTCATTGTTACTGGCTGATTATCAAGTATCAGTAATACCAGCGGCATTACTGATTATCATAATGACAGTACTAACCATGGTAAACCCATTGTCTAGTCTTTTGTATTGTGATTCTTAAGTCAATGGTCAGAGATTAGACCCCAAAGAAAGCAGGACCCAAAAGTTCTACTCTGTTCGCTTCTGGTGGTAGCGTAATTCACTACGTTGACTTCCACTTCTGAGTGACTGCAAAAACTGAAGAGGGATCCAGGATTTGGAATTTTTTGGAAAGGTGAATGATCTGTCTGGTGGGCTTTGGTAGCTGGGAGAAAAAGCAGCTGCAACTTGACCCTCTGCCTGTTGCCTGGTGTCAGGGGAATATGCCTGACCTTCCTTTCTGAAGAACCTACACTTAGTTGAAACTTAGACTTTAGGGTTGTACCAGAGATAACAGGTGCAGCCCACTCCTGTACATTCATTCTCTGTGGTCAAAGATGCTTCAGCTAACTTGTGAAGCCAAAGGTGAAATGGGAAAGTTTGAGAGGTTAGCCTAGGTCCTTCTGGGCGTCTATTAACAAACAGTCTGGGAGCTGTTTAGTAAGTTGTGACGGGTCAAATGAAAATTTCAAAAAGAGAGAATGAAGGCAAGAATATAGAGGGAAGATTTAGAGATTTGTGACATGGTCACAAGATTAGATGATGGAAGGATGTGATAGAAAAGCAATAGAGGCAAGTATTATGATTCAGTAATGATATCTGGGGTGGGATTTATGCTTATGGTTTCACTGGTATTAGGAATTTCTGGGTTAAGGAACTTCCTCTCCCAGTTGGCACTTTCACTGCAATGTGTAATCAGAGTTTAAGTGAGTCACCAAGGATCACAGAGCCAGCGTATTTCAGAGGCAAAACTTGAACCCAGATCTTCCTGGCTTCCAGGTTGCCTCACTAGACACTATAGCATGCTACCTTCATTTAAAAACAACAGAAAGCAATGACTCCAAATTACAAGAGCAATAACACCCAGGGATTATTTTACAGTCAACATGGGCACAAACTTTGGGTTGTAATAGATAGATTGTAATAGATAAGTGTCAACTCTTCCCTTGGGTTAATTTCGAGAAAATTTTGTTTCTTTAAGTGAAAAGAATATAAGACATACAAAAAGTATTTATATAACACTAGCAAGATTGGCAACATTAGTCTGTGTAGTCAAATCCAATAGTTCCATGCTAAGTTTTAGTCTGTTTGTCCCAAGGCACTCAAGGGATCAATGACTAAAATTAATGAACACATTGTCTACTGCTCATTAACTTTATGTTGACTCCTGGAGACTTGTTTGTCCAGATGAGGTTGTGAACTGGCCTAGTGGCTGATAAAAACAAGAGTTCACGTCAATTGGTGGAGGACATGGAGGAGTGTGCTGTGGAGAAAACCCTATATGTTTGGACAGGGCAGTAAATTTTCGTTTGTCTGACACTTATATGTCCAAAAACAATCTTTTTTTTGGGGGGGGGGTGCCCTTCGGTCACATTGTGCAGATGGAATTTACATCATTCCATCTGCTTGATTTACTGACAGAATATAAGAAGTGATTTATCCTTCAGTATTTAAAGCTTGGTTTACATCCCTTTTCTTTACTGCACTCACTTCCACCACAACCATCTGGTGAGAACAGTAAGTTTTTTGTTAGGATTCATTTTATTATTTTCATTGTCAAAGTTTCATAAAGCTCCTACAGGTAGCTTTTTTAAAAAAACTGTCTATAAACATTATATTCTAAAGAAATAAATTTCCTTCTTAAAATATTTAGATTTGGAGAACCTAGTTCTTTGGCCTCAGTACATTACACCAGATTTAATACACAAGAGGCTTGACCACACAGATATTTGTTAATACTGTTGTTCAACTTGGACTCTGGAAGACTATACATTCATATCCAACAAAATCTTTTAATTGCCCTGTGCCTATAAACTAGTATTAAAATAAATATTTCTTAGCAAATATGCTTTCATTCGATATTCAGCTCCAGCATGTTTTCTACCATACCAATGTCCACAGTGTCAGAAACATCCATGGGTCATTTGGGATCTACCCCTTTTCTGGCACACAAATAAAGACTAGCTTAAAAAAAAAAAAAAAACACTGGACCTGTGCTTTCATCAATATAGGGGGCGCCTGGGGAAGAATTCCCTCCACCAGTGAAGACTGCTACCAACTCTGTATCTTATAGCCTTAGAAAGTTACTTGGAACACTGAAAGCATAAATGACTTGTCAGGGTCATATGAACAGTGTGTGTCAGAGGCTGGATTTGAACCCAGATTTTGCTGACTCTAAGGTCAGCTTTCTGTTTATTAATCAACACTATCTCCAGACAATGGATGAGCTATGCTTGATCATTTATGTATACAATACAAGTATAATAAAGCATTTATTAGATACTACTGCTTGTATAGCACTATGCTAGGTTCTATGAATAATAAAAAAGTTTAAATAATACATGGTCCCTGTCATCAGTCTGACAGATAGAGGCTAGCATGGATACAGATTTAAAGGATGAAGGCTCTTCATCTTAACCCTCTTTTGGGGAAAGGGGTTACCTTTTCTGGGGGAGGTAGGAAGTGAAAGGTCCTGTAGTCTACACATTGATAAAGTTTGTAATGAAACTATATTTTATGAGAAGCAGATATTTAATTCTTAAAAAAAATTAATTAAAATTAAAATTCTTTTTCATGTAAGTAGACAGACTAATATTCAAAATATAAGCCAATAATTTTTAAATCACTTAAAAAGCTCTAAAATATCCTTGAGTTAAAAAAAAATTAAAGAACCCTATTTACGTACCTAATGATTAATGTCTCCTCTGAGAAACAGACTAAGTCCATATACAATAAGCATCCACTGTGAAATACTTCAAGTTACATGTACATTTCAAGACTGAATTTACTAAAAATTTAAAAAAAGACACTTTGTGATCCTGGGTAAGTCACTTAAACTATCTAGGCTTATGTTTCTTCATCTGTAAATGAAAGGGTTTATATCAGCATGATCACTTTTCCAAACTGAAGTTTCTGTAATTTTTATTTTCTCATTATTTAAAATGTACAGAACTGTGATCTTATGTGTGTTTTTGTTAGAAAAGAAGGAATTTCACTGGGCACCAGAAATATCATCAGAAAATATTCTAATAAAAATTATAAATATTGAGAAGTTCCTATTAGTGTGTTTTCTTTTTACACCAAACTTTATAGTAGAAAGAATTCCAGGACTAATATTTGTAGAAACAAATAGGTCATCCATCAGTTGTTATTTGTAGCAAAAGAGAATTTTGATTTTGAAATGAAAAAAATACTTGGTCTGTCATTTTACTTAATATTAAAGCTCATATCTCATTTGCATAAGGCCTTATATACATTATCCTATTTACAACACAACAATAATCCTGTGAGATAGGTATTACGGATAGTTATAGTCATTTTTAAGATGAGGAAACTGAGTCTCTTAATGGGGTTAAGTGACTTGCCCAGATCAAATAGCTAGTAGGTGTTGGAATTGGGACTTGAACCTAGGTTTTCCCACAAACTGTCCAGCACTCATATACTCTTGTAAATGTCCATTCTATAGATCCAAATTCTCACATACACAAGGAATAAAAACAGAATGTCAACAATTTTTTGACATGACCACTACCCAGACATTTCTTAAAGATTTGTTGTCTTACAGTTATTTTAGAAGAGAAACTATGTTTGTATTAAGTTTGCATAATGAATTTAGGGACGTCGTTTTGATTTCATAGGGGAAAAAATGATTGATCTCACTCTCTGATTAAAAAAAGTCTAAAAAGAAATACCTGATTTTTAACCTAAAGAGCATGATTTCTAATCGCGATAGTTTTTTTTTTTTTTAAGTAGTCAGTAAAACAACACCGAAGTTTTAAATTTGAAGCACAAAAGTCATTTGGAAAAGTATGTCTGATTTTGGGTAGAAAGTATGATTGACAGTGGCACCACATAGAATGATGTCACTGAGGTACAGTTAGAGAACCACTTGCTCCAATGTCCCGTGGACAAAATTGTCCTCATTAGCAAAAAAAAAAAAAAAATAGTTGAATGTATTAGTCCCTTTTGAAATGAACTTATGGGGGTCTATGTTTAAATTGAATAGTCTTCAAATCAGAAAAAGTAGTTTCCATAAATTGAATGAGCCATTTCAAAATGAAAATGTTTCCAAAGGATTATACTTCAATAATCCCAAGCATTTCAACCTGTATTCCTCAAACCAACAGTAAACAATGTATATTTTAAAGTTTCTTATTAGGTCAGTGATTTTCCTCAGATGAATCTTATTATTGGTGAGCCCCTAAATTCTGCTTATTTTGGCATGAACGTGTTCCTTAGGGATACATTTTAATTTTGGGGGTAGGAAGCAATATTTTCAATTCAATTCAATAAACATGTGTTAAAAGCCTAGTATATTAAAATGGCTGTCCTAGGTGCTAGGGATACAAACAAAGCCCCTTACTTAAAGGACTTTATATTGTACAGGTTTTACATTCAACCAGTAGTTTTTTTTATACAGAATGAAACATTGTGAAGGTAGTATCTTTATAAGCTGATAAGCAAGAGAGTAATGAACTCATTGGGAGCATGGTATGGAGAGAGGAAAAGCCCTGACTTGGAGTCAGAAGACCTCAGTTCATCTGCTGAGCCTGAAACTTTATATTCATGGGACTTTAGACAAGTGATTAAGTTCTGATTACCAGAGTGTCTACTCTAGCATATAGGAAGGACTCAATACATTCATTTTCATTTATTCTGTGACCTTCACTTCTCTCATCTGCAAAACAACAGTTTGGATTAGATGACCTCTAAGGTTTCCTGTCACTAGAAAATGATGAAATAACCCAAAGACCAGATTTGCTTTGATGTATAGGATCTGACCCAGCCTTTGGTCAGCAATATTATTAGAAAACACTTTGGATGATTAATATTTGCTAGGCTACCTCTAATGTATTGACTGAATTCATCCCTCAAATTGCTACAATGGACAGTAGAGACAAGATTACACTAAAGGAGTTTTTATTCCACTGACAAAAACTACCATTCTCATATATTATGTCAAAACAAACTACAAGAAGAGTGAAATTAGAAAATCTACACATAACAGAACTCATTGGATACAATGCAAATTAAAGTTTTGGAGACTAAAAATTTTGAACTGAAATTCATTCTCCACATGATCTTAGGAAAGTCAGATAACCAGAAGCCAGTTTCCCCCAAGGAGATAACTGAGTGGCAGTATCTTACTGCAAAGTGATTACAGCTGGAGTTGCAGTGACGTCAGAAGCTGAAGCCAAAAAAGGATATTCAAACACTGCATTTCCCTTTGTTCCAGCTTGCTGACATGGTTCATTTACTTTATTCTCATTTCTCCCAGTGCTTTTATCATGTCAAAGTTGCCATGATCAAATATTTCAATTTCTTTTCATTTCTTGACATCTTTTCTTTCTCTACTACTCTTGTTTTAAGCTTTTCATCTGACCCTTCCCAACTTGACCTTAGGTTTGCCATAACTCTCTTGGGTCCCTCTACTTACAAGGTCCTTTGTGGCCTCAAGAACAGAATACTTTATTTTTACTGCATTTGGATTATTTTACTTTTTATTACTTAAAAAATTTATTTTCATACCAAGCATGTCCTTAAAAAATCTTCAAAAATAAACCTTATTTCTATACCCAATAAAATGAATGTAGTGACTACTCTTACCATGTATTATCAAGTCCTAGCCTGTTCTGCATGCATATTACTTCCATCATTATTATTTCTATATTTAAAAGTGTTACTGTATAGCTTTACCCATAATGATGTGGTTTTTTTTTTTTCTTTTCTGTTAGTGGGGAAGTCTTCTATGCTTTTAACTACATTTGTGTAGAATTCAATTTGATTGTCATTTCTAACATCCATAATGTGGTTCTCTCTCTTTCTTCTAGTCAAAGTGGAGAAAAGTCCTCCTGTAAAGGGATTCCTTTCTGGAAAAGTCAGCCTACCTTGCCACTTTTCAACCATGCCCACCTTACCGCCCAGTTACAATACCACAAGTGAATTTCTTCGCATCAAATGGTCCAAGATTGAACAAGATAAAAGTGGAAAAGATTTGAAAGAAACTACTGTGCTTGTGGCCCAAAATGGCAATATCAAGATTGGTCAGGGCTACAAAGGGAGAGTGTCAGTGCCTACCCATCCAGAGGATGTGGGAGATGCTTCACTTACCATGGTCAAGTTGCTAGCAAGCGATGCAGGTCTTTACCGCTGCGATGTCATGTATGGAATTGAGGACACACAAGACACTGTGTCCTTGGCAGTAGATGGTAAGGTTATCTCGCAATGTCTAGGCATTTTTTAATGAAATGTATATGTTAACAGCATTGCAAATGAGTACTTTAAATTAACTGTCTTATTCTAGTGTCACTCTAGTGAAAACCAGAAAAGAAATAAACCTAACATTCTTCTCTAGCTATAAAATGCTACTTATTCTGGGTAACTCGGCAAATTATTCTTCTTTTCTTCTTCCTTTCTTCCTTTTCTTCTGTCTTCTCCCCTCACTCCCTAACTTCTTTCCTTTCTCCCTTTCTTCCTTTCTTCCCTCCTTCCCTCCTTCCTTTCTTTTTTCTTTCTTTCTGTTCCTCACTTCTCTTCCAAAATCACTTTATACCTTTGGTTTGGAATTCAGCAATTTCAGCCTTATCTCACCTAGACAAAGCAGTCTCAATATTGATTATACTATAATTGTATTAATATTTATTTTTGCTCATTAATGAAACAATATCTTACTTTATAATGGCATAATGATAATGGCTTTCATTTACTGAGGGTAAGGGCAGTGTGTTTCAGGATGCTGAATTTTGAGTCACCAGATCTGAATTTGAACCGTGGTTCTGTCATTTACTACCCAATATGACATTGGGCCAGACCCTTCAGTTCTCATCTATGAAATGAGGGAATTGGGTCAGAGGAACTTTAGAATAACTCTAGATCAGTAGTTCTCAACCTTCCTAACGTCATGACCCTTTAATACAGTTCCTCATGTTGTGGTGACCCCCAACCATAAAATGATTTTCGTTGCTACTTCATGACTGTAATTTTGCTACTGTTATGAATTGTAATGTAAATATCTGATATGCAGGATGTATTTAAATTGAACATAACCCAAAGGTTGAGAACTGCTGCTCTAGATGAATCCTTGAAGCTTTGAACCTGTGATCCTAAGATCTTGTGTTATCTGGAGAAGCAGTTTGGTGTAGTGGTTCTCAACCTTCCTAATGCCATGACCCTTTAATACTCATACGTGGGCGTATCTGCATGTGGGCAGACCAGGCTGGAGATGGATAGAGGAGTGGTGTCTCACTTCCTAAGACCATTGGAAATATGTGTTTTCTGATGGTCTTAGGCAACCCCTGTGAAAGGGTCGTTTGACCCCCCCAAAGGGGTCACCACCCACAAGTTGAGAACTGCTGGAAGGATAGAGAGCTATTCTTGCAGTTGGGAAGATCTAAGTTTGAACCCTACCCTTACTAGCTTTGTGATACTGTTCCAAATCAGCTAAATTCAACTTCATAAAAGTCTCAAAGACTAAATTTTTCCTGGGTTGTGATTTCTGGGGATGGGGAGTTCACTCTCCTACAAAAAACAATTATAGGTCCTTAACATACATTTATACATTACTACAAAATGATAGCGATAATAGAATTAACCTTGCAGGATTGTAATGAGGATCAAATGTTTCTCTGCAAACTTTAAAGTGCAAACACATTAGATCTTTTCTGCAGTGCTTGCTTCTATGTATCATTCCATTTGATTTTCGCTATGATCTTTATTAAATGCTTCGGTGTCTAGCACTGTGCCTCACACATAGCAGAAGCTCAATATTGAACTCGAATTATAGAAAAATAGCAGCGGAGAAGGAAGAAAAACGTCTGAAAAGGTTAATTCATTAATTATTCCTTCTTGTGTCTCTCAAGGGGAAATTTCTCCCTTACCCAGTCATGGCTTGTAAATGATTGAAATATTTAAATTAAGAAATAGAAATAATTTTATTGATGGGGTCTTTGCTGAATGACAAAACTCTTAGATTTTGGTGAATTCTCCCCAGAAATGTAATGCCAGGGCGAGTTGTAGCAGATGAATTTTCTGCCATCAGTTTTCCTATAACATATTTAACTTTCAGAAATATATAGGGGGCATTTATTAAAACTCTTTCTTGTGTTGCCAGAAAGGAAATACTTTGCATTTCAGATGCAGAGAAACATCTTCCTGCACATCCTTTTGCCTAGAGATCCAGTTGCTTCCTTCCAGAATTCTGTTTTTATGTTTGCCAAAAGTTCACTGAAAAACCGAGACCTTTCCTAACCTATTTGCAAGTTAGTGTGTACTCCCAAATTAGTCCCAATTAGTTGTTTTTTGCTTTATTTTGTTTTGCACAAATAACCATCTCAAAAGAAGTTTCTGAACATTAAAAAGCAAACAATGGATTTGTCTCTTTGGCTTCTGAAACAATGAAAATCTTGTGCTTAATCTCTTTAGCCCCATGGGGTCTCATAATTATTCCAGAGCCCTAAACATACCAATGTATTCTCCATTCATCACAGAGACCCCTTTTTTGTCTACCTAATCATCGGTGGCACATGAGTTCTAAATGCAAAGACGTCAAAGCTTAATTTTTAGGTCAGAGCAAGAAGAATACAGAAATTCTTTCTGAGGTCTTAAAATGACAGGAGACCATGTATTGAAACCTTAAACACAAAAACTTCTCAAAAACATAACAGCGATATGAACTTTTGAGGGGCAGATTGTATAGGATGTTCATCTTCTATGTGTCAATTTATGCAAGGTCACGAGATAGGAAACACGAGCAGGAAGAAAAGTTCATAATGACAAATGCATCCATGAATTGGAGATGGTCTAACTGGAAAGTGAATTTTGGTCAGGCAGTACATCTCCCTTTTGCCCATGTGAGACTTCTTCTATTGGGGCTGGTCACTGGAGCTTATCGATGGAAAGATAATGTTACATCAAGTTAGCTGCTTATCAGAATCACACTGTTACATACCATAGATTTAGAGTAGGGAATAAATGATGATGTTATTAAAAGAGCAAAAAGTACTATAAACAACCAGGCCTAAAAGAGGACAACCTCATGGTCTTCCAAACTACTTCATAAGAGAGAAACGAGGGAAAAAGCGTTAGAGTTAGGAGGAGTTCAGAGAGAACTACAGAAACAAACCTGGGTCACTCTATGAAGTGTTGATCCCTTTGACAAATTTCTAAGATTGGAAAGTAAAACTTGAGTGCCTCAGTGTCCACTGTCTTAGGAAACCAAAGCAATGGAGACAGAAAGCACAAGCGCCTTGTACTAAATCATTGCCCCCTCTGTCTAACGGATATCTGGATGCCAGGCTGTCAGAAGCAGTCCACTTCCGGGTCCTTGGGAATCCCTAGAAACTGGTAGCTGGTGGAGAGAAGTTTGAAGTGACCCATCATTCTAGTAAATAAGTGGTAACCCCAGCAGAGGCAGCCAGATGGCTCAGTAGATAGATTGCTGAGCCTGGAGCCAGGAAGACCTGAGTTCAAATTTGACCTCAGACACTTGATAGCTGTGTGACCCTGGGCAAGTCACTTACCATCTGTTTGCCTTAGTCCACTGGCGAAAGACATGGAAAACCCCTCTAGTATCTTTGCCACAAAAACCCCATGGAAAATATGGTCCGTGGGGTCATGAAGAATCAGACACAACTGAACAAGTCAATCCTGGCAGGGCAAAGTGACTGTTGACAGAATCTTGTCTGCTTTAAATTCTAGATCCTAAGCCCTGTGGATTGCTCAGGCTCAGGGAGCAGTCATGTGGAAAGAAGGATAAGAAAACGTAAAACAAATCAGCATTTCTATACCCAGTTGCTTACTTTAATTCACTGCTATTTTCTGAGTAGGGATTTCTAGGATGGTCACACAAAGATCATAGCTCTGGAACTGAACTGGGGGAACATACACCTAAGCACCTTCCCAGTGTCCCTTCCAGATTGTTAGTAAATGATCTGTTACTGTGCAATGTTGATCCATCTTATTGGGGAGACCGCTTTACAACCTTGGTTTTTTGTTTTTTCTTCTTTTTAAGTGTTTTCTTTGGTTCAGATTTCTGTGTATGTGTGTCTTTCATACACACAGACCCTTGGTGAATTATTTAACCTCTCAGTGCCCAGGCAAATCTCTGAGACTATTCATTGCAAGGAGAGTTTCCATTTGCAATTGTTGAGGGAGTTTTCCTCAGGTCTGAGCCCTAATCCTATCTCATGTCTTGTGCTTACCAGAAATTAAAATGATGAGGTATCATATCATAATTACTATCTAATTAGAGAGCCACACATCACCTCACTGAAAAATGGCTCCACAAGGTCTAAGTGACAAGTCAGGGAAAATCAAATCTAAGCCAATTCAACAACTGGCATTTATTAAATCCCTACTATGTGCCAGTCTATGTCGGCAATAACAACAGTTTGCTTTAGTTAAGGGCAAAAAAGATATCTGGCCTCTGTTGTGGCCATCCTGTGAGATGGTAGTCATATTTTTAACCTGCATTTCTTTGGAGAATGTTGTGAAGTTAAAGTTTTACAGATGAAAACTTGCTCTTCTGTACAGGTTAATTCATCATTTGCGGCAGACACAGAGTATGGATCTCACTTTTGGCTATCACAATGGTTCTCAACCTTCCTAATGCCGCGACCCTTTAATACTCATATGTGGGCTTATCTGCATTCAGGCAGACCTGCCTGGAGATGGATGGAGGAGTGGTGTCTCCCCTAAGATCATCGGAAATATGTGTTTTCCGATGGTCTTAGGTGACCCCTGTGAAAGGGTTGTTGACCCCCAAAGGGGTCGTGACCCACAAGTTGAGAACCTCTGGTCTATCATATTGTATTCCCACAAAGGAGAAGGAATACATGTTCCAGACACTGCTCAGTATGGGCATTTCACACTCACTTGCTAAGTCAGCACTTAGAAAAATTGTGAAGTAGGGAAAGGTTTACTATGGGCAAAAAATAATTCCTACTCTTGAGGAGTTCCCAGTCTAACGTGGGAGACAACATTTAAATCACTGTGTACAAACAAGCTATACATAGCATTTACTGGATATAGGGAAGGGAAGCCACTAAAATGCAAAGATATTGGGAAAGGCTTCCTGTAGAAGGCAGGATTTTAACTGGGACTTGAAGGAAGCCAGCAGGCAGAGATGAGCAAGGGGAACATTCCAGGCATGGGGGAGGAGTCAGAGAAGATGCCTAGAATTGTGAAATAGAGTGTGTTGTTTGAGGAATAGCAAGGAGACCCACAGTGGGGTGGGGTATGTAAGAAAACTGTAAAGGTTGAGAGGGGCAGGTTGTGAAGGGCTTTAAAACCAAACAGAGAAAATGAGGCAGAGATTAAATGACTTGGCCAGGGTCACACAGCCAGGAAGTATTGAGGCTAGATTTGAACTTGGGTCTTCCTGACTCCAGGCCCATACTTTCTCCATTGTACCACCTACTTGCCTCATGTTTACACTTCAAAAGATGATGCCTGGAGACAACAGAGCTCAAACCAAAGGAGTCAATCTTTAATGGTGGACTTGCAATGACGGTGGCATTTGGGAATATTAAATTATGCCATTATTAGGTTTCTAATGTATTCTAATTTCTAATGTATGATGCTGGCTCAGCCCATCTCTGACCTTGCTTTGTTTTTTAATTGGGTTTATCTAAGTACAAGAAATTAAAGTGATGAGGCCGTGGCATTATGATCACTATTTAATTAGATACAAGCATGTTACCCCAGTGAGAAATTTACCATATTATGGTGAGAAACTTTAGTACAGCCTTAACCACTTGATGGTGTTCTACTCTCGTTACAGGGGTTGTTTTTCATTATCGAGCTGCAACCAGCAGGTATACTCTGAATTTTGAGACGGCTCAGCAAGCTTGCTTGGATAATGGTGCTGTAATAGCAAACCCTGAACAGCTAAAAGCTGCATATGAAGATGGATTTGAGCAATGTGATGCAGGCTGGTTGTCTGACCAAACTGTGAGGTGAGAAATACAATGTAGAGAGTCCAGACTTCAATTATCCAGACATCTGCTGGCTCTTCCTCTCTCTTGCTTCTTCTCCTTCTTCCTCCCCGCCCCTTCCCCTTGACTTTAGTTTTTGGTGAAATTTTAGAGTATATTTTTAAAGGGATGACAGGTAAATATTTAGAATGGGAAACAGTGTTCACTAGGTATAAGCATAGTTTCATCAAGAACATATTGTTCTAGATCAGTGGTTCTCAACCTTCCTAATGCCTGGACCCTTTAATACTTGTATGTGGATGTATCTGCATGTGGGTGGACCCGCCTGGAGACAGATAAAAGGAGTGGTGTCTCGGTTCTTAAGACCATCAGAAATATATGTTTTCTGATGGTCTTAGGTGACCTCTGGGAAAGGGTCGTTTGACCCCCAAAGGGGTCGCGACCCACAGGTTGAGAACTGCTGTTCTAGATGAAACTCATTTCCTTTTTCTACAGGGTTATTAAAATTGTAGATTTAGAGAATGTTGTTGACGTAGTTTATTTTGGTTTTAACAAAGCATTAGATACAGGCTTTCGTGTTATTTTTGTAGAAAAGATAGGTGATATGGGATGATAGATTCGGGACAGTGCTAATAGTTAACAAGAGTCAACACTAAAAGAGATCTTCTCTGATTATCTTAGGGATGTGTGCTTAGCCTTGCTCTGATGTTTTATTTTGTTTTGTTTTAAATTATTGAGTTGTATAAAGGTCAAGATGGTATGCTTATAAAGCATACTGATAGCACAAAACTAAGAGGAATAGCTAATAGAAGACAGAGACAATTTTCTATTTTATTTTTTTCAAAAAATGTAATTTTTTAAATTTTCAGTTCTAAATTCTCTCCCTCCGAACCCCTCCTCCATCCTTGAGAAAATAAGAAACACAGTGCCCATTGTACATTTGAAGTCACACAAAACATTTACACATTAGCCATATTTCAAAAAAAAGCAAGAAAAGTAAAGTGAAAAACAATATGCTTCACTCTGCACTCAGAGTTCATTAGTCCTCTCTCTGGAGGTGAATAGCGTTTTTCATCATGAGTTCTTTGGAACTGTCATGGATCATTGCATTGATCAGAGCAGCTGAGTCTTTCACAGTTGATTATTGTTATGATACTGTTCTACTTCTTTGTTCTCCTAGTCACTTTATATTGGCTCATATGACAGAGACAAGATTTTAAAAAGATAAGTTAGGATATTAGACTGAATTGAGTAAGATAAAATTTGATAGTGATTAATGTAAAATCTTACACTTGGCTTCAAAAAAATCAACTTCATAATACAAGATACATAGCTGTATAGCAGTTTGCCAAAAAAGTATCAGGGATTTTTGGTGAGTTACAAGCTCAACCAGTTAACAGTGTGACATAAAAGCCAAGAAACCTACTGCAAACTTAGCAAAGCATGAACTCCAAGGAACAGGGGGAGCAATCATCCCACTGAACTTTGCCCTAGTTAGAAAACAATTAGAATATATATATTTTTTTCAGTTCTGGGTGCCATAGTTTAGAAAAAACCCAGAGAAGCTGGAGGGCAACCAAGATGGGTACAGGTTTCAAGCTCAAGCCATATGATGAACACTTAAGGCAATGGTTCTCAACCTTCCTAATGCCAGGACCCTTTAATACTCGTATGTGGGCGTATCTGCATGTGGGTGGATCCGCCTGGAGACGGATAGAGGGGCGGTGTCTTGGTTCCTAAGACCATCGAAAATATGTGTTTTCCAATGGTCTTAGGCGACCCCGTTCAACCCCCAAAGGGGTCGCCCCCCACAGGTTGAGAACCACTGATTTAAAGTGATTGGGGATGTTGTTCAGCTTGGAAGAGAGAAGACTTGAAGGGGGGTGGGTGGGATATACCAGTGAACCTGAAGTATTTCAATAGTGAAAATATGTTTGTAATGAATTATCTTATGGAAGAGGGATTAAACTGGTTCTTTTTGGCCCAAACAAACAGAACTCAGAGCAAAGGGTAGAAGATGCAAAGAGGCAAATTTTAGTTTGATGTAAGAAAAATTTCCTAATGATTCAAACTTTCCCAGAGTGAAATGGTTGCCTCAGAAGGTAGGAGTTCCCCTTCCCCTCCCCCCTTCAGAGTCTTTGAGAAAGGGTTTCAGGGTCATTTGTCAGGCAGTTTATATTTTTTTAATAGATTGGAGTAGATGGCCACTGAGATCTTTCTAGACCCTGAAATTCTATGACTGAAAGAACTCATTTATTCATTTAAGAAGAAATTAGCTAGTAGATTAAGTGCTGGAAGAAAACTTCAAGATCTTATGGTCCAACCCCCTCATTTTTACATGTAAGGAAACTAAAAGCTAGAAAGGCTAGTGACTTGCCCAATACCACAAGTAATAAATGGGAGGCTCACAAGTCCTCTAGCTTGAAGTTTGTACCTCTGTGCACTCTACCATGCTACCTCAACTTACCATGATTATCTTCTTTCAGATATCCCATCAGAGCACCCCGAGCTGGCTGTTATGGAGATATGAATGGAAAAGAAGGAGTTAGAACATATGGCTTCCGTGCTCCTCATGAAACTTATGATGTATATTGTTATGTGGATCACTTAGAAGGTAAGCATCCTCAAGTTTTTGCAACTCTGGGAAAGCTAACAATACTGATGAAAACTCGGTATGACAACTGAATTCCAACAGATCTCCTCTTTTGCTATGCAGAACCAGGAAGAGCATCTAGCTGAAAATAACCCTATGGTTATGTGGTTTAATGGGCTTAAATTAACGTAGAAGTTGGAAGAAAGGAACCTAAAAATGGCCAGTCAGGTTTGGGAATTCTATACTTAGGGGCAGTTCTTTCTGCAAAGCTTTTCTTGGATAATTTCCAATGTGCATTTAGAATGTCCTAAACAGAAGGCTATAATAGCCATGGAAAGGAAAGTTGGCATCCACCACACCCACAACTTCAGGTAAAAAATTAGGTGATGTCCAGTTACTTTTTAGACCCAATACTGAGATTTGCAGCAGAATAATAGAATCATAGAAGTTAGAAGAAACCTTATAGGTCATCTAGTTTTACAGAAGATAGATCCTCTCATTTTATAGAGGAGAAAACTGAGACTTGGAGTGGTCCAGTGACTTGCAGAAAGTCACGTAGCTAGTAAGTAGCAAAGTCAGCATTTGAACTAAGGTGCTGTGACCCTCAGATCAGGGCTTTGTCCATTGAAAATCAAACAAAAAAACTCTAGTCTAGCACGAGAGAACTTTTCCTTGATATCTCCTTCATCATGCTTGGGTGTAATATTGAATAAATAGCATATAATATTTATTATATTGTCATCATTGTTGTTTTTTAACCGTACTTATGATTTTATCTATTTAGGGAACTTTTGGTGAAGAGACACCCTTCACCAATGCAGATCAACATCTTTTCTGTGACTTTTAGCCTTAGAGGGTTGCTCAGAGTCACAGTCAGGATGTGTTGGAGGCAGGACTTAGGGCTAACTCCATGGCCAATTCTTTAACCACCTTTTTAACTCTTTAAGATGTTTTATTATTTCTAATTCAGAACAGAATTGCAATTTTACCACATTTTTCTGTTTTTAATGTGTTACTTTAAAAAAAAGCATGGCTTAAATGATGTCCACATCTTCAAGGCCTGAAGCAGCATGTTCAATAAAAGAGGATGAATTTGAAAACTTGTGCTTATAATGAAGTATTGATTACATCAACAAATTCGTCAAGAGATCAAATTATAAATAGTTCTACCATAGTAAGACTGTATCCTTAGACTTGTCAAGGTTTACTTAAGATAGACTAGGAAAATTCTGAGGTGACCACAGAAGTAGAAGGACCATCCCTGTAGCCCCATTCATTCACTCGCTCATCCCTTCATTTATTCATATATTCAATAGACATTTATTAAATACTTTCTATGTATCAATGTGCGAGCCACTGAGAGAGAGACAAAGTTTAGGTAAGACATAGTTTCTGCTTTATGAGGTTTGCAGTCTTAAATTCCTGCTGGGCTATAAAAAGACCTTCCGTTTTTTATATGAAATAGATTATTAATATTTAGAATAATTCCTTGAGGGTTGGAGCCCCTTCCCTTTCCTCAGTTTCCTATTGCTCTAGGAACATCAAGAGAGTCATCCCTTATAACAAAGAAAAAAAAAAGGAGTTCAATAGAGCTAACCAACACATCGAATCTGAAACTATATGTATGTTATATTGTGTATCTGCAATTCCTCACCTTTACAAAGAGGTCAGAATGGTGCATTTTTTCATCTCGTCTTCAGTGTATGCCATTACACTCATGAGCCACATTTTGTTTTGCCATTTATCAGTCATTTTATTATTCTTGATGAGATTACTTGGAAAATGTGCTTTTAGGATTTGATTAGGCACTATCATGCTTCCAGAAGGTGATGAGGAAAGTCTTGGAGTACAGAACACAGAATAAATTTGAGATGGGACATTGATACCAAATCAGCAGAGTATTATCGGTGTTTAACACTTCCACTTCTGATTTAATATCAAAAAATATGGAGAAGCAGGAAAGATCCTGCATCTCAAAGGCATTATGAACAGTACAAGATATTAAACACAGGCTGGAGTTTGTCTGAACTGGACTTCATGTTGCAACTCCCACTAACCAATTACTTAAACCAGCCTGAGACCATTGCTTGTTTCCAAGGAAAGGCCTTGAGAAATAGGAGATAAAAGGCAGAATGTTCCCAGTTACATTGTTCTGACCATTCTTCCTTCCTTGGTTGGTTGGCCTTTGAAAACCTTGGCAAATTACTTGGCAAATGCTTTTCCTTCTTGGCTTGGAAAGGAAGCTTGTAGAGTCCTTATACAGATGTCAAATTAAGGTAAAGAGAGAAAGAAATGTAAGATAATTTATAATGTAAATTTTATAATATCATCACTGAAGTAGAACTCTTACCTGGAAAGAAAAAGCCAATTACTAAATTATAATTCACGTGGAAAACTAAGACAATAGAATTTCATTCAGAATTTCTATTTGCTGCATAACAGAAGATTCTCGTGAAAATGAGCCATCATTTTTTCCAACTTTATTGTTATATTCAATTATATCACACTCCTTGCTGTTATCCTAATACTCTTTGGAGCCAAGAGTGTGTGGGAGGGTGTAATCTTTACAGAAACTGATCCTTAGAATGTATATCATTGAATGATTTGGACAGTCATTGAGAGCCAAAGTACCTTGAACTTGAATCAGAGTCATATTTTACCAGAGGGTTTTATAAAGCAAGAAAGCTAAGGACAAAGAGGATTGTAGTTCAAAGATGTAATCAATTTATAGCCTTAACTTTGTTATTTATTGAGAAAGATGCTTATTTAGTTAACATTTCAACTTTCTTTTTTCACCCATTCTTGTATTATAAAGTTGTAGTTAAGTATTCCTCCTGGCACATGGTTTCTTCCATGAAGTCCAAACAATTGGAGTAAATTGAATTCAGCCAGATAGGATAAAAAACATATGTGTGCTTTTAAAAAAATCTTAGGAGAGACACAGATATAAGAGAACAGTTATAATTATGAACTAAACACTTAGTAGCAGTTTAAAAACAATAGAATAGAAGGAGAACAATTATAATTAGCTCTTCAGGCAATTATTTAAGAGCAGGCAGATAAAGTTGAGAAAAAAAATCTGCCCTTATGGTAGATCATTAGCCATGATTCAACAATGAGGCACCATTGTCAGGAAGTCAGCTGTGGAGAGGGATTTAGAAATGGGACTCCAGCATGACAGGGCTGTGAAGTAGTCCTTGGGGGGAGTTGCTTCACTTTCCTCTTTGTTTCTTGTTACCTAGCACAGTGCACATAGCATGTGGTGGGTGCTTAATAAATGACTGATTGGTTGATTGATCCTTAATTCCTAATGAGGTATTTAATAAAAGGTCTACTTTGTATGACTGCTAGACTAATCTGTTAAACATGATTTTCATTATGCCAAATACCTTCATAAGAATATATAGTAGTAACTCCCTATCACTTTTCATATAACGTACATTCCTCTCTCTGTCTTTTAAGTTCCTACATAAGCCATCACCATTCTCTCTACCTTTCCACCCTTATTTCTAGCTACTTCTTTACTCTCTAATTAACTTCTTTGCCTTATTACTGTTCCTCTCTGTCCTCCCCCTCTGACCCTCTCCCCAGTGATGTCCTTCCTTCCTGCCTAGTTCATTACACTTGTTCTCATTCTGTTCTCTTGGGTAAATTCCTACTTGTCTGCCCATGCTTTTTCATTTTCCTTTGCTGGATCCTTATCCATGTCACACTCACAAATTGCAAGTGCCCCCCAAGATTCTGTCCTGTGCTTCCCATCGATTCTCACTCCACATTTTCTCTCTGATCAACTTCACAACCTTCCATGGGTTCAGCTATCCTCTCTAGGCAGATGGCAATCCAATCTGTATTTCTAGTTCTAGTTTCTCTCCTGAACCTTAGTTCTGCATCATGAACTGCGTATTGGACATTTTGGATGTCCTGTAACATCTCTCAAATTCAGCATGCCCCAAACAGAACTTGTTGCCTTTCCCCCAAAGTTCCCCCTCTTCTGACCTTCCCTATATTGTGAAGGGAAGTGCCCAAGTTTGCAACCTCAGTGTCTTTTGCTCTCACTCATCCCATAGAGCTAACAAACTGCCCAATCTTGACATTTCTGTCTGTCATGTCTTACCTATATGTCTTTCTTTCCACCCACACTGTCATCACCCTAGTTCAATCAATAAATAAGTATTAATTAATTAATTAATTTATTATTATATACTTTAATGCTTTTGATGTGCCAGGAATTGTTCTAGGCCCTGTATATACCAATACAAAGAATCAAACAATCCTTACTAGCAGGGAGCTTAGAGTTACAAGGAGATATACTAACAGTTTGGGATTCAGACCCTCATTATTTCTCACCTGGGCTACAGCAATAGCCTCTCATTTAGTCTCCTTACCTAACATCTCTCTCCACTCCAAGACTTCCTTACAATGACAAAAGTGATTTTCCTAAGGGGCAGATCCGTCTGTGTTACCTCCTACTGTGTAACCTTCTTCTTGCCTTTGGAAACAAATATAAAATCCTCTCTCTGGCGTTTAATACTCTTCTTGACCCAGCCCTTAACTACCTTTCCAGTCTTCTCACATATCCCTCCCCTCCACATGCTTCAAGTCTGGCTAACTCACTGCTCCTCACGTACGTTTTGTCTTCTCACTGTCTGCCCTGGCTGCCTCTGGTCTGCATTGCTCTCCTCCCTCGTTTCTACATCTTTCAATCTTTGATTATTTTCAAAACTCAGCTCACACCTTCTGCCTTCTATCTTTAGCTTTTCTTCCTTCTTTCCTTCCTTCCTTCCTTCCTTCCTTCCTTCCTTCCTTCCTTCCTTCCTTTCTTTCTTTCTTTCTTTCTTTCTTTCTTTCTTTCTTTCTTTCTTTCTTCCTTCCTTCCTTCCTTCCTCCTTTCCTTCCTTCCTCCCTTCCTCCCTTCCTCCCTTTCCTCCTTCCCTTCCTCCTTCCCTTCTTCCTTCCTTTCTTTTTTCTTCTTCCTCCTTCCCTTCCTCCTTCCTCCCTTCCTTCCTTTCTTCCTTCTTTCCTTCCTTCCTTCCTTCCTTTTTCTTTCTTTCATATTTTATTTTTTCCAATTACATTTAAAGATAGTTTTCAACATCCACTTTTAGCTCTTCTTGATTTTCTCAGTTTAGGGGGCTAGTACACTCCCTCCCCAAAGTCTAGTAGTCATTTTGCCTATGGTCAGTGTTTATTATTATTTCATAAGCTCCTTGGGATCAGGGTCTGTTTCATTATGGCTTTCATAAATGTGGTTAATAGATTAGGTTTTTTCTCCTTCCATAGCACTTCCTTTTTCATTAGCAACCTAGTGAAATGCTAAGTATTGAAGCCAAATTTAGGCCTTTAGTTGACTACCTGTAAGACTTGTCTGATGCATCCCTGAAGCTTCACAGTCATCCTTAATTAAAAACTGATAGATGGCTAGCCTTTTTTGGTCAAAGGGGGAAAATTGCTGAGCTTAGATTTTGGGGGGTGTTTCTTTTCATTTTTGGTTCATTTTGGTTTTGACTAGTGAATGCACAAGAATTTCAGAGTTCACACATCCCATCTACCTCTTTAACCTTTGGGGATTTAGTGTTTTGATTGAGTTATTTCTCCCTGTAGTAATAAATGTGACTATTTTATCAGTCTAAATGAAAAGCACTAGCTTTCATACATTAACATGTCAAAGAGATCAGAAAACAATAGCTCTCATCTTACTGTAATCAACATATAGCAATCCTATCACTCTCTGCATCGTCTATTTCTAACCTTACAATGAGTTTAGCCTTTGATAGATACTGCCAAGTAAATAGGGAAATTGATGGAAGCAAATTAAGTATAGTACAGGAAAAATGGGGTCAGGGTCTTTCTGATCTGACCCCTTTCCCTGATTTATTGGAGGTCTCTTCCACCTTTTACTTTAGCACCCTCCCTGGAGGGTTTCATTGTTCATTGTTTCCATAAATACACCAGGTCTAATAATCAGACCCATTTTAAGCTTCTCTAGCATGTGGAAGGTTTAAGGTTGGGTCAAAAGCAGAGATCAAAACCTGAAATTATCCAACCCCTTGTATAGACTGACTTTTGACTTAACTGGATTTTAGGCTATAGTGGATTCCTCCCTAGTGTGACTACTATGATAATGCTAATTTGATTCCATAATTAACTTATTAATCATTATAATTATAATATATAATAGGAAACATGATATAATATTAATTAACATGTAATACAAAAATACCTACATAAATCATTTAGAAGAATTTCTTACACATCACTAATCCACCAATGATTTAAATATTGATTTTAAACCTCAGGACCAGAATACTACCTATTTCACTATGAGTGAAGTGGGTTAAATGAAGGGTGTCCCAAGCATCTTAGCTCAGTTTTAAGCTCTAATAGAATAGCTTAAATAGCTTTACTAGCTTAGAATGGCTCTAAGACTTTTTATATCCCTAGCATTTGGCTCAATGCCCAGCACGTAGTAGGCTCTTAATAAACGTTCATTGACTGACTGGGGCAATACGTATATACATATATGTGTACATATGTGTATATATAATGTATATAATATGAATATTTGTATGTGTGTGTGTGTGTGTGTGTGTGTGTTGTGATACAGTTGTTGAGGGTGGTTTCTGAGAACCCAACGCTATTATTTATTTTTCACTGACCTAGCAGAAAAACACAGCTCATGATGCCTATAACTGCCTTTATTTGATTGAGATCCTATACCTTATAAGGACTGAGTGGTATTTCAAGTTTAGAACCAAAGTGACTGTTGTATGTATGTCAGTGTAGGACTCTTCTAGGTCTGTTAAAGAGCTTGCTGGGGGAGGTTCTGAGCTTACCACCCAAGCAGTCCCTCCAAGAGACACAACTCATGGGAATCCCAGTAGACCCTTCTAGACAGCCCCTTTGGTTCTGTTAAGTTAATAATGCATAACTGTAGGAATTCATCACTGGCCTCTAAAGATTCATAAAGAGCAGCCTCTATATACATTACAGTCTAATGGAAAAGTAACATATAAAGGGCTCTATACATTTCTATAGTGTTGATATCTAAACTTCTGATTTCCAAAATTTAATATCACAATTCCTATTCTTGTCTATGTTTACTTTTACATTTATGTATATATAATTATCTATATTTTTTCTATATGCACTGGACATGTGATTTTATTGGTTTGGGGAACTTCTACCCATGTATATTAGCAATCATTTAATAGCTTAGACCAGGGCTGAGAAAGCTGCTACCTCAAGGTCACATGTGGCCTTCTAGGTCTTTGGGTGTAGCTTTTAAGACGGAGTCCAAGTTTTACAGAACAAACCCTTTATTAAGGGGATTTGTTCTGTGAACTTTGGATTCAGTCAAAGGCCTGCACTTGAAGACCCAGAGGGCCACACGTGGCCTCAAGGCCACAGGTTCCCCACCCCTGTTAAACCAAAAACACTTTTTTGACTGGATCTGTGTTTTCATTGGTATAAGCATATTCATTTCAACACTCTGAGAAGAAATTTCCCCACCAAATTGCTCCTCATCTTCAGGTCTTAAGTTGTTTCTTAAGTCACTGAGAGGAAAAGTGATTTGGCCAGGGGTAAAGAGATGGTATATGTCAGAAGTGGGACTGGAACCCATGTTGTGCTGACTGAGGCCAGGTCCTCATCCAGTGCTCCGTCTGCTTCTCTGTATTCAACCCCTAAGAAAATGAAATTTCAGAACCCTGTTTTAAAAGCATTAATTAGCAAATATTTTCTAAGTTTGTACTGTGTGCAAGGTTCTGTCCAGTGAAGATCCACCTTCATATCAGATATTCCAATATTACATTTTATCTTAGAAGTCATTGAGATCTGTGCGCCTTTCTTATTCAAGGTTATCAGTAGTGAACCCTTCAGGACTTCCTTTCTATATAAATTTATTTTCTTTTTTGTTATACAAGGAGCCAGACTCAAAAGTGTCAAGGGACCCTTTCAGGGGGTTCACTACTATTTTAGTAGTAATACTAAAATGTTTCCATTTCTATGGTAAATTTTGATAGACATAACCCACATAAACAAAAATCTTGGGGGGGGGGAGTCTTCAATAATGTTTAAGAGTGTAAAGGGGTCCTGAGACCAAAGAGTGGGAGTACTTCTAGATCTGCAGAGCTATCTATTTAGCAATATTAGAATGGGGGCAATCATTCGATTCTTTTCCTTGGATTTTCCATTGGGTTCAAGCAATATCCCAGTTTCCTCTGTAAGGAAGGGGTCATAAACCTGGAAAGAGTCCGTAGAGGACAAAATATATACGGAATTGTAGGATGATCAAGATGCAAAAGGAAAGGGAGGATTTTGCGGCTGACCTATGGGTACATTGTCTCACATAGTAAGGGGGGCAGCCAGGTGGCACAGCAGAGCAGAAGGTCTGAAGTCAGGAAAACTCATTTCTGTGAGTTCAAATCTAGCCTCGAACACTTACTAGCTGTGTGCTCCTAGGCAAGTCACTTTGCCCTGTTTGCCTCAGTTCCTCATCTGTAAAATGATCTAGAGAAGGAAATGGCAAATTATTCCAGTATCTTTGCCAAGAAAACCCCAAATGACATGACTGAAACAACCGAAAGCTAGCATTTACATTGAGCTTTAAGGTTTACAAAACACATTACAAATGTAATCTCATTTTATCCTCAGAACAACCCTGGAAGGAAGATACTATTCTTTATTCCCATTTTAAGGTTAAGGAAACTGAGGTGAACAGATACCAAGTGACTTGCCCAGGGTCACACAGCTAGGCTTGAGGTCTGTGTCTCCAGGTCCAATTCTTTAACTGCCTCCCCTGAGTCTTTTCAAGAATCAGCAGCTCCTAAATTGTTCACTTGGATTAAGCCATCACAGCTCTAAATAAGAGATCCTTTGTATCGCTTCTTGAACACAGTTTTGTTCTGAGCACCTCTTCTTCTTTCACATGTTAAATAGCTTTTTCACGGCCACACTTGCATAGGTAGTCCCACGAACAACTAACAAGCATGTTGGGTATTCCCATATAAATATGATTTAATATATGTAAATTACATAATGAGCCAGCAGGCTGTTTTACTCACATGAGTGTTAATTTCAGTTGAAATGCTAAGTCTGTTGGGTTTTTTTTTTTAAGGGAAGCTACATCATGTTCTTACTTTAACATAAAAATGAGAAATTTAGAAAGTCCTGACCTGAGTTTTCATTTATTTTACCTGCAAATTCAGAATATATGAAGCCAAATTCTGCCTTTAGTAGTGAAATGAAACGGAATTGCCTGGACAGCACCAGTTTGTTTTCCTAAGAATTAAAGGCTCGGATTACTAGAGTAACGTGCATGCTTTTGAATAACTGAAATCAGCTTCCCCTCAAAAGGTTATATAGCTCTCTGTTAACTGTTACCCAGCACCCACCAGTGAGGGATCCATTGTCCCTCGAGATGAATGTGCATTTGTTTTCACAAAGGAGAGGCCAGTGTATGGATTGGCTACAATGGTAGACCAGAAGTCAAAAAGCCCTAAGGCTGCAATCCTGTCCCTGGTCTTAGCTCCGTGATCCTCTGCCAGTAACTTAACCTCCCTGGGCTTCCCTGGCTTCGTCTGTGAAAGGAGAATCATGATGCCTGTAGTAGGGTTGCTTTGAGGCTGTAATGAGATAACCCGCATAAAACTCTCTGCAAAGTTTAAAAGCCGAGATAAATACCTGTTGTTGTTGGTTTTGCTCATCTACATAAAACCACATTAAAAACAAGAGGAGAAAACCTAAGTTCTTTAAGAAAACTTTGACATTTGAGAGCTATTTAATATTCATTCTGTCTTTACATTACTTAGAGATGTCCCAAATACTAGATACATGTAGTACATATCATATATACATACACAGTCATAGAGAATATGCTATTATAGATCATGCCATTCAGATAGCAGACATGCACAGACATATTCACATAAAAGTGTATGTGTGTAAGCTATTCTCTATATGTCTCTCATCTATCTATCTATCATATTATTTCAGTGGTTCTCAACCTTCCTAATGCCGCAACCCTTTAATAGTTCCTCATGTTGTGGTGACCCCCAACCATAAAATTATTTTCGTTGCTACTTCATAACTGTAATTTTGCTACTGTTATGAATCGTAATGTCAATATCTGACATGCAGGATACATTGTTACAAATCGAACACAACCCACAGGTTGAGAATCGCTGTATTATTTGGAGATACATTTGTATTTGTGTGTACATATAAGTATAAAACCAACTGATAGAAGATATAGAGTTTATCTACACAAAAAACATAAAGATCTATAGGACGACATGTATGGAATATAAAGCAGTCTATTTGTATATATCCACATAGAACAGCATATAAATCATTCGCACACAACTGTATACCAGATGATTTCATGTCATGATGATCTATCTATGCCATTTCATTTAAACTACGAACAACGTGCGATTCACATCTACTTTGGCACAATTCTGTGAATATACACACATTTAAATATAATTGTGACAAAAACGTGCAATTCTTCCTAGTGAAAGTAATTGTGTTGAATTCCAAAAAGCGAAAATAAGGTAAAGATTTGGGCAGCTAGGTGGCGCAGTGAATAGAGCTCCGGCCCTGGAGTCGGGAGGACCCGAGTTCAAATTCGACCTCAGATACTCAACACAAAAAAATTAGCCGTCTGACCTTGGGCAAGTCACTTAACCCCAATTACCCTACCTTCCCCTCTCCAAAAAAAAAAAGAAAAAGAAAAAAGAAAATAAGATAAAGATCCATGAGAGAGGGGGGAGGAAGGGAGGGAGGGAGAGACAGACAGACAGAGACAGAGAAGCACTGGATTGGGAAAATAGGGGTCTTGGATTCTCTTTCCACCCCTTATTTTTCTGAATCGTTTTGGTGAATTATTCTTGGATGAACACTATCGGTTTCAAGACATGACCAAGCCCAACAGGGCTGTCTGGGGGGTGATTAAAAAAAATAGAGGATTGATTTTGAAGTCAGACAACCTATATTTAAATTCAGGATCTGTTATTAGTTGGTTGGTTGACTGCTACATCAGAAGGGGACTAGATTTACTCAGACATGAAATGACAAGACTGAACTAGATAATCCCATTCTGAAATTCCCATCTCTTTGGAATTTTTTTTATTTGCTCTCTGTATTACCTCCTGGAGAAGCTGTAGTACAGTGGGAAGAGAGCTGGATCGGGGTTTGAATCTCATCTCTGCAATTTACTTGCTGTGTGACTAGGCAAGTCAACCTCTCTGAGCCTCAGTTTCCTAATGTGTCAGATGGGAAAGTTACCACCTGCTCTGCTTATACCACTGGCTTGATGTGAGGATTCCCGGGCTGGAAATCATCTCTTTGCTTCCCAGTCTTGACCCTTTGGTTAACTAGCTCAACTCTACACTGTTCTCTATTACTTTATTTCTTACCCTCTTGTCCTCTTGCCATTCATGTTTTATGAAACTCGAACCCTGGGTTACTTAGGAGTAGGCTGTCTGTCTTTTTTTTCTACTCATGTGCTGCTGAATGGAGCTAGAGGAAGTCATGAGGCTGCTAACTGGATCCATTATAAATTCATTCTTCCTTTCTTTTCATTTTAGTTTTAGTTTTCAACATTAAATTCATGCTTTCTAATCTCACCTGATCCCTCCTCACTGCAGTGAGGCAATCCTCCTGCTCCTCTCTAACTGATCCTTTGTCCTCCTAACCCCAGGTGCTATTTCACACCCCTTCCATCCTCAAGTCTCTCAGGGCACTCTTTGTCCCCACCCAGTCCAAAATGAGGACATTCACATTCCTTTGACACCATCATTCAGAAACTCTACTTTTGTCTTTGATAATGAGGCCAAGGCCGACCGCTTTAAGGGTGTGTGATTGTCTCCCATCTTCTCCACCAGTCTGACACCAACTATGCAGTCTTTCCAGTAATAAGGAAGACCTCACCATCTGCCCTGCCCCTGGCATACTAAGGTCCTCTAGACCATAGCAGGTTCCTTACCACTATGCCTTCCAAATCCCTTGGCTCTGCCATTCTGTGCACATCCTCACTGCAAATGTCCTTTAAAAGACTCCTACACCTTGCCAATGTACTATTGATGAATGTTTGGAACAGATAGGTAGGTATTTTCCATCCATCTTGCTTCCATATGTTGTCTCCTCTGATTAGAACGTGGTCTTCTTGAAAGTAGGAACTTTATGTTTTCTCTTTGTGTCCTTAGGAATCGGCACAGTGCTTGGCCAAATAAATGATTTTTCCTATATTCATTCACTCAGTCCCTTACTTACTGTCATCACTTCTTCCCCCCCCCCCTTCCCCCAATCTTTATTATCTCCCTATCTAGTAATTGCTTCCCTGAAACCTACAAGTATACCCAAGGCACCCCCAGCCTTAAAAACAAAACAAAACAAAACAAAATAGAATTCTCATGAGATTCTTACATCTTTGCTAGGTAAAATACATTATCTCCCCTCCCATTCCTAGCTATGATTAAGAAATTCATCTTCATTAAGTTCCTACAGATTCTCCTTTCACTCAGTTATAAACCCTCTACAATCTGGTTCCTTTTTTTTTTTTTTTTTTTTGCTTTTTGGAGGGGGGAAGGCAGAGCAGTTGGGGTCAAGTGACCTGCCCAAGGTCACATGGCTAGCAAGTGTTAAGTGTCTGAGGTCACATTTGAATTCAGGTCGTGTGCTCTATTCACTGTGCCACCTAGCCGCCCCTGCAATCTGGTTTCTAACTTCATATTCTACTGAAATTGCTCTCTCTAAAGTGATCAATGCTCTCTCAATTACCAAATATAATGGCTTTTTAGAAATTCAGTTTTGAATTCATTGCCTCTCACCTCCCCCACCCCAACTCATGAAGATGGAAAAGAATACAATACCCATTGTACAGATGAAATCCTGCAAAACATGTTTCCCCATTAGCTGTACCTTGAAAGAAACAAAAAGAAAGGAAAAGAAAATGAAAGAAAATAATCTTCAATCTGTGCTCGGGATTCCTCCGCTCCTTCTCTGGTGGCGGACGGCATTTTTCATGATGAGTCCTTTGGAACTGTCGTAGATCGCTGCCTTGATGAGAGTGGCTAAGTCTTTCACAGTTGATCGCCGTACAATACCGCTGGTGCTGTGGACAACGTTCTAGTTCTTCTCACTTCACTTTGTATAAGCTCATACATGTCTTCTCAGGTTTTTCTCTTGGTTATTTCTCACAATATTCCATCCCAATCACTATAGTTGTTCAGCCATTCTCCAATTGATGGGCATTCCCTCAATTTCCAATTCTTTGCCACTACAAAAAAGAGCTGCTATGAATATTTTTGTATACATGGGTCCTTTTATTTTTGTTTTGATCTCTTTGGGATATAGATCTATTAGCAGTATTGTTGAGTCAAAGGGTAAGCACAATTTTATCACCCTTTAGGTGTAGTTCCAGATTGGTCTCCAGAATGGTTGGACCAGTTCACAACTCCACCAACAGCACACTAATGGATCTGTTTTCCCACATGCTGTTCAGCATTTGTTATTTTCCTTTTCTGGCATGTTAGCCAATCTGATGAATACAAAGTGATACGTCAGACTAAGGGCTTCATTTCTATCATAATCCATCTTGACTGCTATGTAATATTTTACTATTTTCTTGAGATTTTTATGACTCTTGGTTCTACTCTATGTTTAGCCATTCCTCAGTCTCTTCCTCCACATTCCCCTTCCCTGTTTCATTCACTATAGGTGTCCCACAAGGCATCATACAATATGTGATGGAATCACAATAAAATACCTTTATAGGATTTGAGGACTTCATTTTGCATTCTCTTAATCTTTTCCCTAAAAAAAAAAAAAGGCTCAGGCAATACCAGAGAGGGGGCAGTAAAATAATGTCCACTTCTTTCCATTTGCACGACCATTAACCTCTTAGTGTTTTCCCTTTCCTATATTTTCTATTTTGGTTTGTGGGCTTTGAAATGTTCTCTGCTCATAAATTTGGAATTAGGCATAGATGGCTTTTGTACAACAGAGAAAGACTTACAGCCAATAACTACCCTGTGAGCTTTTTTTCATTAATCAGATTGAATGGATAAATGGGAACATGACCCATTATACAAATGAATGAAATGATTGATATTTTTCGAGGAAGAAAAAGTATAGGAAGTCCTTCAACATAATATAAATGGTTTTATATTCATCTAGCAACCTATTTCATATTCCTTTTCATACCTTACAAGCACCTGCCAGAGTCTCATACAAAATGTTTGTTGTATAAAACTTTGAGGTTGGTTACACAGTAAATCCCACTAGGTTATTTGACTGAGTCAATTCTTCGGTCTGGCTCTGCATGGAGGCCGGTTTTAAGCAAACTACCGAGAGGCAAGTGTTATTTATTCCCCAGCATATAGAATAACCGTGTTGTTTGGTGAAGTAGAACTTGCTCCCTAATTGTATTTTTCTCCCGTACTTGAGTGTGTTGAATGCTCTTAGCATTTGGGAAGTATAGCAGTTTTTCCACAAAGTAGAAACTCCCTACAATGAAGGAAATGAAGGCAGTGAAATTGATATCCAGCTGTAATAACAAACCCAAATGTTCTACCTAGGAGGGAAAAACACTGGCATACTGCCCATTTTCACACTTGCATTCCTTTCAGACCTAAAACAAGTGTAATATTGATAGGAATGGAACTGTTCAAGGTGATGCCGTCTCTCTGTCTGCCATGTAGTCTTGAGACAAGGTCTATTTGGTGAGATGGATCACATGTCCCAGAGAGCTAGCCAGAGCCTTGTAGCAACACTAGCTTTTGTTTTCTGTTGAGGAAGGAGAGAAGAAAAAGAGTTGCTCACTTCTTAATAAAAGACCTTGGCCTGTGTAATGACATTTTGCTTTGATTCGTATTTGGGCTTAGCCCAACTCAAGGCATTTTGAACTTGGCATCTAGTAGACATCTCAAACTCAACATATCCAAATCAGAACTCATTATTTTCCCCCTCTGAACCTGCTTCCCTTCCAAATTCCCCTAATTCTATCAAGGCTTCTATGATCCTTTCCAGCTACAAAGACTAGAAATTTCAATGTCATTTTTAATTGGCAGAATCGAAGAATCTGACAGTTGGGAGGGATTTCTAATCTGTAAACAAAAGGAATCTCCACTCTAACATATCCAGGTGGCCTTCTAGCCTCTACTTTAAGAGTTCTCAGGAGGGGCAGATCACCATTACTCACTCATTCCTCTTTCAAACAGCTTTAATTGTTGGAGAGTTTTTCCTATCAATAAACTTAAATTTGTTTCTTTGCAACTTCTACCCATTGTTCCTGGATCTGCTCTTTGGGGCCAGAAAGAACAGTGCCCTCTTCCACGTGACAACTTGTCAAACACTTGAAGGCAGCATGTCCCACTTGACTCTTCTTTCAGGACAAACATTGCCACTTCCTTTAACCAATTTTCATATCATAGACTCAAGGTGCTTCTTCCATTTTAGTTTCACTCTTTTTGACACTCTACAGATTGCTCTTCTTAGATCCTGGCCCCCAGCTTTGAATACTCAGTACCTCAGATGAGGCTGATGAGAGTAGGGCACAATGGGACTATTACTTCCCTGTTCTTTGGAAGAAATGCCCCTCATGATGAAACAGAAAATTACATTAACTTTTCTGTCTGTCTGACATTTTGGACTCATATTAAGCCTATAAAAACATCTAGATATATTTTAAAATTTTTATTTTTAATTTGTCTCACCCATCCTATACTATTAACTTTAAATTGATTTATTTTTGTACCTAATCACAACTGTATATTTACCTTGATTGAATTTCATCTTGTTGGATTTAGCCCAGTACTCTAGCCAGTCAAGTTTCTTTTGGATCCTGACTCTGTCATCCAGTGTTACCAAAATCCTCCTAGCTTTGTGTCACCTTCAGGTTCAACAAGCACACTACCTATGCCTTTATTGAAGAGACTAATTAAAATGCCATCTAACACAGAGTCCAGCAAAGATCCCTGAAGTGCTCGCCTGAAGACCACCTGCTATATTGACATTCAATCGTTAACGACTGAGTCTGGTACTTTGTGTTAAGAGCTACGGATACAATGAAAGTTAAATGACAGTCCTTCTTCTTAAGGAACTCACAGTCTAATTGGGGAGAAAACATGAAAAAACTATGTATAAATAAACTATGCCCAGGATAAACTGGAAATAATCATCAGAAGGGGGCAGTTGAAATAAGAGAGATTAGTAAACGCTTCTTATGGATTGTAGCAGTGACTTGAAGGGAGCCAGGGAAGCAAGAATATGGAGATGAGGCAGGAGAACAGGGAGGCTCATATTTTCTCTTCCTTATTATCCATTATTTGAAGGTTGTTTTTCCATCCCTTCTACTTTAATTTTTCTATGACCCCTAATTCTGTCTAATTCAATATTTCAGCCATGCATATTCTTTTATGAGATATATACTTTTCATTTGAATTATGATTAAATATCTGTTTTCTATACTGTAGATTAACTTCCATCATAAACTCCAGAAAGTTTCCAAATTATTTTATAGTAATTATGTTTATGTTGTTCATATGAAATGATGCCTGCCAGGCACTTTGCAAACTTCAAAGTTCTCCATAAAGTCATTTGCCGTTATTGCTGTTAGAAATCATATTCTATAAGAGTTGAAGATGAAATCGAGCCAACTTCAAGTTTCCCTTTAATGAATCAAAAAATGAAAACCACTGCATTCACTTCATAGAGAAAGAAGGAAGCTGTCATTAACTCCCACCTTCTTCCTTTTCCTTTTCCAAATTTTAGGATTTCTTGCACTGTTTTGTTTTGCCTTGAGGTCTGGGAGTTTCAGTCCATTTGGTTTGAGTGGTCAGGATATTTGACATGTCAGAAATGCAGTGAGGAGTCTTGAAAATGAGGAACTGACAAATAACTACTATTTGATAGCAGAACAGAAAAAAGAAGTGTAAAAATATAAGCTGCAGTTGAAGTCAGCACCCCTTTGCCTTCCTATAATGCTGACAGTATATAATTAAGTTCTTCCATTAAGGGAATAACGTACATGAACAGGAGTCAGAGAGAGCACATGTAGAACATTATTTACTGGACACAATTTCTTATAACCAAATGGATAATTTGCTTTTTCTATGGCTATGGAAATAGCTTTACATACAAATACAGTTTTCACAGTGGATTTTTGTATGAACAAAAAGTGTTCTTGTTTAATTGTTACAAATTACCAGTACATGTTATTAATAATACTCCAGATATCCATGTTATCAGATATGTGAGTACCTTCTTCACTCACACAGACTACAATTCTCCATGCTCTAGTAGACAGTCGCATGAGTTACTGTGACCAAACACATTCATCCTTGGGTGGTTAGTCTCTGAGGAGGAACCTTGCAGAAAATAGCTAATTTGAACCTCGGGGGATAGATGTGTCTTTTTTTTTTTTTTTTGGAGGGGGTAAGGCAAGGCAATTGGGGTTAAGTGACTTGCTCAAGGTCACACAGCTACTAAATGTGTCAAGTGTTAGATGTGTCTTCTGATTGGGGCTGAGCCTGAAGCCCTTCCAGTTTAATAGAACCTGTTAGAGTTTGGAAAGTTGGAAAGGACTTGTAGAAATCACGCTGCAGTCCAGAATCAGGACTTTTGTGGAGGTTTAATAATAATAATAATGATAATAATACATTTCTATAATAATGAGAGGTAGTATGGCATTGTGGCTAGAGTTAGTTTCAAAGCCAGAGAGATATGGATTCCAGTCTCGACTCTGACACATGCTGGTTGTATAACCCCAGCAAGTCACTTAAGATCTTAGTGTCCTAGGAAACTCTCTAATATTATAAGTTACAGGGAAGGTGCTAATCTGAATTGATAGAGGAAGCACTGTGGAGTTCCCTATACAAGTGAAGCTACTGGTCCACTGTTATCTCTAGTTCTATCCCTACTCTTACTCCTACCCCTATCCTTACCCCAACTCTGTCCCTATCCCTAATGATGTGATGTCAACTCATTGTTATATTTGAAAATACTGCAATATTTTTCATGTGTGGTCATATAATTTCTTCTTCTTCTTCTTCTTCTTTTTTTTTTTTTTAACAATGTGACCCATGCCTTAGAATTAATCTTTTCCTACAATATTCTTAACATAGGAAAGAGAGGAGTGAAAATTTAGCTTTTAATTTTCTTCTTTGAACTTTTTCCCAGGGGATGTGTTCCATATCACGGGTCCCAACAAACTCACCTTTGAAGAAGCTGAAGAAGAGTGTGCCAACCGGGATGCCAGACTTGCTACCGTGGGGGAGTTACATGCTGCCTGGAGAAGTGGATATGACAAATGTGATTATGGCTGGCTGTCCGATGCCAGTGTGCGCCACCCCGTGACTGTGGCCAGGGCCCAGTGTGGAGGTGGCTTACTTGGGGTGAGAACCCTGTATCGTTTTGAGAACCAGACAGGCTTCCCTTTACCTGATAGCAAATTTGATGCCTACTGCTTTAAACGTAAGTCTCTTCTTGTTTCTTTTTTTGAATTATGAATTTGAAGAGTGCGTCAAAGTTATGAATTGAAGACAGCTTTTTCTCCATGGTAGTAGATTCCATTTAATGTGTCCTGATCAGGAAAAAGGTTCATTATGGTTCTTTTGGAAGGGAAATAATTCAACTGCAGTAACTGAGTAAAAATAAAAACATAGGTGGACAGAAAAGTTACAGTTAGGAAGAGGAAATGCCAACTTGCAGTCCTAACTGTGCTCTGTCATGCCTTAGAATCCCAGCCCATGTTTCTGGCTAACTCTCCAGGTTGGTGGCATTCCTTAGAGCTGGGAAATTGTTGGTGCTCTTATGATACATGAGGCAACATGCAGCCGAGTTAAAACTGTTCCATTTTGTTTGTTTATGTCATTTCCTGGACTGATTATTTATCTCAAACGGTATAGAATTTTAATGGAAGTAATTTTCAGGTGAGTAACTAGAATTTTCTGAAATAAAATGCTATTATAATTCACAAACATTGAGCAGATAAACCCCTCTTTATCTCTCTTAAAAATAGAATATGACTAATAAAAATCAGGATAACTCCCAATAAACAATTTTATAGTTACACATGTCATTGGAACATTTTTGTGTGTATGTGTGTGAAGTCTTAGGTAAACAGGCTAAATCTAATCCTTATATTTTTCCTACTCTGTTAAAACTAGTTACAAATATATATTTTCGACATTAATTAGATAATGATTCAAATTTCTTAGATCTTCTAAAACCTCTCATTGACTCTTAGTTCAGATGTTCTGAGTCTATTCTTACCAGAATAAATCCCATAGTAAGCAAATGAAGACCTAATTGAACAAATTAATACATTGGCACCTCAGTATAATGCTGACCTCAGAGCTTATGCCTGCTTTGTAGAGGACAAAAAAGACAGAACCTCATTCTGCTTGAATTTCATACTATCATTAGTTTTATTATAATGAGGCTCCAGTGTATCTTGCCGCAGTGAAATAAAATTAAAAATAAAGACGTATGAAACACATTAATTGAAGACACCAGTGATTTTTTAAATTGGAAACATATTGACATTACTCAGTGACTAGGAAGAAACCAAAATGAGATAACTAGGTAGCCCCAGCATCTAAGGTCTGCAGAACAGATGTTCATGTAGTGGAAAGGAGTGATGTCACATGCTGCTATATCCCATCTAAGTTGCCTCCACCTCTTGCCAAAAGGCTGGTTCAGTTCCCACTGACTAAACTTTCTGAGTGTTAAAGCCACATGTTGTATATTTAGCTTGAAGCAACAGAGCCAATCAGCAAGGAGCCAATGGGAAGACTAGATTTTTCACAGGCACTCAAGCAACTGAGCTCTGCCAGGGAAGGTGTCGCTCTTAATCATTTTCAAAACAAACCCTGTATTTACAAAAGGAGAGGGACATTCCTTTCTTCAGACTAGGTTCACACAACAACAATTATCAAAGTACTTCGGGCTCTAAAGCCTGCTTTAGATTGAATTACTCATATGATTAAGGAAAAAACAGATTGGGGTTGGTGGAAGGCAGAGGGAGTTGGGGGGCGGGGAGGAGAAGAGTGGTGAAGGGGCAGAGTCACCCAGACAGCCTGGCTTTAATGCTTGAATACAGTTTGTACCATTTAGACCTGGCATTAGCTTTTTTTTTTTTTTAATGACTAGGACTTGTTCTTCAGGGCAAACTTCCTTCCTCTCCCCCCTCCCCCCACCAAAGTGAATTAAAATCAAAACAATTGCCTGCCCCTATTTGTGAATAAATACAGTTTAAAAGCAAACCACTATTTTCTAAGTAATTTATATGAGCAATCCCTAGGGAAGGTGAACATAACAAGACATGGTCTTCCCTTCAGATAGAACCACTCCCATAAAATCTAAAATCTAATGAACTTTAACATATTAAGACCAGTTTTCATTTGAAGCATCTCCCAAGTTCATGTAATATGGTAAGTGGAATATATTCATGATTTGCTGCTGGAGCATTGAGTTCATTTTGTGATCTACTCAGCTAATCTGGAGGCTAGCTCTACTTTCATTTCTACCCCCTTCACAGAAAAGACTCCTGTGATCTTCAAACATTATTTTCTGTGAAGACTAGACTAACTATATAGATAGAAGTGAAAAACCTATCCTTGGATGTTATATAATATCAATTATTTTTCCCCATTTCACATGAGTTTTTTGAAGTGATTTCTGATATATTTCAAAGATTCAGGGAATTTGTCTCAAATCCTTAGTGATGTCGACTTTCCCTATAGTCATGCTACCACCAGAGAGAGAGTCCTTTGTGTGAAATGTGAAAGATCATAATCTCAAATGTGAGCGGTAAAAATAACTAGGGATATCGTTTGGGTGGTGATCCTTAGCCACAGTCAAAATATGTTTTAGCCAAGAGTAACTTTCGGTAGAATGATCAGAGATTTTTACAGCTAACTGTCAAGCAAAACAATCCATGTTGTCCTTGTCTCCCTTGGTACTATACACTTCATTGAGAATATGTGGTAAGCTATATCTCTGATAATTGTAAAATGATAGGCATGACTTTCCTACCTGCTTTCTCCCTGTGAAAAAATGGAACAAAACCCCCAGAATGACTAATGATAAATGGACTTGAAAACCTCTCTTGCTCTCTAAAAACTGAATGGATTTTGGAAACATGTTATCTTTATAAAACAGAATGTCCTAAATGTTTTTCTTCCATGAGTAAACTTAGATATCCATTAAAAAATAATAAAATAAAATAAAATAAACCTCACTGTCAAGCAAGTTGTTCCCAAGTCAGACAATCTAGTTCTTTACGATAAGGTAATTAGGTCTTAATAAGAAAAATAAAACTCAGGTGTTACAAATGATCTTTAAAAATCCTCCAGCACATATCTCTAACTTCAGACTAACCCTTAGCCTATTCCTGACACACGGGAGTCACATCATTAAAGTCTTTAAAGACCTCCAGAGGAGCAGATAACATTCTTTCTTTGGTAATCCATTTTAATGTTCTTTAAGTCCCATCATGAACAGAAAAGGTTTTCATTGATCTAATCTAAAACTCTCATGCTGTAGTTTAAGTCCATTTTTCTTGTTTTATTCTCAGGATAGAGAATAACTGGTGACCAACTTACATACATTTGAAGTTCCTCCCTAAATTGTCCTCCAGCCTTTTGGCTGAAAAAGTTCCTTTATTTTGATGTCTTCTTTTGTGAGTCTTTAATCATCTTTTTGATCTTTCTTTGAACTATCTCCAATTTTTTCACAGCCTCCTTAGGATGTGAGCATGGTACTCTAGTAAAACTCTAATCTGTTCTGTGCATAATAGAAAGATTGCCTATGTAGATATCCTGATAATCTGCCTGCTGGGTTTGTTTTTTTAAACTATGGTGTTAAATTTTTACTCACGGTGAATTAATTTTCCACTATGTCCCCCAGATCTTTTTCTGCTGTTTTTCTGCATGAGCAATCAGTCTTTCCTCATTTATTATGTGGGGAGTTTGTTTTTCCACTCCAAGAGTTCTCCTTTCTATTTGTCCTTTGGAATTGTTTCTTTCTAACAATTTCTATCAATTGCCAAGTAACTTTAAATGACTTATATAATTTGTACATTCAAAGTTTATTCTGACTCCTGCCTTCACCTGTAATAGGTCTAAATGCATTTCTACACAACCCCTTGTACGTATCTCCGTTTCACAACCACTCTTAATAAGAGTATTTAAATAACATTGTGCAATAAGGAAGAGATTGATCCATAGCCTAATATAATCACCGAGGATAAGAAGGCGTCTCTAAAAATTGAGAAACTTCATTAGAAACAGACAACCATCCCTTTTCTTTGTCAGTAGTACAAACAATTCATTTTTTAAAATGCAGATTTGCCTTTGATGTGAGGCAGCTGCTGGTGAGCTAATTTACTCTCATACTGCTGATAGAGTTTTACATTTTATTAGGAAAGACTGCTTCATGTCTCCCATCAGAAGCACAAAACAAGATAGCCTGGTGGACACACAGAGCAAGTACAGTAATGTAAAACATCTGTGTGGAAGGCTGGCTTTGGAGTTTGGAAGGGAGCCTTCAGCAAAAAACAAGCTGCCTTTTTTGAGCTTCATTGGTAAAGAAATTGAGAGGCTAAGTAGCTATCCAAAATAACCCATTTCCATCAGAACTCCCCCTTTGAAAGAAAATGTATACAATTATATGTCACTGTTTTTCTATCTTTGCACATTTTGCATCAGCTCAGGTATGAAGAGTCTCTTCTTATGCCATGTCTTTATGGGGTTATTTATGCTGACTTTTAAAATATAATTAATTTAGTTTCTTGGTTGTCTTAGGTTGTACAATGGATCAGATAAACTGTGCTGTGATCTGACTCAGCTGTTGACACCCCCCCCCCCCCAAACACACACACACACACACACACACACACACACACACACACTCTCCTTCTCTCTCTCTCTCTCTGTCTCTCTGTCTCTCTGTCTCTCTCTCTCTGTCTCTCCCTCTCTCTCTCTCTCTTTTTCTCTCTCTCTCTTTCTCTCACAGACACACACACACACACAGACACACACAGACACACACACAATTAGATGAAGGGTTTTCCCTCTGGAATAGCCTTGAAAAATCAATGGATACCTCTTGTTTTGGAAGAGAAAAGAATTCACTTAAAGCTGGATGTGGCAATGAGGAACGTTGGAAGGGATGATTTTACTTCAAAATTCAATAGAAGTAGAAAAGGCCGCAAAGCCTAGAACAATATTTATTTCTGAGAGAGCTATTTGTTTTCAAGGCAACATAAAGACATCTCCATGTTGCTAAAGAGAACTGATAGCAGTCAAAGTTAGAATTCAGAAGTATCTGACTCCCTGACCTCTGAATTGACTCTAAACCCACATTTACTGCCCCTTAAATTAATTTCAGTAGCAAAGGGGGAAAAAAAGTCAGTAGGGAGGGGAAGAATGCCATTGACTTATTAATAATTCATTAATTTAAAATACCATTAAGCATTTAAAATATGTCCTGCGGCAAGTTGCTAAATGTTTTCATGATGTTATCATAGGAACTTACCATAATTGTTTTTTTGCCTTTCCCTCCAAAAGTAGTAAAAAGATAAATTTGAGATTCAAAACCAAAATGTGTTTTGACATATGAAAACTGGTAAGACAAATCCAGATAGAACTAAATGAGAAATATAACCCTGAAGTTGTATAAAAGTCTCTCAGAAATTAATGTGATAATTTTTTTAAAAAACAAAAAATCTAAGAAAACAAAAGAAAATAGCAATTCATTTTTAACTTATTTGTTGTCTTTTTTTAAAAAAAACTAATCTTTTTCATGTCTTAATATTTACACAAATAGTGAGGATCCAAGAATGTTTCAACAGAGATTTGTTTAAATAGATTTTAAAGATTTTTTAAATTACAAAAATGATGAACCGATAGTTTTAGAATGCACAGGAGAAAAACAGTCCACGAATAGCCCATCAATAATGAAAAATCCCTTACGATTTCAGTCCATGGCCTAGTAGACAGGTTATGTTCATTGCTGATGTTTGATAGACAATAGCAACATATATTTATTTCAGTAAAATGGTCTTCGGACTATCACAAGGCAAATCCAATAACATTACAGCTCTTGTCACTGAGAGAGGTATTCTCTGAAACCCTCATTAGACCTTAATTGTAGAGGAGTCTTCTAGAGTACCATTGACTTCCTGATCGTAGCCTTCCCTTGGCGTGATGAGTCACTGATTGTCAAAGGTCCAATTTTTGCAAATTCAAACCTCTTTGTTCACCAAAACGCTATGGAGTCCTGTGTAAAATATTACTTCCACATTCGTCCACTGCCTTCCTTTGGAAAGTTCAGTCAATTGCTGGTAAAACTTGAGGCCTTGCGCTATAGCATTGTATGATGATGAGTTATTCTCTATTGCTTAAACACGTTCCTATTGCTGCTCAAGATTTCTTTGGGCGATTTGTAATTATAGGCTGAAAATATACCATGTAGGTATTTTACTTCCTGTTCTACATTTGTGTTTTATGCTAAAGTTAGCCTGGAAATAGCCCCCTGAGTGTGACCAAGACCGAGTGCAGACCCAAGGCAGAGATGTCAGGCAAAATGTTCCAGAGACATTTCACTAACGTTCAAGAAGACCATTTACAAGGCCATGCTTCGGTTCACAGGAAGATGAAGATAAATGTTTAAACACCTGGAATACAGTAAAGAGTCTATTTAAAAAAAAATAACAACTTCATATCCTGTTTTTATCAAAATCTCCAGATTATGGACAATCTAGCTGTTTATTAGTGACTCAATTACATTTGATGTGGCTTTTTGTTTTTCAGTAATCTTAGACACTCCCTCTCCCAGGAGGCTCCATGCTGCCTGCACAGTTCTCTCAGCTTGGGCCACAGGGTGGGGGGTTGTACGAAGCCTGGGCCCAATAACTTAACCAACTCTGGCAAGAGAGCATAAAATCCTCGAACTAGATTTTCAGTTACTGTTGCTCCCAATATGTTTTTTCCCTCTGTGCAGTCAAACATTTATACCTGCAATTTTTTTTGTGATCTCCCAAGTACTTAAAGTCATAAAATTATTAATTTTTCTTAACTGATCCATACTTCGGAGACCATAAAAAAATCATCCTTCGCCAAATAAAATAATGGATTGATTTATGAACACTGAATATTCATCTGCATGATTATTTGTCTTTGGATTACCTGGGGCGTAGTTTTTAGTCTCCCCTCTCCCAAACACTGGCCGGGCAAACATAAACCCTGTTTAAAAAATCAGTGGCTTATCTAATTTACTCTTTGAAATTATCTTTCTAGCTAAACAGAACATATCAGAGGCTACAACCATCCAATTGAATATCCTTGTGGAAACTGCACCGCCCAAATTGTCCAAGGAACCACAAATGATACCAATCCAAGCTACACCCAGCATCCCTTTAATCACCGAATTACCTGTCACTCAATCAAATATCCCTCCTATAGGGGAAATAGTGAATAGTGAACAGAAAGTGGCATTTCTTCCACCAGGAGTGATTGAGGAGAAGTTTGAAAAGGTCACCATTCAACCTGAGGCTGCCATAGGCAGCTCAACAGCTGGGAGTACAGAAAGGCTGTGGGATATGGAATATACACCATCTGCATCAGGACCACTTGAGAAACCAGATACACCCGAAATTGAAGAAGGAGTCTCTTTACTGCTACCCACTTCCTCGGAGAATAGAGTGCTTCAACAGGAAACTGTCACTTCTCATCGTGCCACTTACTTGTGGGAAAGGAACACAGAAGATACTCAAACACAAGAAGTGATTACCCAAACAGAAGAAATTGAGGTGGGGCCCTTGGTAACATATCCAGAAGCTTCAGAACATCCTCTCGGGGAGTCCTTTACACTTGGGACTCTGGTTATATCCACAAAAGTGGGAAATAAAACGGAGAAGGAGCCCACAAATGTTATTATTTCTGGATTAGGGCCTACAGATCACTATGAATTCACTCCAAGAGAAGATGAAGAAGAAGCACATACTGTTCAACCTGATCAGAACATCTTTGCTATTAGCCAAATTCCAGAAGTCATTACGGTGTCAAAGATCTCAGAAGAGAGTAACCTCACACTGATGGAGCACACTGATTCTACAACACCAGTCACGGTAGCCTTACCTGTAACCATGCCTACCAAGGAAGGCTCCTCCATAGACAGTTGGGAAGATACACAAACCAGTGACAAAATGACAGAAGACTTTTCTGGTCAACATGGGATCACGTCTTTGCCATTGACCACAGAGGTCAAACTTTTTGCTTCCTCCCAAGATCTTACTTCACCACAGGGTTTAGTTGAGGGAACACCCACATTTATTTATCCCGATCAACAAACAGAAAGCAGAGAAAGGGAGCAAACACCTAAGCCAGAAGTAACTACAGTCCATCATACTACTGAAGAAACAGAGAAAGACACAACAAAAGATCCACTTTATGGGAGAATAGAGGAAGAAGAATACTCTGGAATGAAACCTTCTCTTGAGAAAACCGATGTCACAGAATACACTGATGAAACAACCAAGTATTTTGAAGCTTCTGTAGCAACAATCACAACAAAGATGACTTTAGAGCCGATAGAAGAAAAAGATATTGGAGACAAGTTTTTAAGTACACCAGTCAGCTTAGAAACAGATGGCCCTCCTGATACAACAAAGAAGGAAGAAGATACAACCAAAGTTCATTCCACAAGCAGCACTTTAAATCTGGAGGTTATCACAGTATCCAAATGGCCACTGGATGAAGATAGCATGACATCCAAGCCTTTGGCATCAACAGAACACCTAGGCACTACAGTATTGCCCACTGCCTTATTTACAACTGCAGGAGCAACTGAAAAGCATTTTGAAACTGGAAGAACTTTTCCTCTTACAACAGATACTGCTCAAAGACCAACGGTGGAGTTCACAGAAGAATCCTGGAAAGACAAAGAGCCATTCACAGTGAGTTCTCCTTCAACTCCTAAAACAGGCATTAAAGAAGAACCAATTATTAAATATTCTCCCACAGAAGGAGTTGTTGATACAACCATGGAAGGGAGTGCTATCGATGAAGGGCTAGATTTGGACAGACCAAAATCAGTAACTACTCTCCATCAATTTACACAAACTGTATATGGGGAAGGGCCAGAGTTTGTTAATTATAGTAGCAGCACCCAGGAGCCTCCCACTCATGTAGAAGCCACACAAACAGTGTCTTTAATTCCTTCTGTTTCATCAGAAGGTAAAGCCACCCAAGATGTGCACTTGGTTGATCAGATTCCTTTTGAAGCAACTCATTCTCTGGAGACCATTCAAACAATGAGCAAGAGTACACAAGAAACTCCCATTAAAGAACAACGTACTGAGCATCCAGTGTTTGCCATTGATTCTGTGTCCACCACTTCTTTGGAGGTACTGATGACTCCACGAGCAAAGGACATTGATGAACATGATCTTGATGGATCAGCATATCCAACCTCTGAAGATGGATTGGTCACAGATTCTAAGCAAGTTCCAGTCTTTGGAACTACCATTGGAGCAACAGAGCATAGTACATCTTATCCACATTACGTTTCTGTGACTGAGCACAAAGTGAAGACTGAAGTGGAAACGGTGACCCTTGGTACTACACTGGAAGGGCGCTTGAGTCCTGGACCTGAGCAAGAACCTGAAAGAAGGACCAGCAGTCCTTCCACTTGGGACTCCAGATCACCTTCAAGCCCATTCACTACAGAAGGAGCACCTTGGGGCACAGAGGAAACAACTTTTGGGAAAAAAGAGGAAACCTCCCAAGATTATACAGAGGTTGGCTCAGGATTATTGGAAGAGCCCAAAGGCACTGAAGCAGCTGTGCTCACTGCAGTTGCCACAGAGAAAACTGCCATGCCACATGATGTAACTACTCTCTTTAGCTCACTAGACAAAATTCATTCCACATCAACCTCTAAGGCCTTTGTCACTAAAGAAAAACCACTGATAATTGATAGGGAACCTGGTGAGGAAACAACCAGTGACATGGTAATAATTGGTGAATCCACGTATCATGTTACACCCACTCCTCCTGATGACGTGGTAACTAAAGAATTAGAAACAGATATTGATAGAGAATATTTTACAACCTCAAGTGCTTCTTCCATTGCACAGACAACAAGACAGCCCACAACTGAGGAAGGCAAAGATGCATTAGGATCTCAGGAAGTTTCTACTTCAGAGCCTCAGGCAAGGGAAACAATCCGTCCTGATATAAATGTATATATTATTACAGTCACAGGCAACGAGACAGGTAAGTCTATCCTTCCTACACATGCCGTTCAAGGCAACCCACATTTTTACCATGGTGGTTATTTTTTGAAATACAAACATATCAGATGCTGCCATTAGAAGATAACTGGAGTGTGAAAAATGTCATGAACCTGACATTTTAGTTACATATAGTTGCACTAAGTGGTATGTTGGAAGATGGTGCTAGCACATTGGAAGAATATTTGATAAAATTTGATTTTGAAAGCTGTAAGAAAATCGCTTTGTCATCTAATATAACCAAATCATCTATTATACATCATTTCAGAATGTGTGGAATCAAGTGTTTTAATTTCAGTGTCCTTCCATCATTACTACTTAAGTGTAGCATTCAGACTGTGTTAACATCCCATTAGTCTGTAATTATTAACATCAGCACTTACAGTTTGGACAGCTAAAAAAGTGTTGGATCTTCATGGAGCACACACATACAAAGAGAGAATCTGGAGCTCATTTCAGAGCATTCTTTGGGGGGAATTTTGCAGGTTCACTGTAATCAGTTTGGGGTCATATCACTAAGTACTACATAGAAATTGTGGTTTAAAAAGTGATTTTTAACGCTAGTTCAACACATTTTTTTAGCTGATGTCCTTGTGTCTGTGTATGTAGCTTTTTATTCAATGGGTATACAGAACAGAAATGGATACATTACTGACCTTTTACAATATTATAATTTTTATTTATGACTAGTAACAAATAACCTCAACTAGATAGTCTGGTGGTGATTTTAATGCTTCTTTGGATTCCTAAATAACCTGGTATTCAAATGGCAACACAGAACATTTTAAACTTTGTCTTCTTTCTTTGTATATTTGTAACACTTTTAAGCCTACTTGAATATATATATATACATATATATAAATATATATATATATATATATATATACATTTTTTTCCTTTCTCAGAAATAATTCTTTAAAGGTCCTTCTATTGATTATTATCTATAAGTCCAATTACTGAAAGTGACATTCTCACCAAAAGAAGAGCGTGCCGTACCATTTCTATTCAATAACGGAATTGTGAGTGTACTACACATATGGCTTAATGTATTTGTCCAGGTTGCTTTAGATCAGGGAAATTATCAGGTTATAGATAAAAATTCTGGCAAGGAACTAAGATAATTACTAGCGCTTCTACATTGGCCTGGAAGATTTTGGCCCAATTGGAAGAATATCATGCTTAGGAGGCATTGCTTAATTGCTTGCTGCTTGGAAACGCTGATCATTATGGTTGGTTTTTTAGTAATAAAGTCTTCCTCACAAAGTGTCTAAGATTCCCAGCTGTGGGAATGGTAACTGAAGCAGTGGACCAGCTGCTTGTTTACGTAGGTGGTAATAGAAACCTCAAGCAGAAATATTTCGAAATCTTTGCCAATTGTCCAGTTGTCTCTATACTCCTTCTATATGAGAAAAGAATACGTAAATATAAATCCTCCTAATCCAAAATGAAACTTGTGGAATTTATTTCTCTCTCTCTTACTACTCCCGCCGCCCCCACCATGTGTGTGGGTATATGTATATGTGCACACATGTGTGCATACACATATATGTGTGTGTATTACATCTATAACTTTATCTGGAGAAAGAGAGACAGAGATGCATTGGAATTAATAACTATTTTTAGAATGACATTAATCTGAATTTTCTTTCCTTCTACTTGTCTTTGTGCTCTTAAGTACAGTTAAGTCAATAAGCATGTATTAAGAATTTATTCTGTGGCAGGCACTGGATTAAGTGTGAAGAATAGAGATATAAAGTCCCTGACCTTGAAGAGCTTACATTCTACAGGAGAAAGACAACATATAAAAGCAAGCTAAAAAGTGTGTTGATGGGTGGGAATGAGGGAAAAGAAGGTACTTGACTTGGACCATGGTAGAAAAAGTTCAAAGGATGTCAAGTCCAGACTGGAGAGGAAAGAAGACATGGCTGGCCTGGCCTTCTGCCTTAAAGGTTTGGGGAGGAACCAATAAATTAGGAGAGGCCACAGGGCAGAGGATACTTCAGTGTGATAAACGCAGGAGTGAAATAAACTTTCCAGGATGGAGAAGTTTCCATAGCATGGAAGAGAAAGGTCATAGAGTCAGGACAACAAGTCTAGACAGAAATTGTATGACAGTAATTTCCTTCTTTCTTTCTTTCTTTCTTTCTTTCTTTCTTTCTTTCTTTCTTTCTTCCTTTCTTCCTTCCTTCCTTCCTTTTTTCCTTTCTTCCTTCCTTTCTTCCTTCCTTCCTTCCTTTCTTTCTTTCTTTCTTTCCTTCTTTCTTTTTTTCTTTCTTTCTTTCTTTCTTTCTTTGCAGTTCAGTGACTTGCCCAAGGTCACATGGCTAGTTTTTGTGTTAAATGTCTGAGGCTTCATTTGAACTCAGGTCCTCCTGACTCCAAGGCCGGTGCTCTATTCACTGCGCCACCTAGATGCCCAACAATAATTTCTTAATGGACATTTTTTACAGAGGGCTCTGCCATTACTGCTAATGCTTTGATTTTTCTTTGATGAATGATAATTTAGAAGGAACAAGAATAAGAAATACGGTTTTGTTAGGGATCATTTTAGTTCCTGTTCCCCTTGACTGAGCTCTCTCGAGAACAAGATTATACTTCCTACCTTTTGCCTGCCTCTTCATTATTCAGAATGAAGAAAGGGATGCCATATAAGAAAGAAAGAATCTGGCCATGCTGTTGGGATAGGGAAGGGGGTGGGAAACTAATCCTTATCATCTAATTTATGGCCTAGAAGCATAAGTAGATTCCTCCTACTTAATATATATGACTAATTTGCAAGCATATACTTTAAGACTGATTGTCAGGTAGGTGCCATGAAGAGATGGGATCAGAATCTGGAAGACATACGCCCAAATTCTGCCTCAAACACATGATTACCATGTGACTCTAGGCAAGGCACTTAACATCTCAGTATCCCCAGGCCACTCTCCAAGACCATAAATTTCAAAATGGGTGCTAACCTGCATTGAAAAGTGGATTTCCCTATCATGATGAAATTACAAGATTGGACCAAAACAAACAAAAGTCCCGTTAAGGTGACTGAAAAAAAAAAAAAAAGTAAGGTAAAAATGTGTCTGTCCCATTTGACAGCTCTTAAACTTGTGATAGAAGGCCAGATTTAAAAAGGAGGTGGGGAAAAAAAAGCAATTTCCTAAAGTAGAAGGATTTTAAGGCTTGAGATAAAAGGGGAGGCAGAACAGCTCATTTGAGCTTCCCAGCCATCCCTGAGGCAGGTCACAACAAAAGGTGAGGATTTATAATTGAATAGTTAGCCAGCTGAGCATCCTGAAGGATTCAGCTCCAGTAAAAGAAGAATAGTCATTTCCTCTCATGCCCACCCTTTCAAAAAGGATAGAAAGTTGTTCTGAAAATGGCATTGAGGCAAAAAGTCAGAAAAGCCCTGAGAAGAGGAGCACCTGGCTATGTCGACCGGGAGAAGTATCTTGTATTGACCAGTTTGTTTTTTTTTTCCCAAATCTGCTCTTCTGCTTAATACCCAGCAGGGATCCTTTGTTGAGAAGAAAAGGTTTATTGAGATACGTTCTGCTGTTTTCATGAAATTCAGGGGTTTTTTCTGAGATAATTGTTCAGCCATACCAACCTTTGACATGTGAATAACTCTAAAGAAGAAATGAAATTAATGGTATTACAAAACATTAATTATTTTTGGACAGAAAAAAATAGTCTAAGGTAGATGTGACATTCATCGGTGGGATGATAGGAAGAGGAAAATAGGAAAACCTATTTAATAGCAAAATTAAAGAAAAAAATCATTTTCCAGACTGTAAAATCACATGATAGGACTATGAATTTCATTCATCTTTGTAGAAATCCAGACAGTCTTAATATAATCAACCTCTAAACATTCTATGCGATCTAAATAGGCAGTGATATACTGACCTTTATGTGATACTGCGCTATAGAACTTGTCACTTTTCACTATTCTTAGTTCTACCAATCTTGTTTTTTCACTGCCATGAAAGAAAACATGCTACTTGTGACACTTTTATGTTACCCTTACTCTGATGGATCATAATAACAAGTTGGGGGCTGGGGCTGGGGCTGGAGGGGACTGTGGTTAGCAGCTCACAAGACTCAGGGAACTTTTCAGCTCATAAAACTTTTATGAGCTGAAAAATGCTGCAGGGGGTGTTTAACAGAGGTCCAGGGGTTACTGAAAACATGACTTCTGTCTAGTGCAAGAGTAATTTGCACACCTGCATTCTGAGAAAGTATTGAAAGGTTTTCTTTGTGAACATATAAAGGTAACTGGAGCCTGTTTCTAGGGTCAGCTCATTCTTTGGGGAAGGGTTTTTGTAATCAGGCATCTTTACATTGCAAGTCAGCACGGAAATTCACACACACACATGCATACAACTATTATGTATTGTTGGAGATCACGATGTGTTTAAATGTACAGATATAAAACATATAACATTAGAATCATATTAGATACAGATTAGTTGCAAATGTAAAAATAGCCAGGATAACAGTAGAATTCTGAGACAAGCTCAGAATTGGGGATATATGTGTTATTTACCAATAATCTGACCTCCAATGGAATTTTGCTTAGTAAGAAATGAGAGGTAACAAGATTACCAAGATCACAAGAGAATTTATGTATGTATTTATGTATTCACATATACGTGTGTATATGAAAATATACAGACTATTTGTATATGTGAATTTACTGGCATATACATTTTTATAACAGAGTATGTAGGTATGTAGATGAACACTCTGGTTTGGTCGTGGTAATCTCTTGACACTCACATTCTTTTGCTCAGAAAAATTCCATCAGAAATGAGACTGGTTTCCATGAAGTCACGCAGGATGAGAGAAGATATTTGTACATACAATTTGTTCAACAGTTTTGAGTAATTTGTCCAGTTGTTAATTGAGTTCAGTTGAATTGGTCATTATTCTTCAGAAGTTTGTCAGTGATTGATTAGTAATTTGTAAGCACAGTCAAAATTGTCAGATGAATTTTACAGACACAGTCTGACTACTGGAAATCATCTAGTGACTTGTATTTTTGAAGTATGTATTTCCATCATAGATGATGGTCTTGCTTACGTGGCCTATCTTCCTTGGCTTTTTTCCTTGGAAGAGTGATAGTTTTAAAAGTAGTTTTCCCTGTTTCATTTGGTTAATATTATCTTTTAAATTGTATTGCCTGTTAATTGTTTCCTTGAAGGACGACAGGCTCAGTGTTGTTCTGTGGTCTAATGACTACTCAAAGGAGTATGACTTTATCAAAGAATAAGCATTTGGCAAGCAATTTCATATCCAGTGGAGGCTAGATTTGGAGTGGCGGCTTTATTGCACTCACTGTAGGTATGAAACTTTTCACAAGGAACTGAGAGACAGGAGATATAAAGATTTTTAAATAAAATTAACCACAAGTTGTTCAATAGTGGTGATATTTCAAGGTAATCTTACCTGTCCTATTAGTATACATTTTGGATAGATAATTGCACGTGTTAAAACTTTTCTCACATTGCTTATTGGTATAATTGCTTACAAGAGTCAGGAATAATTTCTCTCTGACTAGTTTCTTCTGTATTCTGGTCCTGTACTCCAGCAATGCATAACAGTTAAGTTTTTGTTTTTTTTTTTATATTGTGGCTTTTGGGAGGTGGTTCAGGAATAGAAAGTAACATTAACTGAAGGTTTCATTTTTGGAGAAAAAAAAGGAAATGTTTGGGTTTGTACCAATATTTAAACATTGTGTTGTGTAGTCTAATTTTTTCAAAAGCAATATTTACATGAGCTAGCCTTGTAGGACTTCAGTGATGACCATGCCTTTGGAATTGCTGTAGCATAATATTTTGTAATCGTGAAGACCATGTTTACATATACGAATGAAGTGAAGACGCAGAGTGACATATTAGATAGAATCCTAGACTTGGAATCAGGAAGACTTGGGTCCCAACCCTGCCTCTGACAACATCATTATCAGCAAGAACAGCAACAGCAGCAACTGTGGCTTCATTCTCTGAGAAAGGCTTTTTTTCTTACCCTTTGGGAAAGGAGACCCAATGAAGTCCTTAGCGGTTTGTTTTGGGGTGGTTTCCTTCCATTCTTACTTTCTCCCTCCTCCCTCCCTCCTTCCTTTCTTCTTTTCCTCCTTCCCTCCCTCCCTCCTTCCTTCCTTCTTCCCTTCCTCCCTTCCTTCTCTCTCTCTTTTCTTTCTCTCTTTCTTTCTTTCTTTCTCTCTTTCTTTCTTTCTTTCTTTCTTTCTTTCTTTCTTTCTTTCTTTCTTTCTTTCTCTCTCTCTTTCTTTCTTTCTCTCTTTCTTCCTTTCTCTCTTTCTTTCTTCTTTCTTTCATTTTCTCTGTCTCTGTCCCTCCCTCTGCCACTGTCTCTATTTGTCTCTCTTTTTACTTATAGTAACTTACAACTGTGGAGAGATTTCCCTTCTGTTAGTCATAAATCTGGTAAAATAGGAGAATAATGTTGGTGTAGGAGTGAGAAGTTCCATATGTGGGTGCAGGTTATCCAGAGCAGGGGTTTTTAAATCTTTTTTTGTGTCAGAGAACCTTTGGCATTCTGGTAAAGACTATGGACTCCTTCTCAGAATAATACTTTTAAAAAATTTATAATTGAAGGAAATGTTAAATTTCAGTCATAGATTAGTGAAAATAAAGATATAATTTTTTTCTCACCCAAGATTACCAATCTCCTGAAATTCAACTTTAGGAGGTACATGCACTACTGGTTAAGAACCCCTGCTCTAGAATAAGTGAATAAATTAAGCTCATGGCTTAAATTGCCCACCCTTTTCATTTGACATGTAAAGAAACTGAGTCAAAATGCCCAAGACTGAACGGCTCCTTAGTAGTTAAGCTGGTACTAGAACTTAGGTCCCTAGATTTTCTCTCTGTCTTCCTGAATTTGTCACTCTGTCAGACAGAAAGTTTATCAGCTCTTTTGTGAAACACTTCTAAATGAGTATCCATTATTTTTTTATTGTACTATTCTTTTGAAAAAAAAAAACTCCAGTTATTACCTCAGTAATCTTCACAACATACATGGAGGAGAGACTTTAGTGATTAAATAGAACCTATGAAGGAAGATTAAAGAGAGAATTGTTAGAAAAAGACTGTAATTAGAAGAGAGAAGATCAAGTTTTGACACTATGGGATTGGAGTTTGAGGAGACAAGTGACAAGTGAAATGTGACTCTGCCCCCTAGTAATGAGAGAGATAAAACTGTCCTCTCTTCTTGCCTCAAAGGCAGATCTCTCTCTTCTCCCTGCAACTGACTTTGCTTGATTCTTTACATCTGCTCAGCCATGACTTGAAAGTGTAATAAAATTCACCATTCTTTTTAATTATCAGTGGTGGGGGAATTCCCTGAGAGGGAGAATAAAACAGAAATGTTAGCAAGAAGAGGTTCCCTAGCCAACTTCCTAAACAATGACGCAAAATCTTCCTCCACTAAATATGATCAATTCATCTGAACATGTTTGAGCATGAACTGCAAATTCGAGACTGTTCCAGGATGAGGGTAGGGCAGAAAAGATGTATAAAATACGTCTGCGAAAACCTTAGAATTAAAGGGAGAGGACAGAGAACAATGCAGAGGACAAACAGAGAAATACAAGGCTGTCGACTTTAGTGCAAATTGTGGGGCTGGGAGATCTATAGGCATTCAGAGGTAGGAGATAGCAGTATGGGTAGGAACAACTTCACTGACTTAAAATTGGCCTTTGTAAAATGCATAAGCATTTAACTAAAGAGGAGGAAATCTTTGGCAGTTTGCTCCCCAGGTCTAGATCCACAAATATATCTCTGGTTCTTCTCAAGCCTAGCTGTCAGATGGGGCAAGAGGAGCCTTATCTCTTACCAACTGCTCTCCTGGGTGGTGATGGGAAAAGGGAGAACAAGTGTCCTTAAGCTCATTATTTCCTGAGCCTCCTTGCCTTTCTTTCTCAGGAACTGTGTCTCTCTCTTATCTCTAGGTTCAAATCGGAAGTCCTCTTTTTGACTTTTAAATCATCACAACTTGGCACCTCTCAGTCTTCCAATCTTGTTATACTTTACTCCCCCACTGCATACTCTAAAATCCAGGGACGCTAACCTTCTTGCTCTTCTTCACACACTACACTCTATCTCCCAGTCTTATGCTTTTATACTTACTATTCTGATTGGGGTGCTCTGCACCCTCATGTCTACCCCTTAGCTTCTCTGAATCTCTTCAAGACTTCGTTCAAATCCCGCCTTCATAAAGAGGCCATTCTGGCTTCTCTTTACCCCTCTCCAGTGCCTTTCCTCTGAGATCACCCTCCATGTAGAGGGTGTATACATCCACACATATGTAGATAACTATTTAATGTTGTGTCCTCATGAGAATATGAGAGAACATTAGAATATTATCCTCATTAGAATATTGAGATCAAGGGCTGTAGTTTTTGCCTTTCCCATTGAAAGTGCTTAATAAATGCTCATTGATTGAGAGGCCGATAGAGTCAGAGAGACATACTTCTAGCCAGGGGTAGGGAACCTGTAACCTGGAGGGCACATGTAGCCTTCTAGGTCCTCAAGTGCAGCCCTTAAATGAACCAGCAAGTCTTATACACTAAAGGAACAACTTTCCCTTCCCTTTTAACCTAATTAGCCATCACAAAGGAATTAAACAAGTCTAACCAACCAGTCTTGACATTGTCTCTATGAGGCCATGCTTCCTTCTGCTATCAGTCTACAAGTGACTTGAGCTTGATTTTCTCCTCCACTATGAATACTGCCATTTTATACTTGTTAAGAGCTTTTAATTTTTCAAAGTACTCTCACATCTATTATTCCAGTTCACAATTTTGCACTAATAAAGTAGCTGACCTAGAACTTCTTCATAGGGTGCTTACACTTAACAATCCTCTCAAAGCTTAATTATATCTTAAGGCAAACAAAAACAAAGCCCCCATGGCTTTGGAGGAACAGGCCAATCTGGAGTTTTGTCTGCAGGGTGGTCTCAGCCAGTTCTTAATTTCTCTGTCAGAAATGTTGCTTTTAAAACGGGTATAATGACTCTAATTATATGGGTTCCTAAACAACTCAGTAGGATGGCTGCCCTTCCACATCTCACAGAGAACTCACACCAAAGCTGTCTCTTTGGGTTGGAAGGCTTGGAGCAAAGCACATTGTGTGTTTATCCCAACTCCACTCTAGGTGAGATCTGCCTTAAAAGAAAAAAGACTTTATAAAAGGATGGAAGTAGGAGGGAGGGACATGGTCCCCATTTGTCTTGATTATTTGAAGTGTATCAGTGTGGGAGGGTAAGGATTGTATAGGAGGAGCCTTCTGGGTTTTACCACACCAGTTGACAGAGCAATCTTTCTCTCCTCCAAGTCTTCTGGAGTCCCTCGTCCATTGCAGGAGCATGAATCTTTGAGGCTGGAGAAAAGTATGATAGGATCACAGATTTAGAGGTGGAATGACCCAGGAATAATTTTTCCAACTCTCTCATTTTGTAGATGAAGAAACTGATCCTCAGAGAAGGTTAAGTGATTTACCCTTTCTCACGTCATACAAATATGGCAGAGACCATAGCTGAACTCAGATCCTCTCTAAAGCAAGTGTTCTTCCACAATTTTGCATGGCCTCCCAGGGCATAGAGTTTTCCCTGTGATTTCAGCATAGAAACATCAATGAAGAAGAGTAGCACAATCCTGGGAGAGAGTCAAGTCAAAATCAAGTCAAATTATATCAGGATTAGTAATAATAATAAAAATAATCATAATTCAGTGAACATTTATATAGGGCTTTTCATATATTAGCTCATTTGATCCTCACAGTGACCTTGTGAGATAACTGCTATTATTATCCCCATTTTATAGATGAGGAAACTGATACTAAATGAGGTTAAGGGATTGTTTGGTCACAAAGCTATATAGGCATCAAATGTCGGATTTTAATTGCAATCTTCCTAGCACCGGGTTCAGAACTCTATCCGCTAAGCCAATTAGGTCTTGCCTCTGACACAGACTGTGTGACCCTAAGCAAGTCACTTAACCTCAATGCCTTAAACAATTCTCTCAGTCAAAAAATTATAGAGAAGATGCTGATCTGCTATGGCAGTGGCTCTCAACCTGTGGGTTGCAACCTCTTTGGGAGTTGAACAACCCTTTCACAGGGGTACAGGGGTCACCTAAGACCATCAGAAAACACATATTTCCGATGGTCTTAGGAACTGAGATATCGCTCCTCTATCCGTCTCCAGGCGGGTCCGCCCACATGCAGATATGCCCACATACAAGTATTAAGGGGTCGTGGCATTAGGAAGGTTGAGAACCACTGGGCTATGGTACGAAGAGCTCTCACTCTACAGATGACATCACTGAGTGCATCCGAACAACAAACAAAACCCATCACAGACAATTGCCATTTTGGCACATTTTCCTTCCCACCCCCACAGTTATCCAACATTTATTTTTCCTCGTTTCCTTCCTACTAGGGAAAAACCAAATCAAATCAACAGACAAAAAACCCAACAAAACACCAAATCCCCTTAACAATTATACAGTCCAGCAAAATGAATGTCCATATGCTGAAGCAAAAGTTCTCAAAAGATTTCTTACTACTGTAAGAGAGTTGTTTGTTGCTTTCAAACTCAAACCACAAAAAAGGGTCATGCCCTATGAACAGGGACCTTTTAATTCCATTGAGCCTGAGTCCATGGGCCTGTCATTTTGGCCTATTTTCTCTTGTTCTGACTCCTGTGAAAATGAATAACTCGTTAGTCCCTTCATGAATGTTTGTGGACTTGAACTGAATCACGGGTAGGACACCTTTTTTTCTTGATCTTCTTCAGGGGTCACTTCCAGCTGAGCTCCTCGGAGTAGGAAAATCTAGGTCCTGCTTTGCCCCGGTCATACAGCTAAATGGAATCTTTTTTTTTAAAAACGGTTATTTTTCTGCCACCAAAAATCAAATCAAATTATATTAGCAACAGTAATCATTTAATAATAATAAGCTGTTGAAGATTCATCTCATTATCGTGGCATGTTTAACCAGTGTGATGGGAAATTTTGCACAGGTAGCAGCCATTGCTACCACTTAAAAAATTCAAATACAGCTTTGATTTAAGGTAATCCAAATGTAAAATTCATTAGTTTGGCTCCGTGTACCTCATGCATGTAAACAATGTCTTTTTGCCTTTGACAGCTAGCCATTTAACTCCTGTTGGAAAACGATTCTTTTTCTCATATCTTCGTACATTTCCACAGATCTTAAGAAAGAGACTCACGCTCCATATTCCTAGAATACATGGATATTCTCTATTGTCTTTTCCTTATTGGCAATGAAACTTCCCAGCTCTTGACACAAGGGTTAATAGCATTTCTCTTTTAACAGCATTTAGATCATTCATTTATTTTATGAATAATCAAGGTATGCATAGGTCCAGTGCCATTAGTAGAATTGGGGGGGTATTGAAGAGAGCTGCTAGAGAAAGGGAATGGGAGAAACTCTTTAAGGCTTAAACTTTATGAGATTTGGTTGAATTAAGAATTATGAACCACAGTAAGATGATGTGATAGGTGAAATGGGGAACTGAATTATTTACCTAGCTTCTTCAGACCAGAAAACTTTTTGCCTGAATAATCTGAATAATTGCAAAAGTTATATATTTCACTTAGTAAGTATTGTTGTTGTTCAGTAGTTTTCAGTTGTTTCTGGCTCTTCATGACTCCATTTGGGGTTTTCTTGGTAGAGATACTTGAGTGGTTTGCCATTTCCTTCTCTAGCTCATTTTACAGATGGGCAAACTGAGGCAAACAAGATTAAGTGACTTGCGTGGGATCATACAATTGGTAAGTGTCTGAGGTTGGCTTTGAACCCAGGTCTTTCTGATACAGACCTGGTGCTCTAGTATGTGTAGATCTAGTCTAAGTAAACAGTTTCTACATTTCACAAACTCTTGAGCTTCCCATAGGATACAGGGAATTCTAGGAGAATCTGGCTAATTCATGCATGTGCCACTTACTCGCTAACAGAATTCAGTGGTTTCTTGACCTTATTCACACTCACTAAAAATATGTACACCGTAGCTGAATCTAAATTAAAAACAAAAACAAAAACATTGATTAACTGAATGTTGTATAAAAAGCCAGAGAGGCAAGATTGTAGAGGAGATACAGGACTGGCCTCAGCATTATGAAAACCTGTGTTCCAATCCTACCTCTGTCAAAAATTTTGTGATCCTGGGCAAGTCACTTACATCTCAATGCCCCAGGAAACTCTAAACTCAGGACATAGTTGCTGATCTACTCTGATAATTTCCTCATCTGGTATTGACTACTCCAATGAAATTACAGGTCTGTAACAACAAAAATCATATACAGTTACAATGTTATATGTATATTATCTTGGCTGTATAGAGAAGATCAGGTGTATATAGATATTTATATACACATGTGCATACATACTTAGATAATGCATTTATGAAGTGCTTATATTGTGCTGTGCTCTGGAGATAGAAAGTAAGACAATCCTTGCCTTCAAGGGGCTTACATTCTAACGAGGGAAGACAACATATAAAGGGCACTGGCCAGGAGAGGATGAGGAAGAAGGAGAGGAGGAGGTTACCTGTGCTTGACATAAGATGAGGAGACTCCAGAAGACCTTAAGGACGAAGTTAATGGAGCCAAGGGTGGAGTCCCAGTTTTGGTGGGGGTGGGGAGAAGAGACTGGAGAAAAGTAAGTCTATGGTAAGGAGAAGATGTGGGAGCAATCAGTAGGTACTATAAGGGTCATAAAAGAAACATGAATCCCTGCCCTCAAGGAACTTTAGAATCTATTTGAGGAGAGAAAGCAAAAATGTAGGCAACTAGGAATGTTACAGATTGGGAAGCACAAATTATTCAGTGGTTCTGGGGACTGAAAATCAAAGACACAATGGATGCGGGGAAAGAGAGGAAGCCTTTAAGGGAAGTGAGATTCAGAAACAGTAGGACTTTCCAACTATGGGGAACACTGTCAGCAAAGGCATGAAAACAGAAAGAATAAGTTGGGGGTAAGTCAAGGGAAAAAGAGTCATGACGATGAAAGGGAAGTAATTCCATGTGACAGTGCTGAGAATGAATTTAAATATCCCCTAATACAATCTCCTCTTTTTGCAAAGAGAGAAACTGAGTCCTAGAAGTAGCTTTCCAAACTAACACAGTAAATTTAATGACTCCCAGTCTAGTGCTTTTAATTTTTTTTAACTGAGTAATCAAGTTGGATGTTGGGCAGATTAATCACTGAATCTCTGAGATGGAAGGATACAAGAGGCCATCAAGTCCAGTTCACATGAAAGGGCCTGAGGCATTTGAGTCAGAAAGGTCATTTGGAACCCCTGTAGATTTCTAGGCAAGGAAGGATCACGATGAAAGTAATATTTGAGAAAGATTATCCTGTTATTTGTGTCTGTAAGTGCTTAGAAGTGTTTTGCCATAATTATAATAAGTTTACATTTAACGAGTTACTCTCCCCTGCCAAGTACTGCACTTCCATACACTTATGATCGAATCTATTTAGTGGTCAGACCAGCCCAACTATTTCTCGTTTCATCTACTGAAAATACTTCCCTGAGCATTTTTTGTTAGACCTGTTCTTTATTGTTAACATTCTTATCTTTGATTGCCCAGAGCATTTCCCCCCCTGCTTTTTAAGATATGTAATTGAGCATAAAATTGTCTTAAGACAATTTTTAAAGCATAGATAAATAGGGAAATGTAAGTATAGACCTTCGCTCAGTTTCGATTGATTCCTTCTGCTCTTGATCTATAAACAAAGCATGGAGAAATGCAAGTAACCTGGATCACTTACTATTTCATACAGCTTTTCATCTGTTGTTCAGAAACTCACCAAATCCCTGCATCTAAAACTGCTTGATTATAATCTGCAGGAAAGTATTTAATCTATCCCAAATGAAGGCTGTGGAGTCTTGAGTCATTTCTACAAGTGAGAAGAGCCCACACTTAATGATAAGGATCTGAGCATATTTAGACCAGAGGATTTTATCTAAACTACTTTTCCCTCTGTCTAACAAACAGCATCAAGTGGAGATTAAACTGAAATTGGAAAAAAAAAGCTGATTTTCTACTTATCATGTGCAGTGCATGCCTGACGCTAACAGCGAGGTTATCATTGATGCCCGTAGTTTTTACATACAAATACACATTAGATCCTCCCTAGATGTAAAATTCATGACTTGAGAAGTATCAGGCTTTTGGCTCAACATGAGTAGGCTGTCAATGGAAGATAAAGAGCCAGAGGCATGCCAGGAAGTGAAGCACAACTAATAGTGCTAATGGAGATACATGGACCAGTGAACCTGATAATTTCAGCATCTTTAATCTGATTTCTCTCTTAGCTTTTGAAGGCTTCAAGTGTTAAGAGTAAATTTTCACATGATTTTTAATCACCACAATAATGGATGCAATACCACCCTCTCCCCTCCTCCCCTAACCCCAATCCTAAACCCTGGCTAGACGTGTGGGATGTACATCTGTATTTGTGATGTGGTCTTTGCATTTGAAACCCACAGGCTATAGTTGCCAACTAGACTTAACCATCCCTTGGTAGGAATAATAGACATTAGGTAAATTATCACAAAACTAGTTGAAATACCAGAGTTGGGACTTGAACGTAGTAGATCTCTTAACTCTGGGACCAGTCCTTTTTCCATTAAACCATGCTCAAACAACAAACCTCCATAGGAGTGACTCTTGTTTTTAAACAAATAGTAAAATACAGGTTTCTACACCATCACAGAGGCAGCCTCCTCATCCGCTACTGATAGTAGCAATAGGTGCTAACATTTCTGTAATGTTTACTACGTGCCAGGCACTGTACTAGATATTTTACAATTATCATCTCATTTGATCCTCACAACAAACCTGGGAGGTAGGAATTCTGATCCCCATTTTACAGATGAGGAGTCTGAGGCAGACAGAGTTTTTTTTTAGTGATTTGCCCAGGGTCACACAGCTAGGAAGTGTCTGAGGCTGGATTTAAACTCAGAGCTTCCTGATTCCAGGCCCAGGATTTTATCCACTGAGCCACCTAACTGCCTCCACCTGGTTGGGAACAACCATGATTACGAGCATTCTCTATTGTTTCGTAAATGATTTGCACCAGTGAAGCAATTGGAATGACTCTTAGTGACTGGAGTTAGCCACATACTGAAAAAAAAAAGACAGTAATTTATGTCAGGGGATTTAACCTTGCTTTGGTGAGATGGCTGCATGCACTGCTTGACTATGTAAGGTTCTTATACCTATAGAAAGTATTTTCACACAAAGAATAACTTGCTCAGTATAGGAATAGACCCAAGATCCTCTTTTGATGGATGAGTTTTCTTCAGGGCCAGTGCATGATTCTTTCTTTCTTTTGTCAAAACATTAAGAAGTTAAATTAAGCCCATCAAGGAATAGATCATTTATTTAAACACGGAGTTTCATTTACTGTACTCCAGGAAGATTCTGGAAATAGAAAAGGGTGTTGTTGTTTCACTCCTGTCTGACTCTTCATGACCCCATTTGGAATTTTCTTGGCAAAGGTACTGGAGGGGTTTGCCGTTTCCTTCTCCAGCTCATTTTACAGATGAGGAAACTGAGGCAAACAGGGTTAAGTGACTTGCCCAGGATCACACAGCTAGGAAGTGTCTGAGGTTAGATTTGAACTCGGGAACATGAGTCTTCCTTACTTCAGGCCTGGCATTATATACCCTTTGTCACCTCACTGCCCCAGAAGAGGGTAGGCAAGGTTATTTATTCCTATGTTTTGCATCTTTGCTTCCATTCGAGAATCTCAGTTGTGTAATTCAACCCATTGACTAACCTGCTTACTATGTGCAAAGTGGAAGAAAATATGATATAGAAAACCTCCCTCACATGAGGGAGAGTGAGAGAAGCATGCCTCAGTTCAAGGAGGGAGATACCACTTTCTTCTCTAGGGTGAGATGAGAGGAAGAGCAGCTGAGTTGACCTCTGAAGGGCAGGAGGGTCTTCAATAGCCAGAGTTGGGTGGGTGGGGTGTGGCACAAATGGAAGTCCTGGAGGTTGGTCTGAGCAAAGAAGACAGGAGAGGAGCACAGTTTGGTGGGGGCAGAGGGCACGATTCCAGCAGCAGCCTCAAGAAATATGCTTTTCCCCAATTAACCTGTTCTTTGCCCTCTGTTTCTTTCCTAGGCATTACTGGTGAGTCACCGGCCTTCCTCGCTGCTTATTAGCAGCATTGTCACAGTTTCTAGGTTTGTCCTTTTGAAAGTGTAAATGCTAATAAATGAATGTGGTCTGAGTTAAGATTACGCAGGAGGCGAGAGATCCCAGTGTTCAGCTGAATGTCTAGCCTGTAGTCAGTGTTTAAGGAAACCCTATTGACTGACTGATAATTCTCCTATTGTTCTGAAGTCAAGGCAATAAGAATTTTTAAGGTGCTTAGTCTGTGCCAGGTGCTGTGCTGAGGGCTGGGAATATAAAGACAGGCAAAAGCAAGCTCCCTGCCCCCAAAGAGTTCATAGTCTGATGATCAGGATGATTAGTTAGGCGTAGTGGTACATAAACCAGAATTGTCTGTGGGTGGGTGGGTGCGGGTGGAAAGGAGGATAGATGGAGTAGGGAGCTAGGGACACGGGGGGGGGGGAGGGTGGGGGTAAGTGATCTCTGAGTCACTGGTGGATTTGATGAATATCACAATTAAGCTTACAGCTAACTCTTTATCTAGTAACATATAAGAGCACGTCTCATGGAGTGGACACAGGCACTGAGGCAGTACTGACCAGGTTTCATAGACTGGAGGAGGCCTTCTAATGATTGGCTGACCAAGAATGAGAGGCCATTCCTATTGTTCTATAAAAGTAAACAGGTCCAAAAATCCCTCTGTTGTTCAGACTTTTTGTTGCACAAATCAGCAAAGCTGAATTTATAGATTCTTTAAAATAATGGCAGAATGAAGCTCCTGAGTCCAATTCTCAAATCTGTTTGTCAGGTATAGGCATCGATATATACTTAAGGGATCATGAATATCAATTTCCTAAATTAAAATAGAGCTGCTAACCTCATTCTGTGGGGTGTGGAGGAAGGGATATGATGTTAGGATAGCACCCATAACTATTTCTTTTACCTTGTGTTAAAAAAAAAATGCAGACAGGGGAACAACTAATGAATGCATTGAAAAGAGATTATGAAAAAAAGGTCTTTTTCTTCAGGTATGACATTACTGTGATTGCAGCACCTTAATATTTATGCAAGTTAGAAAACAGGTTCAACAACTAGAATTTGACAATTTCGTTTTTTTGGTGAAGTAGCTCCTCCAGATAGCATAAAACTGCAGCACCTGGGGGGGCCCAGGTTGGACGGACAGGCGCCCCCTCCCCCCTTTCCTTTTGAACCTCCTTCCTGTGTACAGTTGGGAAGATTTTTTTTTTGAAAAATTTTTTTTTCTGGAAACTTATATTGGAATGTGAATAAAAAATTCTACTAATAAAAAAACTGCAGAGAAGAAGTTCTCATACATCTGTTTGATGCAACATGATGTTGTCCTAATAGCATCATCCTGGAAAGATCTGGGTTCTAGTAACAATTTTGTGAATTCTCTGTTGTGTGACCTTGGGCACTTCTCTTTTTAGATACTTTGAAGAATTAGTTTCTTTATCTCTAAAATAAGAAGGCTAGACCAGATAACCTCAAAGATCCCTCCCACTCTGAATTCTGTGATTGTTATGCATAGAATTAATTTTTTTCCTCTGAGGAATAGAAAAAATGATAATTGGCTTTTAAAAGTGTACTAACACCCTTCTAAACTAGAACAGGGGAATTGGAAAGATTATGCTGTTGGTTTTCTCAATAGGGTCTGTGGTTAAGTCATTCCATACTCTGGTTGAAACTGTCCCCAATGAACTTCAGATGAATAGATCATGATATATCACTTGCAAATATGGAATTAGACCTGCAATAGAAGTGAGTAAAAATTTTGTCTCATTATGTATCTCTATGCTGAAGTAAATTGATGATATTTAGAGTGAGTAATCAAAGACAGATTCTTGGTCTTAGTCTTGGCAAATAATCAATTTAATGCCTTTAAAATGATTTTTAGGAGAAACAAAAGCATATCTACTTTATTAGTTATCTATCTACAGATGGTAACATTGCAACAATCCTCTAGAGTGAGAAGATGCAGAAACACTCAAGATCACCATAGGTTGCAAAACTCATTGAGGGGTATAATGATTCAAAAGATTTTGTTCGGACTTGTTCTGGGACATACTTGTGTAGACCTGACCAAAGAGTACATGAAACAGTCTAGTATAATCATGTGTGGTTTCAAAGTCATTAGCTTTTTATTTATTTGTTTTTACATTACAATTTTAATTGAATGAAATATATTTTTAGGCATGATGGTTGATTTTAGACACAATTGCATAGTTAAGTTCTTTCTCATTAGCATAAATATCTTTATGTAGTCAGGGGAGCAATTGACAAAAAGTACTGGCAAGTATTTGGTGTGCACAAATCTCTTCCCTGATAGTTGTCTTCAAATATTTGAAGGGCTACCTCATGGAAGAGGGATTGTGCTTGTTGTGCTCGGTCCCAGAGGATAGAGCTAGCAAAGCAAAGGGTGGAAGTTGCCAAATGGCAAAGTTGGGCCTGATGCAAGGAATTGCTCAGGGATATAGTAGATCTTCCTTTCCTGACCCCCACACCACCACCACCCAGGGGGTATCAAGTAAAGATTAAAATGACCCCTTAGAACAGTGGTTCTCAACCTTCCTAATGCCGTGACCCTTTAATACAGTTCCTCATGTTGTGGTGACCCCCAACCATAACATTATTTTCATTGCTACTTCATAACTGTAATTTTGCTACTGTTATAAATCGTAATGTAAATATCTGATAGGCAGGATACATTGTTACAAATTGAACATAACCCACAGGTTGAGAACTGCTGCCTTAGAAAGTATCTCATGGTGGAGATCCTTCTGCAAGTTTGGATTGGATTAGGCAGCCTTTGAGTGCCTGCCAATTCTGAACTCCAAACCTGGGAAATCATAACTTTTTTTTAAATGAAAGGAAATTTTGGCATGATTCATAAGGTCAGTTTTTCTTTTCCTACCCATCCATGCTGCTTTACGTGGAATATTAAATAAAAGGAAAAAAAAAAAAGAATGATTCCTTTCTGTGACTGAGAAACAGAGCCCAATTCCCTTTCATACCTTTTATTTCAGTCCCAACCCCATGGTCATCTTCTTAGCTATATGTTTTGACTTAGACTCGCCTATTGCCTATTGGATCCTTGTTTGGAGTTCAGGGAAAAGAAGAGTTATGTATTTTTTATTTAAGCCTAAGAAAATGCTCTTCCACAGATTCAAAATGATTTAGTAGAAAGAGTATGGAACCTAAAGTCAGGAGAGACTTGGTTGGAATCACACTTGTGCCTATGGACCATAGGTCAAGCCATTAAAGCTCTATAACTCAGTGTCCTTATCTGTGAAATGTCAGTAAAAATGGCTTTGATGCCTAGCTTACATGGTTGGTATGAGGATCAACTGTGGTAGTTTGTGTAAATAGCTTTTCATACTTTAAAACTTGATACATACTTTAGCTGTGATTATTCTTAGCTTCTTTACTTGTGAGCCAAAACCAGAATGTGATGATTTTAAAATTTGTCCATGCTACATATAATTTTGCATGGTAGAAAAGATACTTATTTTTATAGTATTTAATGGAAAAAAGCTTTTAGCCTATTTGTCACACACAAATATACAAAGGGAAAATGATGTCAACATCCAATTATTTTGGTTAAGTTAAATATAGATATAAAAATATTTTCAACTACCATTTAACTACAACCAGTTGTGAAAAATGTAAGAACAATTTACTATTTCATAGGCCCATATCTAGTGACCCAAAATGGGAATCATAAAGTTTCTTTTCTAATGTAAGCATTAGGCTACACATAGGAAAATGATGGTTTTTAATCGGGGTCTTGTATTTGACTTGCCACATTGGTTGAGCAGAAGCCAACCACTGTGAGTTTATTTTTTTTTCCTTAGGCAACCAGCTGTTGTACATACCTGACTGCCACAGCGGTAGGCTAGTTTCCCTCTTCATGATCTTTCCTCAAAGTTTTGTCTTTATTATCTACGAAAATGACCTTGCTTCTCCCTTCAATAAATTGGATGTTGTTGACAATGTCTAATCGAACTCAAAGTTTTTAAAAAGAGAAATCTATTCAGAGGACTTTAGACTTTTAGAAGATCAGCCCTGTTTTAAATTGTGGATTCCTTGTAATAGAATTTGATAGATTCAACTAGGTTCTAGTTTTTGGATGTTTTAATTGGGTGAGTCTATCTCAGGCAAAAGAATTAGATACTACCATTTAGAGCAGCGGTTCTCAACCTGTGGATCGCGATCTCTTTGGGGGTCGAATGACGCTTTCACGGGTCACAGGGGTCGCCTAAGACCATAGGAAAACACATATTTCTGATGGTCTTAGGAACCAAGACACTGGTCCTCTATCTGTCTCCAGGCGGGTCTGCCCATATGCAGACACACCCACATAGGAGTATCAAAGGGTTGCAGTATTAGGAAGGAAGGAAACACTGGTTTAGAGTTAACTGGGGGAGCTACCATTTTTATTACTTTTTTACAGATAAGAAAAATGAGACTGGGAAGAATTAAGTAACTTCCCCTGGTGATTAACTTTCACATAGGAAGTAACTATCTGAGGCAGGATTTGAACTTAGTTCTTCCTGACACCAAGTCCAGTGTTCTATTTGCCACTCTATTCATTTATTTCTGGAGCAAGAAGCAGTGAAATCCCTCAGAAAGTAGAGGGACACAGAGAACCTGAGACACTGGTTCAAAGGAGGGAAGGAAGGGTTAGGTGTGTGTAGTGGTCAGGGAGCTCAGCCATGTAAAGTATCTGTGAGCTGAGGGTAGTCTTCTGAGTTTCTAGTTTCACTCCCCAACAGGGTAGTCCAGACCTGTCTTCCATCTTTCTGATGGGACTGTGGCCAGGAACCAGAATGGGAAAGATGGGAAAGATCCTAGGTGGGCTAGGATCTATCTGCTCAAGCTTACTACTTGGGAATGAGTAAAGCCTGTCCTTTCCTCCCACTCATGTACCTAGTATATCTCATATGGGGTTTAAAAATTAGGGATCCTCTGCTATTCAAATCTCCAAACTCCATCTTCTAGCCATGAAATTGATATGGGTGCCAGTCACAGTATTAGAGCCAGGGTAGCCATGAAGAAGAGAAGATGCCTGGCCCTGACTTCACCAGGTCCTGGTAGAGAGGTAGTGATGTCTTGTGGCAGACTCAGACTTATGGAAGGTGAACAATCAGTGTTGGCAGGCTTTTTCTGTGCCATCACTTCTGGACCCTTTGCTGATACCCCCAATAAAGGCAGCATGGGATAGAGAATGAGGCACTGAGTTTAAAGTCAGGAAGAGGCAGTTCAAATCATATTTTTACTAGATATCTACTAGATAAATCTGTTCATCTCCCTGTGCTTTACTTTCCTTAGATGTAAAATTAAGGAGTTGGACATAGTAGCTTGTAGGGGTCATTTTAGCTCTAAATCTACAATCCTGTGATCCTCTATGCTCTCAAAGAGTGAGAGGATTTGACAGAAACTCACTAAATTCAATACTCTCGATGCCTGGTGCAAAGCCCTAGATGTCTCATGGTAGTTACAGTTGTTCAGTGTAGACAGTATTATGTCCATTATACCATCAGAGCTGCTATCTTATTTTCCAGTTCGAGTATTTCTCTGTCCACATATGCACATAAATAGATTCTCCCCATCCCCTTTTACTACTGTGTAACTGGAAGGGCAGCTTCAGCCTGAGGGGAGAAGAGAGAGTGTTCTCTGGGTCAACAGAGGGGGAAGCAGGAAGAGCAGAGCGCTAGCCAGTGAGGGAATGTACTGCCCGAACAATTCTGATGACAAGAAGGGCCCTTGCACCCCATGTTCCACGTCACATAATACTTTAATAATCTCAGAAATCTTTGGGTAACATTTACTCTTTGAAATATTCTTGCAAAATCATTTGGTTGTAATTCCTGAGCTTTGTGAAACGTTAGATAAATAAAGTCAGTAAACATCCTGATAAGAACTACAATTATGATCTTGGCTCAGCCTTGCTCTGTCCCTCATAAGGCAGAGTAGGCGTCAACACCGTAAATACATGGAGAGATTCCCACACCTGTCCCCTCTCTCATCACTGGGATGTTCCTGCACAGGTGGTATGGTTTTAGTCCATAAGGAATGGCTCATGGATAAGCGGTTCTGCCAGACGTGTACCATTCACTGGTAGAAGTTGTTGCTGTTCAAATTTCTCTCTCTGCTGGCTTCTAGTTGTTGGGTGCTTGACTTTCTTAGAGTAAGTCATCTGCTTTCTATGTGTGTGCTCCTGGTGTTGCCCAATTTTAAAAGAGAATAAGAAAGCTATTTAATTTCTCTCTAGAAAATAGTCGTACTTGTGATTGTTTTCTAATGAGAAGGTAGAGTTGATTGTTGCGTGTTTTTAGTTTAGGTTATGTTATACCTGACTTCAAATTTTGTTTCTAAAGAATTAATTATGCTAGTAAAACATAGATTGGTCCATTGAAAATGTTGTCTATTAATAGTTGCCATGATCTAGAAGCTGTTATTATCAAACTAGAACTGAACTTGTTTTTCTTCTGGCTGACACAAAAGGAAAACTTTTGAAGACCAAGACCACATATGTTCAATGGTAACTAGACTTGATCTGAAATTATTTGGTTTTGAATTCTTTCTTTTCTTTTTTTGTGATCAATGCTAGCCATATTCACTGTAGTGCACTACCATCTCTTCTATGTAAGTATTGTGAAAAACTCTTTGTTTTTTTCAGGTCGAATGAGTGATTTGAGTGTAAATCCAATAGATTCAAACTCAAAAGAAGATGAACCTTGCAGTGAAGAAACTGATGATCAATCTGACTTTCTTTCACTTTTACCAGACTTCTTTGAAATAGAACCATATTTTGTAGATGAGGAAGATGATGACTGTGAAAATTCTACAGAGGTGACAACGACCCCACCTGTGAAGTATTTAAATGGAAAACATCTTGTCACTACTGTTCCCAAAGACCCAGAAACGGCCGAAGCCAGGCGGGGTCAGTTTGAAAGCGTTGCACCCTCTCCAAATTTTCCCCACAGCAGTGAAACTAACCACTTTGAATTATCTGAAATGGAGTCTTCTACTATATTGCAACCAAGTGAATCCAAAGAAACCCTTGAGTCTTTTGAAATTACATGGAAGCCAGACATATATCCTGAAACATCAGAACCTTTTTCAGGTGGTGAGGCAGATGTTTTCCCTACAGACCGACAGAGTGGGGCAACTGCTTTACGGAGGAGAGGATCATTGGAAGTGGCTGAGTCAGTGATGCAGAATGGTCCTGAACCTCTTAACCGCTCACATGAAAACAATGAAACGACACCTTTGTTTCCTGAAGAGTCTTCAGGGGATGTTCATGTTCACCAGGAGACTCAGGGAGCAGATTTTATAAGGACTACAGAAGTGGCTTTAAAGGAAGTATCTGGACATGATTCTATGGTCACATCTGCTCCAATGACTGTTCCTGATTCAGTATCAGCAGGCACCTTATCAGAAGAGAGATTATCTGTTCTTACAGGAAATCATCGGGCTGACCCAATCTCCACAGTAGAAAGCTGGGAAGACACAACCTCTAGACATACTGTTGAGTTTTTAGGAAATGGTCCTTTGGGTACCATTCCAGAAGGTTCTGGATTTGTAGAAGAAGATAGTAATAAAACTTCCACAGTGGTAGCCAGCCTTTTACCGCATACACCCACAGTTGGGATACCATTAAAAGGTGTTCCCTTAGAAGGCAGCAAGGCCATCCCCACAGAAAGTATTTTTGGTGTTTCTACAAGTGCAAATTATCCAGTTTGGGAAGAAAGTTCTGTAGAAATACTGACTACCAAATTTGAAACTCCAACTGAGGTTCCCAAATCAACATCAACAAACAGGATGAGCACGTCTGCTGATGAAAAGAGTCTAAATGATGAAAGGGAGACCACAAGTATACTGGCTACACCTATGAAAGTGTCACCCACACAGCCCACAGTGGAACACTTAATCTTCACTTCTGAATCAAGCAGTTCTGATGAAGCTAAATCGACAAATCCTGCCACCACCATTGAAAACAGATCCATACAGTCTGAGAGGGATGTAGTTAAATCTGACCCTATCCCCACAGAATCTCTATTCTCAAAGAAGTTGGAAGAAGACTATACAGATAAGAGAAGCACCATTCGACATGAAATCCCAGAAAGTCCTACTCCCATGGGAGTTAGCTCTGGTTCCTTCCTTCTTGAGGAAGGTTCTGGAGACTTTGGGTCTGCCATGGGACCTACAACTGAGCCTTTAGCTTCATTAATTTTGAAGGTGACTAAAAGTAATGAAGTGCAAACTAAATATGAAGCAAAGGAAATGGCTGCCACTCTACCATCCCATGTAGCACATGCTGTGCCTTTTGAGCCAATGGGTTCAGTTCTGGATTCTGTCACGGATATATCAGATGTCAGAACTGTGAGTCAGATGGCCAGGGAAAATTTAAGCACAGAGAAGTCACAGGAACCAGATTATGGCACAGAAGTAAGTGGCATCCCTACAGACTTTCCTTTAAAAGAAGTTGTGACTCCTGAATCTAGAAACTATTCGACAAGAACTCATTTTATAACTGAAGAGGAAACAGGAGTGGTAGAGGGTTCTGGGGATAAAACATTTATGGAGTCTGAAATAATAATACCTTTTGCAACAGCTTCTTTAGCTAGTCCACAGGCAGCAATTGATTCTGAAGGGCCTGGAAGCACAATGGTCAGCTTTCCAGCCCATCTTCCAGGAAAATTCCCATTTATTACTGAGGGTTCAGGAGAAGAACCAACTAAAATAAACAATTCTATTGATCACATACAAAGCACCACAGAACAAACCTTCAGTACTGATTCCCCATTTGCTTACTCGGGTTCTGGAGATGTGGACTTTATCACTCAATCTGAAGTAAGACATAGCCCCTCACCATGGTTAGTTCCCGAAGGTACTGAAGCACCAGTAAAGAAAGTGGAAGAAGAGATTAACAGTACAATTTCTGTGACTTATTCTCTCACGGTGCCACCTGTCAGTTTAGCAGAAAGTGCTGGGCGTGACATCAACACAGCTGGCTTAGGAACTGAAAGTAAAGTATTCATAGAAGAAAAGATGGCAGACCAAAAACCTTTTGAATCAGAAAAAAACACTGTTTCAACAAGAGTAATTTCTGAAACAGAAATATTTGCTGACAGTGAACCCAAAACCACAGACTACTCCATTCTAATAACAAAGGAGACTTTAATTGGAAGCAAGGAACCAAGGCCCACAGAAGGAGACATTTCCTTTGTTAGCACAATTATTCCAGATTTAGAAGAAAAGGCTTTGGGTATTCCTCGCACAGAGGCTACAAAAGAATCACCTTCTTCCTTTGATGGCATCTCAGTGACTGAATCCCAACTATCTGAAAATATAGGTAGAGAGCCAGCAAACAAAGAGGAAGAAAATACAAGGCAAAGTATTTTCTTTGCTGAAAATGATCATATAGAAAACAATGGTCCTGAAGGTATGAAGCCAACTGTTCAAGAATTCTATACCGAGGCAGTATTTTCTGGAGAGGGGTCAGGGGATGAAGTTTCTCCTAGTCAGTCTACACTTCCATTCAGTTTAAGTGGGACAGAAGAAAACACCAGTATTTTGACTCCTGACACACATCAGCCTGAAATTTCAGAACCAAGTTTAGCACCTGAAAAAATTGAAAAGCATGAGAAAGAACTCAATAGAACAAATGAAGAAGTTAGATACCATGGTTCTCAAAGAAATAATGCCTCAGCAACAAGTCACACAGTAGCCAATACATTATTATTTGAAAGTTCTAGGGACAATGATGATGAAGAATCTACCTTGTCACCAGTCACCCACTCCTTAAAAATGGAAGATTCTGAAGGCCAAACTTTTAATGGGGTTGAAGAAACTCAGACCAGTAAGCAACAAACCATCACTGAAAAATTATCTCAAGAGAACTCTTCCCAGTCAGAAACCAGAGGAGCAACTTCTTCTACTACACTTTTCACTAAACCCTCAAGTCTTGAAATGGTTAGCATGTTTGTAACTGCAGCACCCCAAATTCCCGATCAATCTTATGAAAATTCTGGGGAAGGATCTGGGGCATTAGATGGGGCAGACTCAGTTCATGCTAGCAGAATTGCTCAGACAGTGGTAGCAATCACCACAGCAATTCCAAATAGCCATGAGGGAAAATACCCCGAGTTTCCAAGTATGGAAGCTTTGGCTACAAATGAATTGCCCACAAGGGTGTTACCAACTCATACAGAGCAAAATAAAAGTTCACAAAACTTCCCAGGCACTCAGCCTAATCTAACGACATTTGAGAGTTCCACAAGTCACTCCCCACATGGTTCCAAGGAGTTTGAAGACACCACTTTGACCCCTGAAACAAGAAAATTTACAGAAAACAGTATTTTAGATCTTGACAAAGAAGACAGTGATTTAATATTGCCCACTACCAGGAGCACAGCTTTTGAAGTACTACCTGAAATTACACCTGATAAAAACACTATCATAGATATAGATCACACTAAAATAGTATATGAAGACATATTAAGAGTACAAACAGAAACAGATCCGGAGCTACAATCAGTCCCATATGGCACTAATGAAGAAAATATGCAAGTTGAAGAGAAAGAAGATGCAGCATTTAATCTTTCTTTTGCTGAAGAAAAAACAGAGGGATCTGGTGATAATCTTTGGGTTGGCCTCACTCAGACAATAAGCAATAAGTCAGCAGCTTCTGAGGATGGAATTGGATTAGGTCAGGACTACATCTCAAGGAATAACATACACTTCACAACTGGAATCCCCATTCCTAGTATGGCAGCTGAATTAGGCGTTTTACTCCCCACGGCATCATCTTTGGCCAATCCTAGTATGTCTCCTACGATCAGTCAAGACATGAAAGAACCAAAATTTGAAACAAAATATGTTGCTACTGAAAGTACCCTGGAAGATCTCTTTGAATCAAGCACATTGTCAGATGGACAACCAATAGCTGATCAAAGTGAAGAAATCTCCACTTTGAGTTATTTGGAAGGGACACAGTCTGAGGATGATGGGAAGAAATTCATGAGTCCTTCTTTCAAGCCGGAGTTATCTTCTGGGGCAGAAGAGGAATTGCTCAATGACACAGTGGATGTAAATATTGCTACCATCAAATTTATTGCTCAGAGTTTGACTGAAACTCCAGAGGTGATTGAAGGATCAAATCCCACAGAGTACATTGAAACAACATCAGATTCAGCATCTGCAGAACTGTATTCTCAAACTCCTTCATCTGGAGCAATTGTCCGCTTAGTTAATAGTGCATCTGAATATCCTAAAGTAATCATCCCAAGTTCTGCTTCAGTTACAGATTCAGATGCATACCAAAATTCACTCGGACAGACTTTTAAAGAAGTTAAATCAAATGCTGAAGCAACTTTCAAGCCACCAGTCGAAGTATCATCTCACAGAATTGATTTTCCATTCTTGACTTCCCCTGGTAGCGGATTAGCAATAGAGGGGACAGAAATGTCTGCCACAGAGGTTTTAATTGCTGAAAAAGAAACGAAGGCTCCTGAATATTCTCAAATTTTTACTGATGTGATATTTTCTGGAGAAATGACCAAGGTACCTCCTGGGATGGACCTACCCAAAGGTGGTACAGCTCTAGAAGCTACAGGTGAAAGTAATTTAGAAGAGCCTTTGCAGGGGCTGTTTTCTATTCCCACTTCTGCCAATCATGGTGTTGTAGGAGGTGTTCTATTTCAATCTGAGCCACAGGCCACTGAAAACCCAACTACACCCTTCACATCCGTAGAAATAAACACTGAAACACAATCAGTTGACAATGGCGTATCAAACAACCAAACACCTGCGAGAATTCCTGATTCTGATGATCAGGCAATGATAAGCACTGAGGAATTAAATACTGAGCATATAACCTCATCATTTCTCCTTCTGGAAAGTTCTAATGGAACGGATTTCCTGATTGGCAATAATGAAGATTCAGTAGAAGGCACAGCCGTATATTTATCAGGTAAGATCACAACACTTGTAGACTTGTTCCAAGAAACTAGGAACATTCATTTTGATCCAGTAGCATACGTAGATGTGTCTATATGTATATTTTCCTCATAACATAGAAATACTGTATTTTTAAAGACAAAGGATGTGTTTCTTATACTAGTTCAGGTCATGATTCATAAATGAAAGTAATGGTATTACCTAAATTTGGGCAATAAAGATAAAAGACTATAAAACATAGACGAGAATGCCATAATAACAGTAATTCATGAAATTCAACTGGTTTTCATTCTCAACTAAAACCCCTTTTATTTTATCTGTTGTAATTACACATTCATTTTAAAGGTAGAGAAATATTTCCTGTCATTTTGTTTCTTATTGTAGATACTACTATGGCACCATCAAATCTTGAACAAAATTATGTTTTGCGCAATGGCTACCTAGATGCCATGGGAAATCATTCACAATTTCCTGTTTGCAGACTCTGGCTTTTATGGGCTCTGCTTTATAGCTGTAATATGAAGTTGCTTGTTAGAAAATTCTGGGTTGTGTTTTTCCTCAGAGGTACATATAAAAAAAATCACTGAAACAATAAGTACCACCCGTTACTGTTTTTAAAGAAGACTTAACACATATTAAACCGTAGATAGTCATGGTGTCCACAATGGCAAATTTAGTTCCTCATAAGTGGTAGGAGTTCACTTTAGTAAAACAACAACAACAAAAACCTATTCACATGGTCAGGTGATTTGCATTTTGAGTAAATATATGTATACGTGTGTGTATATATATATATATATATATATATATGTTTATGTGGCGATATATATGTTACCAATATTTATTAGTGAGGATAGTTATTTAAATAATAATGATGGCAGAACAGACTATTATCTCCAGTTGTAACTGGAATACTAGAAGAACAATCTCCTGTTCTTCCAGAGTAACACCTGTAAACACAGCGTTCCTTTGAAATGAATGTTGTGCTACTCGCTGGGGTCATATTCACTCATCCGATGATTTCTCAGTAGTGCTATATTGTCTTTTGTATTATTTTTATTGTTCCAATACATAATGCTGCCTTTGGAGCATAACCTTGAAAATTAGATTTATTATTAGCTTCATTCAGAGGGAAACTTTTTTTTAATCAAAATAGTTTTATAGGTAGTGTGGCATAATGAATAGAGAGCTGACTTTGGAGTCAGGAAGAGCTGTTTTCAAGTTCAACCTCTAAGACATGCTGGTTGTGTGACCTTGGACAAATCACACTCCTCAATGCCCCAGGGAGTTTACCAGGACTGCAAATTTTAAAACACTTGCTCTTTGCATTGGTAGAGGGAGTTTACTCTCTGGGAATTCCTTACACCAATGAAATCACAGGTCCAAGAGCAAACACGGAAGCCTAAAAACTGCTTATAATATTCTGCTAATAAATTAGATCAAAGGTAGTTGAACGTTCCATTTTATCGTCTTTTGGTTATGACTAATAATATACAATCACATAATTCAGTTGATCAGTATTGCTTCTGTTCTATTTGACTAGAATTAGAATTTAAGATAAAGAAAAAGATCAAGAGGCAAGCAAGAGGAGCAGAGTTTTACAAATAATTATGCTTGATGTGATGAAAAAGTAATGTTTGCTTTACAAATAGGTTAAGTTATTCATTTCACAACATTCACCAAGAATTAGAGACTAAGTCTATGTGGCACCAGACAACTTATCACCTTGATCTATTGAGTTTAAAAAAAAAATAGATTTCATTGGTTCTTAGACTGAATTGGCCAGCTGAACTCATGCAAAATAGACTTTTTAGGCTAAGATTTCTTATGACAAACTTTTGTCCTTGACCTAAGCCTCATCTGCTTCATGAACTTTGAAGAAAGGTGCTCATCCCTGCCGAACCCTAGATTGCACATTCCATTACCCAGCCTCAAACTGTGAGCATGGCCTTTATGGCCCTGGTTTCCCCCTTACAATCTGCAGAGTTGCAGAGTTAAATGGAACAGGCAAGGTCTAAACAGGATTTAAAATAGTTCTAGGGAATAGAAGACAAAGAATCTCAGTAGAATTAGGATAATTTAGGAAAAGTTCTAGTGTGCCTCTCAATAAACTTAATAACCTCCAGATGATGCAATATCTCTAATAATTTTCCTCTGCGTTTCTGACTGTAATTAACACTCAGAAAGTTTGAGTTTAGTTTTGACCAATTTTTCTTTGTGGATATGGCTTAATGTCATTGACAGGGGTGCTTTCTCAACCCTAAAGTATTTGTTTTCTTTACAGTTTTACAAATATTTTAACCCTTTCTTTTCAGGTGCAATTACTCCAGTATTTTCCAATTGAGAAATACTTAGATTATATTTCTATTTCATATATATTGACTTATTATTTAAATATTTTCAGCAACTATTGTATCTCCTACCTAGACATATGAACGTTTTAAACTTGAACAGCTGTGGTGAAGTACATACAAGTATACGCTAATAATAAAAACAAGTTAGTAAAATAAACTCTTTGCCCAATTATCTTCACTGGCTAAAATGCATGTTGAATGTGTAGTAAAAACTGATGGTCTTTAGAAAAGATGTCTCTTCATAAGTACGTGTCTGGTTCTGCATTTCATTTATATGCTAAAAGTTGAATTTTGGGCAACATATGTCATCATATTTTGTTTTGTTTTGCTTTTAAATGAGGAAGGTATTGTATTTATAATTTGAAAAGTTGAGGTTTCACTTTTAGGTGAGGTTTTTGTATTTCGGTTTAATCACCTGCATTAGAGTTTAATCCATATGTTGCTTTTCTTCAAGTATAGTTTAAAGGAATACATTTGGAACGTGTTTTGGGAAAAGCATATTAATGTAGCAGAAGACACTTCAGTGCACACTTTCGAAGAAATACAGTTTCTGGGCATTAAGTGGTGAAAGGCCATAATAATTCAAATGATGGTAACCAGCCAATCTGCTAAAAAGAATGCATGTTCTGTGTACCCAGCCATTCCACATGAACTAACCCTGTTTAAAAGAATACATTTCCATTCACTGTGCACATGTTTAATCATTTTTGACTAAAATCAATTGCCATATCATGCCGACTAAATCTGCCATGGACTACTTCAGTCGCCAGAGATAGTGCAAAATTTAATTTTAAAATAATAGTGGAAAAATTATTCAGAAAATTTGTTATTATTTAGAATAAATGTAAAATTTCAAAAAAACACTCCAGAAAGTAACATTACTTGTGCAGTATCTCCTAATTGCTATCACAAAATTTATATTATTTTAGGACCATTGTGATATTTGAATGCTAAAAAATGTAAATATCTCAAGGATGAGACTAATTGTTTGTCTTCCTCCCCTGAACATCATAGGACGTGACCTCTGCAAAACTAACCCATGCCTTAATGGAGGGACCTGTTATACCAGAGATACTACTTATGTATGCACCTGTGTACCAGGATACAGTGGAGACCAGTGTGAATTTGGTAAGACGCCATTGGCCAAAAGTATTTTCCTAAAACCAAACAGTAGTCAGCATTTAGTATTAGGGTTTCTGAGAACCAGAGATATCCTAATATGTAGAGAGGTCAAATTTATACTAGCAAAGCAAAGTACAGAAGTTGGACCATAATTTAGTAACTGGTACAACATCAGTTTTATGTTTACTTGAATTACAGTACAATTGTTCGAGTGTTTCATTTTGCTGGTGAAGATTCAACCATGGTGTTGATTAAATAAAATCTTTTTATGTGTATTTTACACATATAAATATATATATTTCTGATTCATTTATATATCAGCAAATAATGGATTATATTTCCCCCCCCTCAAAATACCATATTCAAATGATACTTTCAGCAGGCGTATATGTTTCAGACTTGTAAAGGAGGATGGAGGAGACTCTTATTCTTTCCTGAGGTCCTGACTGATTTATACAAATAAAAAAAACCACTTGATTTCCTAGGGAACTTTTGTCCTGGGTATACAAATTCCAAGAGATATTCCCTCTCTCTGTCCCTCCTCACTTTCTCTTTAAAGAGTTCAGGGACCCATGGAGTTTGGCAATATTACATTCCTCCTCTAGCCCTTCTAAGAATTATCTCACAGTATATTATTTAGCTTGTGTCACTGCAAAGTAATTTTAATTTTGTTGGATGCTTCATTCTCAATTGTTCTCAGTGATACCCTACATTACTCAATGCAGCCCCCAACTTTGTTTGGGGACCATTGAGAACAAGATTATGATGGGGATTGAAAAGATATTATTTTGAGTGAAATCACAGTTGAATTATTATTATAGGGTTAAAAAGAAATTCAATTTATAACCCATAAAATTCTAGAAAATTGTTAGGAAGAATCTTTTAGCTGCATATTAAAAGAATGCTGAGATTGTATTCTATTATCATGTAGTATGTAGTTAAAATATGTGATTCTTTTGTATTTTGAAATGTCTATAAAATATAATGTCTCTTAAGAAAGAGATAGTCTCATTCTAATTCAGCGGTTCTCAACCTGTGGGTCACGACCTCTTTGGGGGTCAAACGACCTTTTCACAAGGGTCACCGAAGACCGTCGGAAAACACATATTTCCAATGGTCTTAGGAACCGAGACACCATTCCTCTATCTGTCTCCAGGTGGGTCCGGCCACATGCAGATACACCCACATACGAGTATTAAAGCATTAGGAAGGTTGAGAACCACTGTTCTCATTCATTTTTATAGAAAAATGTGTTACATTTTGTAAAAGAAATCAATCAATGCTTGTATTAAGATAAACAGACATATATGGAAACAAGCATATTGACAGGTTTAATTTGAAGTTATCTCAAGAAAAAATTAACATTTCAACAGAATTTTTTTTAACTTTTGGCTGTCATATTTATTTATATTCATTACTGAAACTCAGGTAATTTTTTTTAAAATGTATGAAGGTTTTTGTCATTATTTTAGGCATCTTAAAACACTACATGAATTTGATCCTGTAATATCCACATGCAGTAACTAGCAAACCAAACAAATCTAGTATAAACATAAATTAATTTGAGATGTGTTGATTCTATCAATCCATCTAGATAAAGTCCCCACTTAAAATCTGGAATTCTTAGCATATATTCATTAAGAAACAGCTATGATAATATTCATGAAGTCAGTAATGATAGTCTATCAAAAATAAAAATGGACACTAGTGATAAGTCATGTATGTTGAGAGAAGGAGCAGTTTGAGAACAAAGAGAAAGACCTAAAGTTAGTTTTGAAGAGAGCAGCAGAATGATTAGGAAGTCAGTATAGAATTGTGATTAAATCACTGACATCTTACTTTTGCTATCCATTGAAGAGTAGTGGATAGGTTCCTTGGAGATGTATCCATCCATCCATCCATCCACCCATCCACCCATCTATCCATCCATCCATCCATCCATCCATCTATCATCTATCCATCCATCCATCCATTCATCCATCTCTCTCTCTCTCTCTCTCTCTCTCTCTCTCTCCATCTATCCATCTATCATCTCGTTACATATCCCATGGAGGTTAGAGCTAAGGATATGCTATACTTTGAATAGATGGTATATTTTACTCAGGATCCTTAAGTAAGTATTTCAGAAAACACACCTGGAACCTTTGTTGCTTGCTAGATAAAGAGATTCTCCACCAGAGAGGGGCCTCCATACATCCACGGGCTCCCTACGATGCAGGTTCTGCATGGTGACTGATTCTCAGTTAAGAACTAGGCTGCGCGTCAGTTACAGCTCAGGTGACCCCCCCCCCCCCCCCCCAGGGAAGAAGTGGACCCTCCTCTCTGGTATTTAATGATTTCCCTTCTAACTAAATAGGAATGATTGTCATCAGCCCCCCCACCAGGCACCCCATTTTGTAAATGGGTTCTTGAGAGCTTATGTGATTTTCCTGTAGATTTTGATGAGTGCCAGTCCAACCCCTGCCGGAATGGAGCCACCTGTGTAGACGGTTTTAATACGTTCACATGTCTCTGCCTTCCCAGCTATGTTGGCGCTCTTTGTGAACAAGGTAAGTCCTGCTAGAATGTTTTAATAATCATCATTTTCATTATTACATTTTAAAGTTTTGTTATGTTTTATTAGGAGAAAATGAGTATTTTCAACATTATTACCCTTATTTCACATCCTCTTTTCAATAATAAAATCACAGGTCATCTGAATACCTCAGTTTCCTCACTTGCTGTGTTACCATATGACCTATATTAATCAATAATCAATCAATATTTATTAAGCACCTACTATGTGTCAGGCACGGCAAATTCTTTTCTTCCATCAGCAAACCCCAGATGTTAGTGCTCTGTCAATCCCATTGTTTTTTTGCTGCTCTCACTTCTCATTTATCAACTATATTCCCTACCAGTGCCCCTATGAGCCTATGAGACAGGATAGAGACATTTTCCTTCCTCCCTTATCTTACTCACTGTAAGTAATATCTAATCTCTTTTCAAGCATTTTAAAGATTTTCAGTAAAGTATACACTACGCAAAAACATACAGAGGGGTTATGATCATTTTTATAGCATGGAGAGAGGAATTTGTAAGTCCCAAAGATCTTATTGATTAATTTTGAGTGTCTATGTAAACTATAGAAAGCAAGCCCCTTGTGTCAGCCCCTATACTCAATAAACTTCAATAGCCCCCTCTTGCTTCTAGGACCAAATATAAAGTGTTTTGTTTGGGGCTCAGAGCCCTTCATTACCTGCTACTCTCCCACCTTTCTGGTCTTCTTACCCTTACTCCTTGACATGTAGAGACATGACTCTTCAGTCCAGTGACACTGGCCTCCTGGCTGTTCCATGAACAGGACACTCCATCTCTTGGCTCCAAGCACTTGCTCTGGCTCTCCCCCACGCCCAGAATGCTCTCTCTCCTCTGTTCTGTCTACTGACCTTTCTGGCTTCCTGTAAGTCCCAAATGAAATCCCATCATTCACTAGAAGCCTTTCCTAATATTTCCTAATTGTTGCGCCTTCCCCCTGTTAATGATTTCCCATTTACCCTGAATATAGCTTGCTTTATATAGATTTGTTCACATGTTTCTTCTCATTGGATTGAGGGTTCCTTGAGGGCAGGGACAATCGTCTCTTTTGTACCCCTAGTGCTCAGCACAGTGCCTGGAATGTAGTAGCTACTTAATAAAATAGCACTTGAAATAAAAAGCACTTAAAAAATAAAACTTACTATTACACAAGGTGGTGCAGTAAATAGAGCACCAGCCCTGGAATCAGGAGGACCTGAGTTCAAATTTGACCTCAGACACTTAAAAAATTAACTAGGTGTGTGACCTTGGGCAAGTCACTTAACCCCAATTGCCTTGCCTTCCCCCCCTCAAAAAAAAGGGGAAAAAAAAGAAAACTTGATTCCTAAATTTCCTCTTCCTTTCTGACAAATACCTCCTGCCATCATCCAGCCTACTCTTCTTGGGTTGAATGTTTCTTCCTGGCAAAATAGTGCCAAGTATTTTATTTCTTTTGTCTTGGCAGATTTAGTTTGATAGGGCTGTTATATGTTTAAGCTTTTCTAGCTAAGACTTTTGGAACCCTTGCTCTGGCTGTGAAGGTCAATTGTCTATGATGGGTGCTTCCTCATCTTCCCTTAACCCCCTACTCAATAAGGGATCACGCCACACTTCTGCATAACACTTGCTTTACAGCAGTGTCCTTCATCTCCAACTCTCTGGCCAAGAACATTCAGAAGTTCTGTTTTGTTGCTGGTTTTGTTGTTGTTTTTACCTAGATGAGAAAGACCTAACTTTAATTATTTTCTCATGATTTTTCCACTTGCGTTTTTTTAGCCAGTCTCTAATTTTGTGGTCATATTCTCTCCTGTAGATCTTGATATTCTAACTCCAGAAATTCTCTCTCTCTCTCTCTCTCTCTCTCTCTCTCTCTCTCTCTCTCCCTCTCTCTCTCTCTCTTTCTCTCCGCCCACCCCCCTTTCAGTCATCTGAAGCAACTCTAGATGACAATGGCTTGTCCTGCCCTTTGTGCTGCAGTTGTCCTGCTAATATGGGGGCCTCCTCCTCTCTGGAGGCCATGGGCATCAGGAACACACTAGGCCTTCTCATTTCCTTATCCTGTTTGATCTTATTCTGTGAGCCTGGTTTCCCTGTGTTCTTCCTAAACTGAATTTCCTTTCTTCTTACTCTGAGACCTCATGTGGACCTCTCTTTGCTTTCATCTAGCTGGTAGAAATGAAATGACAGACATTCCCCCTGGGGCCTATAAACTGTGGACACCTGTTCCTGGCCCAGCTGTTAGTCCCAACCATTCCCCTGCTCTAACACTGCTCAGTTATGGATCGTCTTCAGCTGCCCAAAACAATGACTTACTAGAATCTAGCTTCTCTGTTGAAAACAAAACAGGACAAAACAAACTCCTGAATTTCACGGTGCTTGTCACAGAGTCTGTGCATAAGAAATAGTCATTAATCGATCAATGGAGTGAAGACTACATACTAACCAAAATAATTATAAGTAGCTAGCATTTACATGGCACTGAAAGGTTTGTAAAGTGCAATGCATATTATCTCATTTGATACAACAACCTTATGAGGTGCTGGGATCATCTCCATTTTCCAAATGGAGAAACCAAGGATGAGAAAAGCTAAGGAACTTATACAGATTCACACAGCTAAGAAATGTCTGGGGCAGGATATGAATTCAGTTCTTCCTGACTCAGGATCTAGCAACTTTCCCCAAGGCACGACCAAGCTCACTAATAGCAGCTTCCAAAGCATCACCTTCTCCACCGCTCTCGCTTGCAAGAACACTGGACTCAGAAACGAAACAGCTAATATGCTGAAGAGGCGAAGTGATTCATTTCAGAACCTTCCTTACACGTGCATTGGCCCTGTTTATCCCTTCTTAGTTGTTAGACAGGAACTGAGACGCCTACACTGAGGTGTATTGAAAGACAACCCGCTAATAAGATAGTATTACAGCTACAATTTCTCTGATTTTAAGTAAAAGTTAGTTTGGACACTTGAGAGATCTGGGCTTATTGTTGTATTTTGTTTTGTTTTCACAAGGGAGGAAGGCTAAAAGATGAGTTGTTTTTTAGATACAATTTCTGAAGCACAACGTGCCATAATGTTATCATAATTCATCATTTCTTTTATTTTTTTGGAGGGGGAAAGGCAGGGTAATTGGGGTTAAATTGGGGTAATTGCCCAGGGTCACACAGCTAGTAAGTGTCTGAAGCTAGATTTGAACTCAGGTCCTCCTGACTCTAGGGCTGATGCTCTATTCACTGCGCCACCTATCTTCTCCACAAAACTCATCATTTCATTAATGTGGCTTGGGTGAAACATAAAAGACCCCCAGAATGCTCACACAATGATATTTTATATACAGAAGAAACATCTATGTTTCCTTTCAGAAAATTCTAAGTTCAGAATGGCTTTAGCACCTGATGCATGATTATTTGCATTTTAAGGCCAACCTGAGAGTACGTGTTAGGTGGTTAATGGTAACATGTTTTCATTCATCAATCAGAAACAGATTGCATTCTCTGCACACTCAGCTTTGGAATTAAATTTCCTCCACATAAAGTCACAGAGTGTTTTGGGACCTGAGCAAAGCATGGCCTGCCAAATTTCCATTCCAGACAAAATGAAAATGTATTAGAGATTCAGACAAAGCTATCTGGCAAGATTCTTTCTTTCCCAGCATCAGCCCTGACTTCTGCATGGTTAAGGGACAGCCCAATAGCAGAGCATGTACTTCAGGGATGAGTCTGTGTCTTGTTTTGTTTCATGGCGTGGCATGTACTATTCATTCTAGAAAAATAAACCATAAATATGATTATGGACAATACAGGATCTTCCTCTTGAGAGAAAGAATTAGGGAAAGATGACATTAGCTGAGGATTACCAAGGGGTGACGCATTCAAATCCCAGCACCATCAGGATTCTGGCTTTTATTTGTCCCAAGGGATGATGATGATTCAGCAGATCTTATGCAGTTCAATTCCACAGCTGATTTAAAAGTGTCAACTGTGGATAGAGCACTGGGCTCAGGTATTGTATGGAATACAAAAATTATGAGAGACTGGCCCTTGTCATCATGGAACTTATAGTCTAATAAGGGGAGATTGCACATGATGCAGATAACTATAGTTAGTTATAAAGTACCAATATTAGAAAGCTTTACGATTTCATCTGTGTAGTAAGGCATATTGTAACCTATGGCTTAGTAGAAAAGTCCTAGGAAGATGTCAGAGGCACTAACAGATTACATGACTTGCCCAAGTTCATATAGTTTGGAAGTATCGGAGGCAGAAATTGAACCCAGGTCATCCTGACTCCAAGTCTCCCAATCCATTAGGGCTATGCATGAGAAGAACAGCTGGGTGATGCAGTATACAGAGCACTGGGTTTGGACTCAGGAGAACTCCTCTTCCTGAATTTGAATCCAGTCTTAGCTGTGTGACCCTGGGCAGGTCACTTAACCCTGTTTTCCTCAGTTTCCTCGCCTGTAAAATGAGTTTGAAAAGGAAATGACAAATCACTTCAATGTCTTTGCCAAGAAAAGTCCAAATGAGTTCATGAAGAGTCAGATATGACTGAAAAATAACACCGTTCATAAGAAATGCGTTAGAAGAGCAAACACAGTATTTTAAGAGGCCAAAGGGATGAAAGACCATTACTTAACAGAGGAAATTGATAAAGAATCCTCAGTGGTGGTGACATTGGAGTAAGGCTTTCAGCGATGGTCAGGTATCCAACAAGGTACAGAAAGAACACCCACTTCTGGTCATAAGGACCATCACATGTGAGGCTGGAAAATACAAGGCAGGTACTAAGGAGAATAGCAAGTAGTCTATGAGGCAAGAATATGTGGAAGGTCTTAAAGGGGAGAGGAATCTATGTATGTTGACATAGACCAAAGAGTATGAAATATGAGAAATAAGAAATGAAAGGAGCACAGGCAACTTTTTATTTAGATATATGCGTGCAAAACGTCAGGGCATATAAGCAGAGCTTTGAAAGGTGCTTTTAGGCTTTCTCTTCTCTCTCCCGCTTCTCCCTTGCCCCCATATTTCTCTCTCTCCCTCTCTCTCTCTCTCCCTCCCTCCCTCCTTCTCTCCCTCCCTCCCTCTCTGTCTCTCTGTCTCTCTCTCTGTCTCTGTCTCTCCCCCTCTCCCTCCCTCTTTCCTCTCTCTATTTCTCTGTTTCTCTTTCTCTCTCCCCCTCTCCCTCCCTCCCTCTCCCTCCCTTCCTCTCTCTCCCTTCCTTCCTCTCTCTCCCTCCCTCCTTCTCTCTCTCTCTCTCTCTCTCTCTCTCTCTCTCTCTCTCGCTCTCTCTCGCTCTCTCTCGCTCTCTCTCGCTCTCTCTCCTTTCTACCTCTCTCCTTCCCCTCCATTCCCCTTCCCTCCATTCCCCTCCATTCTCCTTCCTCTCTTCTCTTTGACATGACTGGATCTCTATTTCTTTGGCTGATGGCAGTCGTTGACATCAGTATCTACTCAGTTCTGGGAAACTCAGGAATGGAAAAGTGCCCATGGGTGCAGTAATAACCCTCATAGGGAGAACCTCATAGACTCGAATAGTTTCTCAGAATACATGGAGAAGAGACAATTTCACATTCAAATATACTCTCTCGGAGAATTATCTGGAGCCAAAGTGCAAGATATGTTTGACCCCTGAGTGGTGAGTGCTTCCTTTACATTCTAATCGTGTCCTTTCTTTAATTCTGCTCCTTATAGATTCTAATGAAAACAAAGTATGAATTATGTAAAGATATTGAAGAAGACAAATCTCTATTCTTCTATATTTAGGGAAAACATTTCTAGAGAGCTGTATGTGCAACTCTTGTCATGAGCAGGCGCTGGCTACATTAAATCCATACACATAGCTAAATACGAGATTCAGTATAGTAATAAATCAAGACACGTTTAAAGCCTCACTGATTGTGTTTAAAGAGTAGAAAACCTTTCCATATTTCCAACAGGCTGTGAGAAATTTACAACCAGAGTTAGCTGCTTTTCGGTTAAATCATACAGATTTCAATTCTCCCCTGGTTGGCAAAAGAACTGAATGGCATTTTTCACTTATCTCGTGTCACATTGGAACTCTGGGCTCAGGATGAAGGTTGCAGTATCAGTACTAATTTTTCAAAATGATTACAGCCATGGTACCTACTGCAAGCATCCAAGTTACACAGGGCAACTATGTTAAATCACCAAATATAGACAAACGCGAGTATTTAGGTGGTGTGCCAGAGCAAAACTGGATATAACATCTTGTTTTAATATGACCTTCATTCTTCTCTTAAATCTATTTTTGGTTGGATTTAGAGATGTAATTTCCATTGACATTATTTAGAACCAATCTAAGAGCATGGGGATGGGGGGATGGGGGTGGAGATTGTTAATTGAATCCTGGAAGCCAGAGGTACCAAACATTCCTGCAACACTCTGGGACCAGATTAAAATATAACTGGCAAATATGTAACAAAATAAATAAAGTTATAATAGAATGTAGCTAATGTTAATATGTGCTCTTCTAAGTCAATATGCAGTTATTCGGGAAGCTTATGTATATCTCAGTGGGCTTCCATTTGAGTTTGATTTAATGCCACTGCTATAAGACATTAAATTCAAGACTGCTTATTTTCTTTGTGAAAGAGTCTCATGGTGATGCAAAATAAAACAGTGATTGGCCAAAGAAAGAAAAGCTAGGTGTATAGAGTGCCAGGCCTGGAGGCAGGAAGACTCATCTTCCCGAGTTCAAATGTGGTCTCAGACACTTACTAGCTGTGTGACCCTGGGCAAGTCACTTAACGCTGTTTGCCTCAGTTTCCTCACTGTAAAATGAACCGAAGAAGGAAATGGCCAACCATTCCAGTATCTTTGCCAGCGGGGTCACAAAGAGTCTGACAGGACTGAAACAATTGAGCAATAACAACAGGCAAAAGAAAATTGAATTAGAAAAAAGAAAGCATTTGGGGCTATTTGTAGAGCAAAGAGGTAGGAAGGGCGATAATAAGTATTAATCTTCTGTTTTAAAAAACAAGTCCCTATTTTCTACAAAATTAATCATAATTCTAAGGTTAAAGTAGAATGTTAATTTGTAAGCTACTGGCTTGGCTCTATGCTTTATTTATGTGATTGAATCCAAATTTCTAAAACTTGTTCTCCTCCCACACAACCTACCCCCCACATACACAAGTCTTTTCTTTTCTTCTCCTTCCCCAGTGGGCAGTTAAAGGATTAGAGCCGCCAGATTCCTGCTGCATTCTTACACACTGCCTATTGTTCCCATACTAAATCTGCTTGTCATTTTTTGACTCCTTTTCTGTGAGACTTGGTGGTCTCCAAGCAAGAGTTATGATAAAAACCAAAATGTCTACCACACAGTCTTCAGAACAGTTAGTCCCTGTAACCAAAGAATAACATGATAGACTAAACTGAAAAAAAAAGTCAGCCTACCAAGATAAACTACATCTGCTCCATGATTGGAGTATGAATCACTTAAATGGAAAGTGAAATCCCTTAGAATGCATGTTTTCACACAGTCAGGGAACGAGCACTCAACTGAGAGGCCAGAGTTGGGATTCACACCCATTTTGGCCACTGAAAAGTTGATAGAATGTCTGGCATAAATAACCTCGATGGGCCTTGGCTCTCTCATCTATATAGTTAAAGGGTTGGAAAATATGAACCCTTAAGGTTCTTTCTAATTCTATGATTATCCTTTTTGATTACTTTTGAAACTTAACCTGTGGCTCTTTGTGTTCTTGTTCATCCTCTGTTTTTGAGGGGGGCCAATGACAACGTGGGATGATGTCTTGATTCACATGTGAATTGGATTTTTCACTCAAGAAAGTAGTAAAACTCCACTAGATCTTATGAATAAAAGGGAAATTTATTATTAAAGATTAACATCCATCTACGTCTTCTCATTCCAACGTCAAGGGTTCTTGTCCATATTGACCCATGTTATCTGAGAAGGAAGATTATAAAAATCAGATTTTCATAGGAGTCATCTGATCACTTTCTTAATCCCTTTTTTTTAGCACAAATAAAATCAACCATAAAAATATTCTTTCAGAGTTCTCTTATCTTTGTTAATTTTCATTCATTTATTTATTCAATTAAAATTTTTTAGTTCTCATTTAGTAACTCTACTTCGAAAATGTCTTAGACTGCATTAAATGCCAGAAATGTGGATAAAATCAAAATATTCAGCTGAATTGTTAGAACAGTGTGTTGTCTTAATATCCACCATGATTTTACCACTGTGGACAAATTCAAGTTGAGCCTTGACCTAACTAAACAAATGAAGAGTAGTTTTTATTCAAACCGAACAATTTCTGGGTTATTAAACATGTTGATCTGATTTCATTGAGTTAATTTCTTGCCCAGGCTTTCAGAAATGTCTGAAGGGCAGGCATTCAGCTCTATTTGTCATTTCATTCTGGACACCACTCTCTCCCTTTCCTTGGAGGCTACATTTTTGTATTAAACTTTAATGCACTTATACAAAGTTTCTTCATTGATCAGTATAAAAATTGGTCGTTTCACCTGTGGCAAATCAATGCCTCTCTTCTTATTGGTCTCAGTGAATGAAGACTTGGAAGTATCTTGGGAAGGTCACATCCTCTGGTTTAGAAAGGACAAAAGGCTTCTGCAATGTTCCAGATTCCTCTTACCCACCAGAAGAATTTCTCTCTTTAGAACAATGATCTCATACTAGGTTACTTTAAAAAAGAGGGTTTAATTAGACCCTTGAGGTATTTATATGAGTAACCAATACTGGCATAACTATGGAGTTTTTTTGTTTTCTTTGAATGATTTATGTTAAGGTCCTTATCCTCACTCCTGCTTGCACAGAAGGCTGCTTGGCCACATCTCTCCTTCAGTATTCAAATCCCCCTGAGGGGCTGCTGTTGTCTTTCTAATGAGGTCACCCCAACATCAATTAGCTTTTACAAAAAGATATTTACTGAAAGATGTAGCAATAACCAAAGTGCAAAAACATCTCCCAAACTGGGGACCCACTCCCTATCTCCAAATCCCTGGGGAGAAAGTGTTTAAACTTCGTGTGTTTGCTATAAAGTATTTCCCCCCAAGCTCACTTCCACATTCAGCAGACCTCTTGGACGAGTCCACCCTTTGTTGAAGAGCCTGGTATCTTAGCCAAGGTTGCTCTGTTACTGGGGTGAGTCAAGCATTCATCACAGGTGCGCTGGTATACTAGGCTTAGCCTCAAGCAGACTCTGCTAGGGACTCTGATTCTTAACCCTCTGGCAGTTAGCTCTTCTGAGCTCTCAAAGTTCAGAGAGTCACAGCTCCCTCCAACACTTTTTCACTTGAGATCATGAAAGAACAGATAGACATGGCAGAGACTGAAGCAATGGCAGGGCCATGAACTCAGAGGACATGAGGGTCAAGGAGTCTTCTTGACTGGGGCCTAACAGCCTGAGGCCTCTCTCCCCACCTGCAGACTCACAGAATTCCACCTTTCTCACTTGAATGCAGCCAGAGAAAAAAAGAATTCAATCAAAAAGCCCTTCTTCACCACAGAGTAAGCAGACAGGAAATAGTTACAATATACCTGTGTATGCTCTGAAGTTCATGCCTATTATCAGGCATCACAAGTATCTGCCTGGAGGATCACAGCAGACAAAACTATGAGCATTCTTGAAGGATAGGATCCCCATTGACTAGTGCTACCGCCATTACATTAGAGTTCTTTTTTGTGGTGGGGGGCTGGTGGTGTCCAGAACCCCCTGTGAGAAAATTCCCTCCATCAAGGCAAGTGATCACCTTTTCTCCAACTTGAAGGCCCAGAGGATTACCTATCTGGGAAGCTGAGACGTTAAGGAATTTACCCATGGTCACTCAGTCAGTATGTATTAGAGTTGGGCTCAAATACGGGTTGTTTCTGACCAAAGCTGGCTCTCTATGCACTAGAAACATTGCCTCTAATTCTCTCATATAAATTAATTAGAACTCATAATTTACTTGGTGAAAAGTAGCCCCAATCTGACATGTCTCCAGTTTCAAGATACGCCCTGTTTGTGTGTGTGTGTGTGTGTGTGTGTGTGTGTGTGTGCATGAAGGCGTTGGATGCCTCCGTTGATCCACAGTGCTTTCAATTCAGTAGCAACTTTGCCCCAAATCATCTGGATATTCCCCACTGTACGTGAAGACGGTGACTGAGCCTTTCCAACCTCTTTGATTCAGTGACACTTTGTAGACACAGCTTGAATCTTCAAGCAAGAGCTTTGCTGTGAGAGTCACAGTATGTGAATCCAGTTTGAGAATGTCTGAGATGAGGTTTGTACAGCCCTGCTTTGTTGTTTTTCTCTAGACACAGAGACATGTGATTATGGCTGGCACAAATTCCAAGGTCAGTGCTACAAATATTTTGCCCACCGTCGAACCTGGGATGCTGCCGAAAGAGAGTGCCGGCTGCAGGGTGCCCATCTGACCAGTATCCTGTCCCATGAAGAACAGCTCTTTGTGAACCGTATGTATCAGCTAGATCCTTAGAGGGAGCACCTTGATTCAACATAGATTAAAAAATAAGGTGCTAAATGCCCATTGATGACATTCCTTTTAATGTCTTTAATTTTTCCATTTAGTATAAGTGTGTTATTTCATTTATGCCACCAGTTAAAACCCAACTGAAAGGGAAAGAAAGCAAACATCTTGCCTTCATTCTCTATTCCAGGGGCTCCTAACTTTATTTTTATTAACGTTTTTTAACTTTAAAAAAAAATTTGGGTAGCTATAGTCTTACATCACTGATTTCCTTTGTAATATGTATTTTATATTATTTAAAACCAAATATCTGATAAGGGGCCCCTGGACTTTTCCAGATTGTCAAAGGGGTTCCAGACTGTGAAAGAAGTTTAAGAACCTCTACTCTATACCATCCTGAATTAATTATTAACACCTTTAAACCAGGGAGCCTGCTCTCTGCATAAATCAAACAAATACTTGGAGCTTGAAGGGCATGAAATGGTGTTCTAGACATGTTTCATGTCCCTCAAATTTAAAGTCATAAAAATGAAATGAACATCAGGTCAACTCATTAAAAGTCAGGGAAAAAGAATGGTTTTTAGGTGGATTGTGGGTGAAGTTTTTAGTTGCAACATGATTCCATGGTCTTCCTAACTTCCCAGAGATAGCTGATGTCGCTCAAAAAACCTCATGACTTGATACAGTGGGAAAAGTCCTGGATATGGAGTCAAAGAACCTGGATTTGAAACCAGGCTCTGCTATTTTTGACTTGCGAGATTTTGGGCAAGTTAATTGGTCTCTCTGGTCCTTAGTTTTCTCATGCGTAAAATGAGGAAGCTGGAGTCGATGGCCTACAAGGCCCCTTGTAGCTCTTAGCCTGAGATCCTCTAATTATATTTTACAAGCTGTGCAGACAGATCTTGCATCATGACACAAAATCCATTTTATTCTTCTTCCAGATGACTAGAAGTTCTTTGCTGAAAGTTTGATAGTTGCGTTTTTGATGGGCAGAAAAATATCTGTTCTAGGTGTCCATTTTCTGGTTTGGAGTGAGAACAAATGTGTCACTTCCTCAGACCAGATTGGCATGGAATCTGGAATATCACTTTGGGTTCCTCAAATTTTTGCTCTTTTGTTTAGCCTGTTTATATTAACTAAAAATATCACTGGAAAACATCTATTGTAACTGACAGAAAATACTTATTTAATTTCAGTCAACTGCTGAAATGATTTCTCTCAAATAATTGCCACAGACTGACATTTGAGAGTTCCGCAGTGAGTTTTTAAGTTAGACGGCCAGTTTAAAGCATATGGGACTGAGGAAAAAAGATAACCAGAAAAAAAGGACTATTGGATGGTAGCCCATGAATGCTTTTTATGAGCCCCCAAAATAGTTCCAGTCAGAGAAGAGGAAATGTGATTCATTCCAAAAATAATTTTCTTTTGATAAATTTTCTTCCATATATGGGAAAGTTGGTTAAAAAAATACATCTGTGGTGTTTCCTGTCCCTTAGGTGTGGGCCATGATTATCAGTGGATAGGCCTCAACGATAAGATGTTTGAGCATGACTTCCGTTGGACAGATGGCAGCACACTGGTAAGACACTAATAGAAAGGCTAATTTAATTTATTTCAATTCAATAAAAGTCTATTAAGCAACCACTATGGGCTGGGTGCCATACTAGCCTGGGGGGGGGGGCGGGGGAAGGAAACATACAAAGACAAAAACCAGAGACTCCCTGCTCTCAGGAAGCTTTTATTCTACTGGTGAACCCTTCAAGTTCCATAGCTGTGAAACAGGTACTGAAAGTTTTTCTCCTATTACATATGAAGAAACCAGACTGGAGAGAAATCAAATTTTTGAGCAGGATCACACAGAGATATTCAAGTTATTGCAGAGCAATAAGAATCATACCCTAGAACTGACTCACTACTACCTATGTGTACAAACACCGCCCCCTCCCACCCCCCCCAGTACCAACACCACTGCTATTATCAATCCCTACTCTGTTCTTTTTGAGAGCAGAATGTATCAAATCAGGTTCCCAGTGAAATGGAAAACAAGCCTAAAAGTCAGGATAGTAGTAAATTGTATACTTTCACAAATAATTGCAAGACTTGCCCTGGTTCTAACTTTCACCTTTTCTTTTTTAAGCATGAAATAAATAACAAAATTATTTTTTTAATAATAATAAAATAATTTTTAAAATAATAATAAAATAAATAAAAATGGAATGAGAGGGGAATGTTATCTCCTCTTCTCCTGAAACATTTTAAACAGACGCTTACTTTCAGGCATGATTCAGTATCGTCCAGGCATGAAATATTCTTTCTCTCATTAAAAAATAAAATGCCTTATTTATGGTAGCGTGAATTTCCATCAATCAAAATACGTTGGTTGAAGGGTGGCTACTGGTACAGTGAATAAAGCACTGGCGCTGGAGTCAGGAGGACCTGAGTTCAAATCTGACCTCAGACACTTGACACATTTTCTAGCTGTGTGACTTTGGGCAAGTCACTTAACCCCAATTGCCCTGCCTTCCCCCCTCCAAAAAAAGCAAAAAAAAAAATTTGTTTGGGCAATACTACTTTTCAGTTTATTTTTCTTGTTTACCATCTATGTTATATTTCTTTTTAAAGAAGTGAGTGTCTTGCCCTTAGCATGCTCTGGTTACACTAACTGAATTAAGTTTCTCTGAATAAATCAGGGGCAAACTTAATGACTTATTGCCAGTAAATTTATGGTTTGATAAGGTGGTTAGAATGGTACAAATAAAATTTCTGATTCAGAAAAAAGAAGTAAAGGCCAAATATCAACCTGATTTTGAGGTCATTCTTTTGAATTACTTGAACTCTTTAAATTTTCTATCCCCGTTTCCTGTGTTTAAATTATTGGCCGAACATAATGGTGCCCCTCGTGTAAATTCCATGAATTTGGGGAAATTTGACCATTTCTAGATCCTAAAGTGATATCTGCCTATGAAAGGCACTTCAGCCTATATGCTTAGGAGACCAACACAATTTATAAACCAATTTTAATTCTTAAAACTCTGTGAAATAGGTAATATACATTTATAAAATGAAAAGGTTTTGGTTAAATCATAGGTTCCAATTGATTTCAAACTGGAAGGGACATTAGAGATAATCACCATATTTTACAGATGTGGAAACTGATCCTCAGAGACTTTAAAGGACTTGCCCAAGGTCATTAAACTAGTAAAATTTGGAGGTGAGATTGATCCTACTTTCTTCTGACTCCAAGGCTACTCTTCTTAACACTAAATGTCACTTGACTTCAGCAATTCCATTGGTACATATGTGTGTATCTAGTCCTCTCTGGTCAGTCATATGTATGGTTAATTTGTATGCTTTGTAAATTATAATCATGATATAATAGTATGTTTATTCTGGTTTTGTTATTAGTTTGAAAGTCCCTCAAATAGGGTCTGTTCTCTATTTCCTCGTAAAAACTAGGACCTTGTCAAACAGTATGTACTATGTTAATCTTGTTGACTGACCGTTACTAGAAGTTTTTCAGGTGTTGGAAAATAATTATTGAATTGTATTATCTTTGGATAGATAGAGATATTTTGAAGAAGGGGATATATCTAAGCATCTGGACCTTAGGCATTCTGGTGAACAGGGTCAAGGAAGAAAGGAAACAAACATTTATTGTCCATAATCGTGCTTAATGCTTTAAAATATCAATTCATTCATCTTCACAGGAATTGAGGAATCTGAGGCAGAGATTAAGTGACTTGCCCAGGTTCATACAGCTACTAAGTGTTTGAGGCTGTATTTGAACTCAGGTCTTCCTGGCTACAAGTCCAATGTTCTGTCCACCATACCACCTAGCTGCCTAGCTAGTAAATAGTTATAAACTCTAAAAAAGCAATTGGTAGCCTATGGCTATGCTATAAGCAGGACTTGTCTTGGGCTAAGATGGTGTGAGGCAACTTTCCTAGGTCTCTTGCTGTGGTTGATGGGGAAGAGAAATGCTCATGTAAGGAGAGTGGCAGTCTAGGAATCCCTATGGCAGTCTCCATTCATCCTGTGCATACTAATCAGAATACTAATCCTTTGCTTAAATTATTGGGCCAAAGTAATGTCTCCACTCACCTGAATTCCCTGAGTTTGGGTCTCTAGGACCTGGGGATCAGCACCAGGACAAAGGTAGAATTATGAGAAGGTAAAATAACAGAAATATGTTTTGACAAAAGGAGGGGTGAATAAAAACTTTCATGGTCAGGTTGGCAAATTGTTGGGATCCATGAGAAATAGCTGAATGGAGGAAAAGATTGTAAGTGATTGCATACTTGAATATGTACATATACACACATGCACACACACACACACTCACACATATATATGTGAGATTTCTACACAGGTAGGACTTCTGTTTCAATGAACTCATAATCTCAGAACTGAATCTGTAGTGTTATAGATCACATCCCAGTCCCGGCCTCTCCTTTTGGTCAGCTTATTTTCATTAATAATAAGAATTTGTATTCAGATACTGCTTTAAGTTTTGCAAAGTACCTCACAAATAATATTGCAACAGCCCTGAGAAGTAAGTGGTATTATTATCATCATTCCCACTTTTACAGATGAGGAAACTGAGGAAACAGATTCACGGACTTGCCCAAGGTCACATGGCTAATCAATGTCTAAGGCAGGATTTGAACTCAGGTCTTCCTTGTTCTAAATCTAGGGTTCTATCTACTGTGCCACAAAGCTACTTTGAATAGAAGATCTACCCAGTACAATGGAGACTTTCCTCGAATTCCTGTAATTGTGTCACGGTTTATTTCCACATTGGAGCTATTCATTTGTCATACCTCAGTCTTACTCCATGACTGGCCCCCCTCACCTTTCAGTCTTTCAGGACACTATTACAGTGTTCCTGCCCTCTCTCATAGGCAAGTAATGATTGATCATTTATTGCAGCTTGCTTTCTCCCACCACACCCTTTCCCTAGCCTACTGTTACCTTTATCTGTAATTTTTCTGAGAGGGCTGTCATCTACGATCTGTCTCTAACACACACATGTACACACATGTGTACCCACACAACACACACATGTATAGGCCTTTATACATATATGCATATGGATATGTGTGTGGCTATATGGATATATTTATATATGTATGTATAGAAGTGTGTGTGTGTGTGTGTGTGTGTATATATATATATATATGTATACATCCATATGTGAATAAACTCTATAAATTGCCCATATAACTGCATTTCATAACCTGGAAGTAGATATTCTTCATCTACTTGTTTTTTTCCTCTGTGTAGGTTAAACTTTTTAGAGTACTTATAGATCTTATTTGGGGAGCTTTGACATGTTTCAGGGCTTTAATCGGTACAATACGATTTGCAAACAGGAGTATCAGTAGTACTTCATCATCTATAAGGAATAGAGTGAATCTTTCTCTCCCTATATACACATAGAGACATATACATATATAAACTCACAATTCATGCAAGTATATATTCAGTAATATATTCATATGCATATACATACATAAAACATAGTATATATGTGTATACAGATAAATTTGATATAAATATATGAATATACATACACACACACGCATGCACTTTCTCCTCAAGATGCCTGGCTCAAAGCACAATCCGAGTTTCATGGGTAGCTGGAAATTCTTCTCTTCGAGTCAGATAAGAAGATGAGATAGGGTGCCTGTGAGACAGGATAATTGGATTAACTTGAAGCATTTGGTTTGATTCTGTCTCTATGCAGGCATAAGTTCAGTAAAGTTCTGTTCTTATTTATCTTTATTAATTAAAGAGAAAAAATTATTGTGAAGAAAACAAATTGTGAAAATTTCTGTAAATGGGAATAAGCCTAGAACTGCTAGAGAAGCAAAAAGTGGACTTTGGTGAAAGATGTAATTTTTGCCATCTTCTCCGAGTTATTTGTGCCGATCTACCCCCGAAGCATCAAACGGAATGCATGCAAAAACAAAGTTCCTCAAAGAAACCCTACAAGCTTATCCAGAAAAGTTAAAGTTGACAGACACTTACTTTACTCTTAATTCTTCCTTTGTGAAAAATAAAAGTGCATTAAATGTCTCTTAACTTTGAACATTTTGGAGCATGAAAAGACCATCTGCCCAACAGACTGTCCTTCCCCCTCCCAACTTCTTTTTGACTGATCTCAGTCCCACTTTCCTGTTTTTTAACCACTATTGTCCCCTCCCGCAGTCTCCTTCCTTTAGAGACAGCCTAGGTGTGTCTTGAACTCATTTGTAGCTGTTTTCTACCGCTACTGTTCCTTGTAACTTATTCCATGTGTGTCTGTCTTTGTATCAAATAGCACTCCTTTCTTTCTTTCCCTTCTTTTCTTTCTCACTTTTTCTCCTTCTTTCCCTCCCTCTCTTCCTTCCTTACTCCCTCCCTCCCTTCCTCCTTTTCTTCCTTCCTTCCTTCCTTCCTTCCTTCCTTCCTTCCTTCCTTCCTTCCTTCCTTCCTTCCTTCCTTCCTCCCTCCCTCCTTCCCTTCCTTCCTCCCTCCCTCCTTCTCTCCCTCCCTCCTCTCTCTGTCTCTGTCTCTCTGTCTCTTTCTGTCTCTCTCTTTCCCCCTTCCTCTGCTTAATAGTGTCTTGTTGGAAAAAGTAGTATATGTTTTCTATTAGATGAGTTAACTTCATTGTGTTCTATGCAGCATTGCTAGTGTATTTGGTTTTGTCATATTTATTAATGCAGAATAATTACTCTGACATTCTTTCTGGGAGGTAAGGCAGCACTGTTTTTCTGAGGAAAGTATAATGAGTATCTTTCCTCTTAACCATGGCATATCTGTGGTCTTCTCTCCTCTTACAACCTTATATATCTCTATGCGCAGCTGTGTTAGGGAGCCATAATTTCAGTAAATTCTTCGAAAGAAATCTTCAAATGGCTTTTCTGATAAGTACACTGAACGATGATATCTTGTTTGCTATAAATAACTGTGCTTCATTTGCATATTAATTAAATCATATTTGTATGTATTAAACTATCTGCGGGCATCTAGCCAAGTTGTCTAAACAGGTCATAGTCTTCTGCTTTTGACTGCCTTGTTCCTCATTTTTGGTCCGTTAATTAGATTATCGTTGATAAATTCTAAAGTCTTATCACTGACAGAATCATTCAAATTGCTTAGAGACCATATACCTGCTATTGTCATACTTTTAAGAAACTTTCCAATCATTTTCCTTGGAGGGGTGGAGATCACATCAGGCATTTCACAAAAGAGTACTCATGAATAAATTAGTTCCAGACTTGCCCTTGTAATTAATATTAAGATGAGAAAATGCCAACCTTGGGTTATTCTTTCTTAAAGCGTTTTGATTTTCTGTCACTCTCTCTTTTAACCTGTTATTCTTTAACTAGGCTATTAATCTCTAACAGGGGAACTTGGCTAATGCTTTATTGTAAACCCTAACAAATAGCTCCTACAATGTCCACAATGAATTGCTTTAACTTGTTATCACTGTAATAATGGCTTCAAAGAGTTCCACCAAGTTAAATTAGCCCAGTTAAACCTGAATTTTTATTGACTAACCTAACCACACTTGACTTATCTAGCTTTTGTTCTATCAGGTGGCTTTTACTCTTTTTATTGCTAAATGAATGACTGCTCTCAAGTTTGCCTCTTATTCTATTTTTCAGTTTGAAAATTCTTCAAATTCTTCAGTTTGAACTCTTTTGTGATCCTTATTTAAAGAAGACATTGCTTCTTCTAAAGTCACTGAATTTTAAAAATGTCAATTGTATTTATTTTATAACAGACCTAATAAAAGCCCTGTTTAATGAAATACTATTTGTAAAAAGAACTTAGCTTAGTAGAGTTCCTGGCACATAGTAGGCATTATATAAATAATTATTCCCTGACCCCTCTTAATGAAATACACAGTGGCATAATTGACTGCAGAGGTTATTTTGGCCTAGCTAGCATCTATATATCACTTCAAGATATTCAAAGTTAATGAGTATTATCTCATCTTTATCTCATAACAACCATGGAAAATAGGTGCTATTAATAATTTGTATTTTACAGATGGGAAAAATTGAGGCAGACAGAGCAGAAGTGAATTGGTTGTCATAAGCAGAAAGGGAAAGCTGCTTTCTATCACCATCCACACAATTTTACTTCCCAAATGTGATGGCAATTGTTGTCAGTGTTTACCACACATGTGAACATTTCAATGATGGCTGAGGACCCTGAGGCCTTGAGGCCACGTGTGGCACTCTAGGGCCTCAAGTGCGATCATTTGACTGAATCTGAGCTTCACAAAATGAATCCCCTTAATAAAAGAATTTGTTCTGTAAAACTTCGATTCAGCCAAAAGGCCGCACCCAAGGACCTAGAAGGTCCCATCTGGCCTCAGGCCGCACCCAAGGACCTAGAGGGTCCCATCTGGCCTAAGGCCACACCCAAGGACCTAGAAGGTCCCATCTGGCCTAAGGCCACACCCAAGGACCTAGAAGGTCCCATCTGGCCTAAGGCCACACCCAAGGACCTAGAAGGTCCCATCTGGCCTAAGGCCACACCCAAGGACCTAGAACACCACCTGTGGCCTCGAGGTCACAGGTTCCCCACTCCTGATTTTAATGATTACGATAGCAAAGGCAGATAACAAAATAACTCAGTCAGCAATTGAGTCTTTTCCAACTGAACCTCAGGTCCGTTCCTTCTAAGCCTTATTCTCTTTTTGCTTCTGATTTACGAGTGAGGCAGCAACTTCCCTTGCTTTTAACTTTTTTTAATCTATAAGAGATTACGGTGTCATTCAGATTAAAACAATCGCACAAATTAGATGTAAATGCTTTGCAATGAAAGTAGCAAATTGGAATTATCTCATATTAATATTCCTTTGTCTCTGCCATGGATTCTTTTTTATTGCTTAGCGGCACAGAACTAAGTCCTTTTTGTAGATGTGTTTCCAACTTAAGGAGGTGATGCAAGTTGAGACATGGTGCCAGCTGTGGGTTATTCCTTGTGTTCTTCATGTTCAATAGTTAGCAAAGTTAACATAACTCCTGGTAGTTTTGAAAAACACATGTATATTTTGCTTTGGCCATTACCACTGGAGTGGTAAGAGAGATAATCTATCTATCACCTTTGTAAGGAAGGAACCACTTTTCTGAGAGTTTGGAACTTTGATAGAATATCTTTGATAGTTAAATATATTTTTGATCATTTAACTTTCATAGAATTATTTAGCTTACTGATATTCTTCTAGTTAAAAGTCATCCTTTGGTCAATTTTCTTCCTGACATCTTTTGTTTGTCACAATGAAGGATTCGTTGTTGTTTTTTAATTATAGGGAAAATACTGGGATTCCAAAATTTCCAGAGGTAAACATCATTACAAAGTGACCTTAAATGTAAAAAAAAAAATTCAAATTTATTGGAAAGAATGAAAATGTACTCCTTGAAACAGAATGCTTCTGCTCAGCATTAATGTTTACCTCGGAAGCTTTTAACAGCCTCTCCCACTCCTCCACCAGAAAAAAGTAGTCAGCACGGAAATGATGCCAGTTTTATCAATAGCTGTCCCAGGGGCACCACTGTTAGCAACCATGTGGACCACATTATCATGAGTCTATCCTCAATTGTACTTTTATTTCCAGTAGGAAAAAAACAGAAGATAGAAAATGTTAAACCTTATTTGTCTCTGTGTTTGGGTTACTTGGGTGCAATTTTTGGGTGAATGTAGGAAACATTTAACTGCTAAAGGAAGATTTTTCCCTTTTGGCAATTTTATCAAGAGCAGTCACATACTCTGTGAGCAATCAGACTTTTTTTTTCCATTTGTGTCCCAAACAGAGTGAACTAAAGAGAACAGTCATTTCTAAATGTTTCCAGTTCTTTGTTTTCTTTCTCGATTGTTCACCCATAGATGGTTTCCTTTTTGAATGCCAGCTCAGATAGAGCTGTGGGCTGCTGACTACTTGCTATATTTGTTCCCGTGCTTCTTCTTCCATTGACAGAGTTAACCAGGCAGCAAAGGCATCAACAGGGCCATTCCCTCCACTTAATACTATTTTATTTTTTGTTCTAATTACATAGACAGATAGTTTTTAGCATTCACTTTCCTAAGATTTTTGAGTTCAATTTTTTTTTCTCTCCTTCTTCTCCCTCCTCTCCAAGACAGCAAGTACTTTGATATAAGTTATATATATATATATGATCACATTAAACATGCTTACACATTAGTCATGTTGTGAAAGAAAAATCAGAACAAAAGAGAAAAGCTACAAGAAAGAAAAAAAAAACCCACACAAAAAGTGAAAATAGGGTGCTTGAATCTCCATTCAGACTCCACAGCTCTTTCTCTGGATGTGGATGCCGTTTCCCATCATGAGTCTTTTGGAATTGTCTTGGATTATTGTGTTGCTGAGAAGAGCTAAGACTATCGTAGTTTATCATCGAACAATGTTGTTGTTACTGGGTACGATGTTCTCCCAGTTGTGCTCACTTCCCTTAACATTGGTTCATGTAAGTCTTTCTGCATTTTTCCAGCAGCACCATCTTTAAGCCCATGTGGGTTGGTTTGATGGCAGAATCATGCTAACAATTTTGATTAAATGGGTTTTCAAACTGTTTGCTCGTTTTGCTTTACTATTTTTCTTTGTTATAAGGAAAGCCTGTTCTACATAATGCCATGATAAGCAGAGACCTGCAAGTACTGGGGCTCTCATATCACATTACTGTATAAGTCAGGTCTGCCAAAAACTCAATCATAACCCACCAGTAGTTTTCAAAGTCTTTCCTTGGCAATCTCTCAGCCAGATCTTCTGGTCATTTTCCCTGTTGATAACTGGTAATTTCATCATAACTCAAGAGAGTTTGCTGTCAGTATTTCCCCCTCACTCTTTTCTGATGGCAAATGAGGCCATCTTTTGTCTCAATTCTAACTTAGCCTTTAATCACTGAATGGGTGTTGCCTCAGACAAACTGAGACCTGGGAAAGACCTTAGCTTAAAAAGGCCAGGGTTTCCCACTGCATTCTGGGTCATTGCCAGTCATCTTGATTTATGCCTTGCCACTGGATTCTGATGACTGGAGCAGAGAGTGAGGCTGATGACTTTGTGTAGCACTTAATTCACTCAGAAGTCAAGATATCACCTTTGTGATGTCATCGGTCCTCTTAGAGAATAAAGAACAGACAATAACAGTCCCACTCTAAAATAATCATGAAGCTTTCTTTTTTAAAAAGTTTCACTGAAACTTAAAAAAAAAATTGTCAACCTAATTTCCCAACATCCTAAGTTCTCAGTTAATTTCCCAATGTCCTAAAGAAAGAATTCTTCCTTGTAACAAAGAAAAATAGCTAAGAAAACCAATCGATTGTCTGGAGAATACATACAGTGCAACATTTGGCATTCATAGCCCACCACCTCTCTCCCAACAGCAGAGAAACACGTTTCATCTTTAGTTCTTTGGAGAAATGATTGGTCAATGAATCTAAATGATGGTGTCTGGTGTTGGATAGAGTGCTAGAGCTGAGTCTGAAGGACTGCCTCCAAAAGTCACTTAACCTCGGTGTGCCTCAGTCTTCTTACCTATAACATGGGAATAGTAATAGCACCTGCCTCCCAAATTTGTTGAGGATAAAGAGAGTTGATACATGGGGAGTGTTTATGTTGTTGTTTAGTCACTTTTCAGTTGTATCTGACTCTCTGTGACCTCGTTTGGGGTTTTCTTGGCAAAGATGCTAGAGTGGTTTGTCATTTCCTTCTCCAGCTCATTTTACAGATGAGGAAACTGAGGCCAACAGGGTGAAGTGACTTGCTCAGGTTAGTAAGTGTCTGAGGCCATTCTATCCTTTGTGCTACCTCGCTACCCTTTGTAAACCTTGAAGCACCATGTAAATGCTTGTTGTAACTGTCATCATCATCATCATCATCATCATCATCATCATATTGTTCTCTTTGTCTGACTTTCTTTATTCTCTATCTGTCTATACTGTTTGTCTGTGTTTCCCTAAAATCTTTATACTTACTCCTCACGGCACAATCATAAACTTTAGGGAGATCAGAAGCAGATCAGAAAGCCTTGCTACACACAGAAAGACTCAGGCTCAGTAATTTAATTGAGAGCCTAAGTTTTAAGATTTATAGAGGCCATTAGAAGGTTTGATGTGTTGGGCAAATAAAGAATTTTATCCTTAACTGATTTTTTTCTCCTTCAACAGTAACTATTCATAAGAGCTTCCTTAATTGTCTAAGAACTTGATGCCGCCCCTCTGCTGGGCAGTTACTCTGTGTGTTCCCTCAGAAAGTGGTCGTAGCCAACCCACATTGACTTTGGTCATTCAAGTACTACAGGAAACATGGCAGTAGATAGACAGAAGCCTGTGCTTCTTCCCAGTGGACCACATGATGCTCCTAGTTTCTTATAATCAAAAAAGCAAAAAAAAAAAAAAAAGTCTTTTAGTAATATGTTATGAAGTCAGTACTAGAAAAAACACTGAAATATAATCACAATTATATTTTATATATAATAATATGGATTCAAATGTCAGCATTGTTACTAATTAGTTATGTGACTATGGACAACAAATGTCTTGACCTCTCTGGACCTCATTATTCTCTTCTGTAAACTACAGATAGTTTCATTTGTACTAGTGGTTGCTCAGGATTTTTGTGAGTGAAACATTTGTTGAAACTTAAAACTTCGCATAAAAGTGAGCTATTATTCCTTCTCTTCTTCCTCTCCTCTACTACTCCTCTACTCTACCACTATTGTTACTACTCTACTACTACTAAACTCTTACTCCTCCATTCCTACTTCTACTAGTCTCCTCCTCCTCCTTCTCTACTCTTGTTCCTCTTCCTCCTCCTCTATTCCTACTTCTACTACTCTACTCCTCCTACTCTACTACTACTACTATTGCTATTATTGCTGCTAGTAGAAGACTCAAAGTGCTAGAAATCAGCATCAATGAACATCTTCCTTTGTGACGCTAATGGAGTCCTATTTCTGTTACTTCATAGCAATCATGTAGATAAGGAATGATCAATGCTAGAGTTAAAGTAACATTCTTGGAAGATGACAGGAGTTTTGTTCTTCAGTAAAAACTATTTGGCACTGGTGATCTTACACAAATCAAAGTCAGAGAAACGCTTTCTTTGCTCAGGGTCTGGTAGGCATATGGGGAAACAGGATAGTTGGACTATCTACTGTCACCCAAAGACTCCATTTACTGTTTCTGAGATAAACTGATTTGTTTGCCAAAGAAAGTTTAGTGAGAAAAAACAGCTTTATTAGAGGCAGTGAAGAAATAATCTGTTACAGGATGAAGATAGTAGAAAGGGAAGGAATGAAACACTCCAAAAACCTTTATTCTTTGTTCAAGAATGTATTATCATTCCCTTTCTATGAAAAAAAAACCCAAAGGTTCTGATCTCACCTTCTACTCTTCACCTCATCCCTCCATGATCTCTTGTTTTAAGTAATGCCTAATTTTTAAATTTTTAAATATTTAAATATTTAAATTAAACATTTAATTTTTAAATATGCCTAATAAGACAAACAGAAGCACTATTCATTCTAGTTCTTGATATTAGGTTGTGAAATATTTTATATTTGAGTCAAGTTCCTGAAGTTATGGTTCTCTTTAGGCAGGCTACTGTTATTATTATTATTATCATTGTTATTAAAGATTGAATCTCACCATCTCATCTAGGCCAACAGTGCAGGATTCAGTCATATGTCCATTCCTAGCCTGGGAGCTTTGATCTACTCTGTTTTCCATCTGGGCCAGATTGACCCTCCTTAGGAGACCTTATGACCTCACTCTGGAGGGCTCACCATCTTAATGTCAAACTTAGTGTGGACACCCAGCTTAACCAACAACAGCACAGAACTCAAGAGATGGGTCAACCTCAGCCTACTCAGTAGCAAAGATTACAGGTGTGGGTCACCACACCCCTCAGCTTCTGTTATTTTGAAAGAATGATGTAATTTCATATTATCTGGCCAAAAAAAATTATGATGTTCAGCTTCCAACTTTTCTAATTTTTTTTACAATCAGGTGATACAGACTGTTAGATGTTGTACCATGTGGTTCTAGTCCTCCTCAAGCTCTGTCCTAGTCTCCGTAAATTAATTTCACTGCAAATGAAAGCTAATGCGGTTATGAGACACTGTGATCTAATAATCATACTAAGGGGGAATAGGTATTTAGTAAGAATTGACAAAACATAATAATAGAATTCTTGTTGGTTCCTTTCTAATCAAGTCCAATAAAATGAAAAACATTTTTGAGTTTGAGGAGCTCATATATGTAATCTTGCCTCATTCTTTCATTTTATAAAGGAGGAGACTGAGGCTCCAAAAGATAAACTAGCCTTGCTTGAGTTGCAGGAAACACTAGGGGCAGAACTCGACCCAGGTCTTCCTTTCTGTACTGATGTCAACTATACTGTCTGAGGTGTGAAGGATGAGTTCATGCATACACAATACAAACCCATATACATACATAGATATACAGATGTTATAGGAGTTGTCTAACATCTATCTTACATGTATATGTGGATGCCTTGTATATATACCTCTCTCTCTCTCTCTCTCTCTCTCTCTCTCTCTTTCTCTCTCTTTCCCTCTCTGTCCCTATCTTTCCTCCCCTCCCTTCTTCTTCCTCTCCCTTCTTCCTTCTCTCTCATACTCTTTCTCCTTCCTTCTCTCTCCTCCCTTCTTCCTCCCTCTCTCTCTCCCCCTTCCCTCTCCCTCCAACTCTGTCTTTCTCTGTCTCTCTGTCTCTCTCTCCAAATATGTAAAGATGTTGCAGGGGTTAGCTAACAAATTCTTTTAAAAGGCATAACAAATGATCTTATATCCCCAAATGTTCCAAATATGATTTTCTGAGGGGCTCTATCTGGAAGGGCCTTTTATTATAGTTTGGCCAGTGACTAGTAGGGCAGCTGCTAAGAACTAATCTAGGAAAGGGGTGTTTTGTAATCGAGATACCTTCAAAAAGTCCTCTTGAACCAACTATGGGTACCACAATGGCTTTCCAAGACTGATCTATGGACTTTGAATAATCATAGGATTGAAATACAGCAATTAGTTTGGTGTAAAGCATAACCTTGGGAAAGGCCCGAAAATGTGGTGTTGCTCTTGGCAGGTTTTCATTGTTTTTGGCCCACTAGCATTTCACCATTCTGACTTGTGCAAACAAGCCCAGCAGTAAAGGGGTCCGCTGGAACCCTTCATGTTATAGATTAAGTGCATACAGCTACTTCGGGCTGTGCCTGAGGCCTCCATCTCACTGTGGGAGTTATTCATATCCTTTGGAAAATGCTGTTGATAATTAGTGCTTTGTATGGCAGTGAGCTCACTCTATTACACAAGATTAGTGCTGTACTAAAGAGCTGGCTAGTGTCTGTGGCCAGATTGTCTGTCCTGCACGGGGGTGGGGGGGTGCTGCCAGCTAGGAAAATGATGGCATATTGCCACTTTAACAACCGTCAGGAGACCCCAAGATAGTTTTTCTTCCTTTCAGCTTGGAGCTGTTATGCTTCATGTTTGTAATACTGGACTTTGGGTTGCTAGTGTTAGGTGGTGACCTCCAAACAAAAGTTTCTTTCTCCTTTCAAATAAAGTGCTCTCTTTTTCGCTTCGGTTGTTAGTGAATTAGAGTGTTCAACTAAAAGACAACAGAAAAACTATGACTTGCCTTAAAGGAAAAAAAAAATAATCTTTTTCAATGAACACAGGATCAGAAGAGACTATAGCTGCCTCTTGGGGAGGTCAGTTGTCTGCGTAAGTTAAATAAAACAAATGAAACAGTACCATAGGCAGACTGCAGACAACATGCCTATTGTGCAATGGTTATACCCCTCTTGGGAGAAAGGGATTTCCAACTTACCAAATATTTTGATTTCAGCAATAAGTAGTCATTATAACCCCCTTGAAGATAACCATTTGACCTGCATTACATTCAGAATCCTGGAGGTAGCCCAGAGTTATTATTCAAACTACCTCATTTAATGGTAGAGGTATGGTTTTATCACAGGATGTTTCAAGCTAGAAAGAAGTGTTCTTAGAAAAAAGAAAAAAAAACCATTCCCCTTATACTTTACTTTTCCATTGTGGCAGCTGTCTCATTACTTTGGGGTCCTGTTCTGTTTGGATTTAGACTCAAGTACCCATCACATAAAAATGACAAAATTGGGAGTAGATGACAGCATTGAAAGCTGTGATTTTGAAATTGAGGGTTCCTGTCTTTTACTTATGTATCATTTTGAATAGTTTCTTGACCAAACTGATCAAAATTTACATTAAAAAAAAAAAAAACAACTAGCCACAAGTTAGACTTAAGAATATGGCTTTACTTCTAAATGTTTGACTTTTTAACAAGATGGAAATAAGGAAGTAAGTTGTTGAGGAAATTCACTAATATTTTAATCAGAAATAGAGGAGAATTACACCATGACTCCATGGACTACATTTCATGTGACCAAAACTTTTGCCAAATTGTTTTGCTTACAATCCATCTGTCAAGGTTGGAAGGTTTAAATGATAGAACTAGAGATTCACTCCCAATACTTCGTCACACTCTACTAGTCACCAGCTGAAGGCTCCATATTATAGGTAATATGGACATCTTTTGTTCATCCACTTTGGCCGTGGGCATGGATCAATATCTTAATTTTTTCTCTTTGTCCTAATTTCTTGGTAACCAACAAGGTGATCAAGGCTGGGTGGTAACTTGATCCTAATGATGGATGGACATCACCACCTAGTGGTCATACTATAATTTACCGTGTTTGCAAATTTTAACAGCTTATTATACTACTTTTTTGCTGCCTAATTCTGTCTGGTTCATATTGTTCTGGGGAAATTTCTCATGAGTTAATCTGCTTTTGAAACAGGTTATGAAATCTCAATGTGGATTCTCTACATCATTACAAACCTAAATATTCAGTAGGAAGTCAGAAGATTTATCAAATATGTGTTGAAACCAATGAGTGTTGTCGATGGTTTGGCAAAACCTCAGCAATTGAGGAAAATTTAAGTGACAACTTTCTTATCCCTTGAACTCAGACACTGTAATAGGATACAGTGAAAAGTCTTTCTTGGCCGGATTCCTTGAGAAACTCTAACCTAGGTGAGCCTATAGGGCTTGGTGGTTTTATCGTGAAAGTTGTTCCAAGTGTTACAAATGAGCAGAGCTATGGCGCCATGGCAGGAACAAGCATCAGTAACTGGCCCATTCTGTTCAAAATAAAACAATAGAGAGAATTTAAGCTATGACTCAAAACTTTAGCTAACTGTAATAATGGCTAGGATTGTCAGGAGCTTTGCACATATTATCTCATTTGATAATCTAACACTAGGAAATAAAGGCTTATATTAACCTGATTTTGGAAATGTGGAAACTGACTCTATTTAGGAGAGATTAAGTGACCTGCCTAGGGTCACACAGATTTTTAGTGTCAAGTCTTCCTGACTCCAAGTCCAAGACTCTGTCCACTTTACCACCTAGCTGTCTATATAAATATTATTAATAGCATATGCAATATGCTTATTTCACTAGACGCGTGTACTAACTACCTCTATGATATCAGGAAGTCACACCAGGGACTCAGTTTTCTCATTTGTAAAATTAGCATCTTGTTCTAGATTGCTTCCATAGCCCCCTCAAGTTCTAGACTTATGCACTTATGCATAATTTCTTTTCTCAATTCTAAATTTCTTTTTCTCAATTCTAAAATATATAGAGCTTAGCTAGCCATTCAAGGAAAATGCCATGTTAATGTATACATATGATTTGCACTATAGCTTTCTTTAAAAAACAAACCAAAAAATCCCACAAAGATTATTTTGCCAGAATTCAAATCTCTGTCTCATTTCAATCCACTTGAAATACTTTACACAAAGAACACGGATGCACCAAATATCCACATTAGTGGTCTTGTACGGCCAGTCTATCAATTTTCTCACATTTACCATTTTGTTTATTTGTTTGTTTGTTCATTAATTAATTACTTTTGGGAAGTGATTAGTTGTTTGTGCAAGTTCATTTAGTCAGCTGGGTCTTAGAAATATCTTATGCCTCTGGACAATGGCGAACTCTTTTCATGGGAACTCTAAACATGCTTATTTAATTGATGTGGCAGCGATTCCACCCCTTCACCACACTTTGAACTCAGGAAGATGAATCTTTCTGCCTCAGGCCTGACACCACCTAGCTGCCCCATTTCCCACATAGTTGCATTATATATGGGATTCTCTGGGCAAGTGGGTTTTCATAGTGACTTACATTTAGAAAGGCCAAAAATGAATATTATTTTCCTATAGTCTTCCATTAACAGAAAATGTTTGATGCTTTTGCTAAATGACCTTCTTTCAGTAAGCTTTTAAGTAAAAAAATTAAGACTGGCTACTCATCTTATTCTTGGTGGGCCATTTCTCTTTCTTAATAGTAGAGCCATAGGCCTTTGCCCAATGAAAAGGTCACCTGATTAACTTCTCTTTTCAACTTCAATTTGTTTGGTTGGAGTTCACCCCACAGGTTGTTTTTTGACTATGTTGGAATTTTAAAATCCTGGCCATTTATCACAATAGTCCACTTGGAGTGTATTTCAGAGATAAAAGGATGACTAGTAACAGAATGATAACAGCTATCTGGGAGGCTGAGCAAGCATACATTCACCTTGATAGAATATAAACACAGTGTGGCTTAGGAGGTTACTCATTACCTTTGGGAGTAGAGCTCCCGTATTGATTGCATGAAGACACTCCTAAGGAGAAGTAGAAGAATTCTTTATTAGAGAGGGAACTTCTGAGTGAGAAGAATTAGCCATCACCTCTCTTGTGATGGTTATATATGTTTTTCTTGGCATTAGATGCCCTTTCTCAGAGAAGAGTTCTCTTCTAAGTATCCCTTGAACAATGTTATTCGGTACAAAAATACTTTCTCTAGTGGATGGACCTTCTTGATTATTGCTGCCTTTTATGTTAATGGAAAACTCAAGCGTATTATTTTTTTGTTTTCTTTGAAGCAAAGAACAGGTCCTGTGGAATAAGAGAGTATAAACATTTGTCAAGTTTAAGACTAGCTTTGATGATAGCTAGCTTGAGTCTGGTTTGAGTTTTTCAGAATAAGAATCAGTAATAATTTCCCTGGTTTATAGAGACAGGGAGAATTCACATGAAGTTATAACTATATAGCAGAGTTACTGGACTTGAGCCAGTGTTTCTTGGATCCCTTTATGGATTTGGCAACTGATCTTTTTGGATGGACATGGTGAGGGAGCAGAGTGGTGGAAACGAATAGTGACTGAAACCAATTTAGCTGAGATAATCATCTTTTGGGGATACAGTATATTTTTTGCAGAGGTACAAGAATATAGTTGATAGAGGGCTATGTTTGAAGTTAGAGGACCTGGGTTCAAGTCCTACTTCTTACATGCACTAACTGTAGGATTATAGAAAAGTTATTTAACCTCTTAGTGCCCTAGGCAATTCTCTAAGGCTACAAACTACAGATGAGCCAGAATAGAGAAAATTTCCCTATACTGATAAACTTCTACTCCTACATAAGTAAATAAAATATTTTCTACTTAAATTAAATGTAGTTTAGTGAACATTTATAACTTACACTGTACAGGTCACTGTGCTAGGCACTAGAGGAGACTCAAAGTTTAGATAACACACAGTCCTTTTCCTCATGGAATTTACAGTCGAATGGAGTGGGTAGGTGATATATGATATGCATGTTAAAGAGATACAGAAAAAAAGTGACATTTGAGGTCTGAGGGAAGATTATGACTCACCAGAGTAGATGGAGGGATCAGGAAAGGCTTTGTGAAAGAGGTGTTACTTTGGACTTAAAAGGACGGATAAGAGTTCAATGGAGAAGAGAAGAGAAGATGTATCAGTCAAGAAGAATTTGTTAAGCAGAGTATTCAAGGGGAAAGATGGTGCTGATGGGTACTGTGACTGGTTTTATAGACCATGTTAGTGCCTGACTTAAGCCTTGGATGATTCCATGAGTATATAGAGGGAATGACTTCCAGCATGAGAATGGCCTGTGAAAGCTAGAGATGGCATGAGGGACTGGGGAAGGGGCAGTTGCTATGCTAACTTGACTGGAATGCAGAAAAGTAATGGGAGGTCAAATAGGAAAGGTGAGTAGAAGTCCTCAAATGTCAGGCCAAGGAGGTTTTACATTGTCCTAGAGGCAATGGGGAGTGGTGAAGTTCTTTTGAGCAGGGAAAGGATGTGGTCAGAGCTATGCCTTATTTTCTGGCACAGAAGCGAGAAAGCACAGAGTATGTTTGGGAGGATAGTACAGAATTGAGTTTGGCTGTAAGCTAAAGCAAGTGGCAGCGAGACAAGGCGGGAAAGGGGGCGTTTGTGTAAGATTGTGGAAGTCTTGGGAAGCCTGTCAAAAGAATCTGATAACTGAGTGGAGTGTAATGAACACTGGAAGTTTTTAAGCAGAAAGAAATGACCTGAACAATGAATAAGGAAGGTTAGTCAAGTAATACATAAGCTAAATGATTATAGAATAAAATAAACTTTATGAAGTAAAAGCCAGCCGTTATAAACACCTTTTACATTTACACACACATACATGCACACACACGTGTGCACACATGCACACACACATGTACACACACATACACACACATGTACACACACATGCACACGCACACACACGTACGAGTCAATTCTTTGTAACTTGCAGGCAGATTATTTAGTCTGATTATTTGTACCAAATTTTTCATCTAAATTTGGTTTTCTCCTATACAATGTTCGGGGGCTACTCTCCCATCCAAAGAACAGAAGAAACTGAAATTATTTATGCTTACGTTGTGTTTATGCTAATTTTGGCTTAAAGGGTGGTATCGTTCTTTCCTCCATTCCTGAGCAAAATAAATAGCAGAATTAACTGTATTATTTTAGGTTTCATTTTGTATACATAATTATAAATCCAATTTTTATTTTCCCTTTGTGAGGAGAAGCTTGAGGGCCTTATGCTGGCATGGCCAGCAAGGACCCAGTTAAACGCAAGGAATGACCATTGCTACTTTATCAGGCTTCTACACCCCAACATACACCGTGTATAAATGCTTTGGAAATATTGTGAACATATCCATGTAGCTTTAGAAACAAGAGTGATTCCCTATAACACCACCTGGAGAAAACTTTTGGCTCCATTCCCAAGAGAGGAAAGATTCTTCTGGAAGAGCTGCTGATCCTCTCCACCTGATTATTTTACTGCCAAGGGAAGAGATAAATACAAGGTAGTGTGGGAATTCTGATCTACTCTGCCCAAGAAACACAAACTTGTAGATCCTGAGCTAGTCTGCCACGTCGATTGGCCCATAATCTCTTTCCTCACACAAACTCTGTGATGTAGGTGGTACAGATATTATGATCTCCATTTTAGTCTAGTTTCTGATGTGAAGTAATTTTATTTCTGTACTTTTAATCTGTCCGGGTTCTTCCTTCATTGAGATGGATCACAGTCCTTTCATACAGGAGGCAGATGGTTTAATGCCATGGCCGAAGATTGCCTGTGCCCTTCCCCGTGAAAAGCTTCTCCCGTCTTCAGATGACAGGCACGTTATCCATCCTGTCTGGGACCTCTTAGCTTGGTAGGATCTTGCAGGGATTCCAAAATGCTAGCAGAGGCTTTTTAGAACCCAAGGCCACTAGCATTCCATCAGGGCAGAATTTTACCAGTAGACTCATTTTAATCATAAAAATAGGTTCTGTGATTCTAGGACACATATTAGTATTATATATTTTAAATATCCATATATATATAATATATGTGTGCGCATGTGTGTGTATGCATATTCTCCTCATAAGTAGCATTAATGAAGCATTATTGACTGTAGAAGACAAAGGCACTCATTTGCTTAGAAATCTAAGACTTCCAAGGCTCCAAGCTTGGCAGTGTTGCTGAGATAAGTCAAAGCAACCTAGCCAAGATAAATCCATGCCGTTATGTTGCTATCTGATAGGAGGCAACAGCAGTGTGACATGCCTGCGGATATCAGACATTCTTGTAAAAACCACAAAGCTGAGATTTGGTCTTGCACCACTAGGCCACAGTTCTGTTGAATAACAACCCAGAACACAAATTTTAAATCAGCTCTCAGTGCCAAGAACAATTCCCACCAAAGGCTATTAAACCATTAGCCAGAGGCCTGAACTGGACCTCCTTTATTCTTGAAAACTAAGCAATGGAGGAGTGATGTAGCTAAGTTTATTTCAGCATGAAAATGAGATCTTAGTGGTTCAAGATTGATAGGAAATCTATGCTGCCCCAAACACTACAGTTAATTGAGTCAGATAACTAGATGTCTTATCCACTGAATGCATGTTTTAAGAAAAGGTCATAGGGGAAATATATATATATATATATACATATATATATGTTTATATTCTGGTTCATTTCTTCTAGAATGTGTATACAAAAGCCACTAGGAGGTAGTTTTATGGCAATAGAGAAGTGCTCATCTTAAAAGGTAATTTAGTAGTCTGCAATAGGCTCTGAGTTTTTGAATAAAATATAAGAATTGTTAGAAATGATAAGTCTTTGACTGGAGAATGGATAAATAATGGGTTTTACACTTAGTCTTTCTATGAACTCCTTTTGACTTGGCCTTTACTTTTATATTGCTCTAAGTTCTTTTGCTAATGATAAGATGGTAACATACCAGAAAATGGTTAGATATAGATTTTCCCACTTTTAAAAAATTGTTGTTTTTCTCAACTTTTTTTTAAAGGAGAAAAACTAAAAGCAAAGGCTGAGGGTTGTAGTTTGGGATTGAGGGAAGAAGGGTAAGTATAGCAAAAGAAAATATTTGGCATTAAAAGGTAACTAAGGTTAATACAAACATTGGTTTCTGCTGAGTGAAGAGATGCTGATCAGAGATTACTTCATCTTGGTTCTTCCCTTGTGGCAGCCTGGGAGGTAGGGCAGGGGTTCCCTAAGATCTGCCATTACAAGGAGTGGGAAGGAGGGGACAAAAAAGCTCTCTTCTGGCAGTGTGATGCTAGGTCGAATTATTCCCTGGCCTTGGGGAAGTGGGGAGGATGGTGTAGAAGAAGAACTGCCTACAGAGGGAAACAAAATTTTCATCATTCCTGCCACGTTTGCCCAAACCTGTACTTCTAAAGAGATTCCTTCTTGCTTCTATACATTGATACCATCTTTTGAAGACTGTCTTCACAATACTGAGAATCATTTGTCTCTGGCTTGAGTGCATGATTTGAGTGAGATTCTTTTTTGCTGCATTAAAAACCAAGAAGAGGGGCAGCTAGGTGGTGCAGTGAATAGAGCACTATCCCTGAAGTCAGGAGAACCTGAGTTCAAATTCGGCTTCAGACACTTGACACTAACTGTGTGATCTTGGGCAAGTCATTTAACCCTAACTGCTTTGCCTTCCCACATCCAAACACCCTTCCCCCCCAAAAAAAGCAAAAACAAAGGAGAGAAGGGAATAATGAGAGGAGAGAAGAAGGGAAAAGAGAAGAGAGACAGAAAGATATACAGTATGTAGGGAGGCAGTAGTAGGGGGGCAATTACTGAGTACTTTGACTTCCTTATTCCTCTAAGAGGAATAATGAGCAATTTCAAATGACAATCTTGTTTTGTGATGCAAGATGGGCATGTTAGCAAAAGAAGCCACAGGAGCCAGTATTTCTTGAATTCAGATGCAGTCTTTTTCCTTAAAGAGTTAGTCTGTCCCATTAATACAACTGATTACATAACTTCAAAAAAAAATCCTAACAGTATTTTATGCATTCATCATTTTCAAAGTGTGACATCTTTAAGCTGACAGTTGCCTCTGTATTTAGTGTAAACCATCCATTGACACAAATGGATAGTAGTTAGATGAGAAAACAAAAGCATTACTGACATGGTAAGAGGGAGTAGGCGAGGATGGTCATCTAAAAAGTAACCCTTTCCCTTTATCTCATTTTGTAAATAATTTGGGTGAGTTGAGTGTCTAATGCAACAACCTTCCTTTGATGAAGGCACATAGAAAATTAAGGCAGAATTCATATTTTCTTAAAGCTTATGTATATATGAGAAAGGCAGCATGATGGTATGGATATAGAGCTGGTCTCAAAGTCAAGAAGATCTGTGTTCGAATTCCGTTTCCGACAAATAATGGCTGTGATATTGAGCAAACCACTTAACTCTCAGCTTCCCTTGGCAGCTCTCTTAGGTTCTGAAGAGGGAGTTTCCTTCCTGGCAATTCTCTACACTAATGATATCACATTTCCAGGCCAAAAATAAATGTGTGTATAAACTTGCACTGACTCAGAATTTTAGAGCTGGGAACAAACCTTTGAGGACACTTAAATCAAGAGAGAAGCAAGAAACTTGAAGGAGGGAGAAATAGTCTTGTGTCTGAGTTCATACAATTAGTTACTTGCAGAGCAGCCACAGGAAACCTGGTCTCCTAAGTGACCATACCTCTTTTGGAAACCTCTGTATCAGCTAGTGCATTATAAAGAAATACTGATAAATAGAAGTATGTATATGTGCATGCACATATACATCTGTATATACTACATATATGTATACACACATGCACATGTATATGTATACCCATATACACATATGTAAAACTTTACTGTGTGTGTAAAACCATACTATGCAGACTTCCATTTATATATACATATTTATTTATATTGTCAATTATACTTCTCTTTCCACATCCATATCTATATCTGTGTGTGTCAAATGGTGACCTTCTGTGGTGCAGGGTAGGGAGGGAGGAAGAGAAACAGTTCAGAACTTACAATGTAACAAAAATAAATAAAATTAAGAAATAAAGCTATCTTGCTTTTAAGTGGTATAGAGGCTGTGGTACACAAAACTGACCATCAGATTGAAAGGTGGGAAAAAATAGATCATCAGATATTTCTGAGTGGCCAAATGATTGGTATTATGTAGTTAAAAAGCTGGATGAATTACGGAATTTCTCAGTAGTCATCAAGATTTATGGCATGGTGCCAACAGCCAGAATCAAGATTTGCACTTGGATGTGTTGATCGTTGCCAATATTTCTTAAAGTGGATGATTATTGCATCAGTCATAGTGGTTACTTGTTAGTGCCACTGCCTTTTATGATATCATTTTTGATCTGAGAAAATTGGAGCATCAGAATGGTGGTTTATCAGCATGGTTCCAAGTGTACTTACCATTAAAAACAAATGGCATGTGACTCTAGAATGCTTCTAGAACAAGAATCAAAAATATTCTGCCTCAGTTAAAATCAAAAGGTGAGAAAAGATTAAACATGGCACTTTCAGACTTCTGGGAATCAACTTCAACTAGGTCTCCAGGAAACAAGACATAACATGTGCATGAGCAGCAATAATTATGGATTCTAAAGAAATTCCTCATATAATAAAAAAAAATCCCTAAAGACAAGGAATTTTATTACAGGAGCATATAAACTTGGTGAACAGGCAATTTGGGGTATTATGTATATTTTCCATTAAATATCCAAAGCTCTTTTTCTTAAGCACTCCTACATCAATTTATGATGAATAGGTCTTTAGAGACAGCATGATGTGGTGGAAACAGTCCTGGCCTTGACATCAGAAGAGGTGGGTTCCAGCCCTGACTCTGTTGCGTATCAGCTATGTGATCTAGGGGAAACCTTTCAACCCTTCTGAGCCTCAGTTTTAACATCTGTGAAGTGGGGGCAATAATTCTTGCACCATCTATCCCACAGGGTTATGGTGAGGATCTGATGGACCAATGTGCATGAAAACACATTGTAACTGTAAAGTATTCTAGAAATACAATCACTGTAACATGTTCTATTAAATATCTGAGTACATTCTATTTCAGATGTGTTCAAGTTTCTGAAAGGAGTTAAGTATCCTGGGGCTGTTAAGTCACATTTTTTCTTCTCTACTCTGTAGCAATATGAGAACTGGCGGCCAAATCAGCCAGACAGCTTTTTTTCTTCTGGAGAAGACTGCGTGGTAATTATTTGGCACGAGAATGGTCAGTGGAATGATGTCCCGTGCAATTACCATCTCACTTACACCTGCAAGAAAGGAACAGGTAATCCTCTCAACGTGAAAAAAAAAGGACATTTTGAATGAAGGTGCATTTGCCTTGTCATGTAGGTGGAGAGAAAATTAACCACTTTTTCAGGGCTCCAAGAAAATTGTAGAACAGATGGGAAATGACTCCATCCCCGTCTGTTTTACTTCACCCTTCTGATGCTTGGGCAGAGCGTACTTCTCATCTCTCACTCTAGCTTCTTCAGTTCTCAGGTTTATTCTGGATGATGGACCACTTCCATAGTAGAAATGCTGCCCAGTCATATTTATTTTTCCTAACAACCCTTGGGAGCATACTGTAAAGTGTCCATCAAACATTGTGGTTCTCATTATGGTGGACTACTCTTCGTTTGAGCCCTTCTATGAAGGGTGTGGCAAATCAGACCAACTAAACTTTCTAATTAAGTACAGTTTTATCTTGTCATCCAAATATGGCAGACAGATATTCCTCCCGAATATTAAATTTCAATTCAATTGTTATGCAATTATTTTTTGTTGGGGAGGGATACGAGTACTTTGGTACCCAGACTTGTGTTGTTCAAGCTGCCCTTGGAAGAGCATCATGCAGCAGATAGGAAAGTATTCCAAGGCCTGCCTTTACCTGAGATTCTTGTAGGAGCTGCCTTCCCTCTCCTTCCTGATAAATCGTTCTTTTACTCACTTCTTTGCTTAGCAGGATCTACTGTGTATGTGTGTGGGTGTTGTGTCTATGTGCATCCCTTTAGGGAAGGGAGATCTTAGGAGCTGTGATAGAAGCCAGAAGTGAATACCAGGCAAACGTCGTCACACTGGGACTGAGGGAATTACCTCTCTTCACTTTTTCTGTCATCCTTGTGTGATACTCACTTCTAGCAAACATCCAATCAAAAGGCAATGAAAATGAGCTTTTTCTTATCTGGAGACAGACATATTATAAAAGTATGGATAACAAATAAGATTTAGTGGCACAGAGCTGCTCAGCAACACAGTGGAGAGAGTACCAGGCCTGGAGTCAAGAAGACTCATCTTCCTGAGTTCAAATCTAGCCTCAGACACTTACTAGCTGTGTGACCCTGGGCAAGTCACTTACCTCTATTTACCTCAGTTTCTTCATCTATAAAACTGGCTGGAGAAGGAAATGGCAAGTCACTTTGGTATCTCTTTCAAGAGAGCCCCAAATGGAGTCACAAAAAGTCAGACACAACTGAAAATGACTGAACAACAGCAATAATGACTTGCAAGAGATGCCAGTTCTTCAGGGAGTGGTGAGGCGGGTCACTTGTTAAGTGGATTAATGAGCCGGACAAAGCTCCAACTTCTCATGTTTATCATTCAGTTGAGGATGGTAGCATTTCTCCCTCACAAGCCACAGCTGACTTCCATCCCTTCCCTTTGGTGCCCCAATGTTCCTGTCAAAAGAACAAAGACTTTCATATCCCATCCCTTCCCTTTGGTGCCCCAATGTTCCTGTCAAAAGAACAAAGACTTTCATATCCCATGATCCTTCAGTCACTCCTTCCACCTGGGAAAAATGACACCCCTCTTCAGCATCCTTGTCTATGCATGGCTACATTCGTTTGTGTGTGTATATATGTGTGTAGATATAGTAGAGAATAGTAGATGAACTTTTGGGCATGGAGTCAGGAAGACTTGAGTTCAAGTCCAGCCTCTGACACTAACTCATTGTGTGACCCTGGGCAAGTCATTTTACCTTGTTTGCCTTCATCCACTGGAGAAGGAAATGGCAAATTACTTGATTATCTTTGCCAAGAGAACCCCAGAATTGGGCATGATTGAATGACTGGACAATCTGATTAACTTAACAAAAGTTAATTTAAAAGTACTTAAAACTTATTTTCATGCTAAGTGTTCGATTATTTTCCACTGGTTAATACAAATCCTGTTAGTTTTGTTGTTTTTTTCTTTCCGGTCCCTAGAGTTTCAGATTAACGAGGCTTCTTTGTTGTGCTACTGTTGGCTAATATAAGTTGATGGTGGCTCAAATGTCCTAGTGATAATGAGAAATCATAGCCAATGTTTATAGGCTTCTCCGTCCTTTTTTTTCCTTTTGATTGACTCAGAAGTCGAAAACTCTTTGGGACTGTTTTTTATTATTTCGATGGCCAGTGTTCGCTCTTTCCACTAAGGACAGAACAAGGGGAAATGGGGAATTAAATTGAAGCAGAAGGGATATTGATCAGAAATGAAAGAGGGCTTCCAGATTGTGAAGCTGTGGCTTGTTTTACAATCTAAGTTCCTTGAGGGTGAGGACTGTTACAGTCGAACCTGCTTTGTCTAGTACCATATGGAGGTGGGTATTAAATAAGGAACCCTCTTCTTTGATGATGATGAGAGACAGTGATTAGCCTGCAACTGATTTCTCTTTAGAGTAAACCTGCTGTGCTCTGTAAGGAAAAACAGTAGCTATCCTCAGAAATGGGGCATCTTCGTACAGAAGGAAAAGTACTGGGCTTGGAATCAGGAGAGCAGGATTCCAAAGCTAGGCATGTGATCATGGTCAAGTCACATACCTAAATCTCAATGTCCTTGCTGAAAACATTAACAACACTGGTGCTACCCAGGTCTCAAGGTAAATGTGAGAAAAGTGCTCCAGAAATCCTCAAAAAAGTGCGTTATTATTAGAAGTTTTGTGCTAAAGGGAATTCCATTGACTGCTGAATTCATCTTATTCCCATCCTTGGTTGTTCCTAGGGCAACATGATGTTGACCTCTGCCATTTTTTTTCTCCTCTTCCATTAGAAACAGTCTTCAACATAAGCACAGGCCCAACATTTGTTTATTTGAAGTATTTTCAGAGTATTCCTAGCTATAGGATGAAATTAACTTGTGTTAACATGGAGTCCTATGGTCTTATGACAAAAACAGAATGAAAAAATTATATAATCCATGATTCCAACTAGTCTTGCAGCATAGACCTCTGAATTCCAGATGTTTTCCTTAGTTACAGATTATTACTTGATGCCTAAATCCTGAGATTAAATTCTTGAAGTAGAGTTTTTGGAATATATTTGGAAATGACTCTCATTTTTCTTTAGTTGCTTGCGGCCAACCCCCTGTTGTAGAAAACGCCAAGACCTTTGGAAAGATGAAACCTCGTTATGAAATCAACTCCCTGATTAGATACCACTGCAAAGACGGTTTCATTCAACGCCACCTTCCAACCATCCGGTGTCTAGGAAATGGAAGATGGGCTTTGCCTAAAATTACCTGCCAGAACCGTAAGTGGTCATTTAGAAAGAACGGACAGCCCTGCTTTAACAACTATTAACCACCCACAATATTCCACCTACGGTATCGCTAGTTTAAGGTACGGAGCAAGTAATATTGTTATGTTCTCTTTCTTTTTTTCCTTTCATATAGCATCCACATACCAAAGGACTTATTCTAAGAAATATTTAAAAAATTCCTCATCAGACAAGGACAATTCAATAAATTCACCGAAACATTATCATCGCTGGACCAGGAGGTGGCAGGACTCAAGGCGCTGATCCCTCAAATGGTGAACATGGATTTTCATCATTTCAGCCAAAGTCCTAACTTACTGTGCCTTTCCTATCACTTTTTGAAGTATTATCAGATTGTTCTGAAATTTTGGATCAGCATACAGTAACTTTGGGCCAAGGTGCCCACCAAACATTTCAAATGAAAGTATTGGAGTTTAACAGGAAAGTTTTAAAAAAGGGAAAAAAGAGGAAAAAAAAAAAGAAAAATGAGGTAAGGAAAAAAAAAACACTATTTCCAGCCTATTCAATTTCTTTAGTTTTCTATATGCCTCCAGTGGGGACCATTTTATAATGTATACCAGCCTACTGTACTATTTAAACAGCTCAATTTCAGCACCAATGACAATGTAAATAAGATGATTTAATGTTGTTTTTAATCTTGTATATAAAATGCAAAGTCACACTAAGTTCAGGCATATTTAATGATGATTATACGGCCTCAGAGGTCTTTAATCATTGACTCAGCTGCTTTTATGTAGTTTCTTTAGGCTGGAAATGGTTTCAATTACTCTGTATATGTCAACAAGCCTGAGAATGGCTCTTACTGGACGCGGTTAAGCAAGCTTGTAGGATGCTGCACCAGCCTCTGCCATAGGTGCAGTTCATGTCCCTGTGAAACTAGGGATATAGCACATGAAGAGGAATCAAGGCTCAACTAGGGACTGCAACATGGAACAGTTTTTGGCTGCATTCTATCTTCATTACTCAACAAGAAAGGATTACAGAAAGGACTTTCCTATGGCCAAGAGCATCTTTAGGGGTCAAAGTGCTAGTTATTAACTCAACCAGGTCCCTTTCTAACGGTTTTCACAGCACTAACTAGTTTTCAGTTACAGATTTCTGCATTTCAAGTGGATACAGACCTAAGGCTTTTTTTTTTTAAGGTTGAAAACAACAGTAACAATGACACACATACAAACAGAAAATAATTTTGTATATAACCATTTTTAATCTTTTATAAAGTTATGAATGTTTATGTATGAATGCTGCAGCTGTGACGCATACATAAATAAATGAAGTAAGCCATACGGATTTAATTTATTGGATGTTATTTCCCTCCTACGATCAGAAAATTGACCTCGTTTAGTGGTTACTTTTCAGTGTTAGTCCTCCCATTTCCCCCCATCCAGTTTGGTTCCTTGTAATGTATGTGCTTCGTCCCCAACAAAATAATGTGATGACTACAGTGCATCATTTGTTTATTATGAAAAGAGTGAAAAATGTGTATAGCTTACAGAAGATGGGATTGTCCCAGTCTAAGCAAGAAGAGTATACTCGGAAATAGTGTAGGCAATTCTTCATGTTAGATGGAGTGAGCTAGGACTTCCTCCTTTATCCTCCCCCTTTCAGTCCACTCCCTTTTATCTGGGTAGTTAACTGCTGAAGGCGACTAAGAAACATCACCCACTAAATGTCAACTTTAAAAAAGAAGAAACACCCTGGAATGGAAAGAAGGCAATGGGGTCTCCCCCTCCTTTAGGGTACAAAGGCTGTGAGAACAGAGAACAAATACAAAGTGGAAGTAGGATAGTAATTCAAACATAAGACCTCTCATTCAAGTACACCTTCCATGGCTTACAAGAAGGTACAGTGGCTACAAAGATACCTTGTCTTTAAGGAGCTCCCACTGGCTGCTGCACTCAATGGAATCACCCCTTTGGGTGTTCTAGAAGGCGATGTGACCAGTGTTGACCTGTATGTTTCCTTTTCTCTTCCATTACAATGCACATAATGCTTTCCTATATTTATATTATAACTTGTATAGTGTATAATGTGAATGTCTGGTTTTTTTTGTGAATGAAAATCTAAAATCTTTGTAACTTTTATATCTACTTTTGTTTCACCAAAGAAACCTAAAAATTTTGTTTTGCTATCCTGTGATTTGTCTTGTTCTTTCATGACTCCGAATCCAGTTGGGCGCCAATGCCTTCATGATGCATCACCATTAAATCATTTTTAGAAGATACTGATTAATTGAAAGAGATTAAATTTCCTTATGCAGGGAGTTGGGAAAGGGGGTGATTGTATCTATATCTTTGATAATACAAAGCACAGTGAAAAGCCAAAATTCTCGTGCAGATATTTTCAGAACTTTCTCTGGCATCCTTCGTCTTCTCCCTCAGCACACATTTGCCTCAGTTTCACAAAAAGCCAGCAATAGATACACACAGTATAAGCAATCTTAATTTTCCCTAAGTTTGGATTCTGGAATACATGACATTCTCATTGCCAAGCTGAGACAACAGAGTCCTGAGTATCCTGACTAGATAATTAGTGTGAAGGTAATCAGTGGTCAACGATACAGGTCAGCTTGCTAAGGAGAAATAAATTATGATGCATAGGGTTTGTTTCTGAGTTTCGTTTGAGTCAGTATCATTATTTATCGACAGGGAAATATAATCAGGAGTATATTCTGCAGGTGATCTTTTGAAAAAATCTAGATCTATGATTTCATCAATGTGGGAACTCCTGATTGTATGGAAAGTTCCACCATTGATGCAGATGACAATTCATATTTAATTTATATATTTTAAGAGATTTGCCAGGGGCACCAAGATTAAATGATTTGCCCTTGCACAGACCACTAGTTAATGGCAGAGGCAGGGCTTGAACTGAGATTGGCCCTCTACCCGTTTATAGCACACTGCCTTCTCTGCCAATGAATGATTGATGCTGAGGACAAAAGAGGAAAAAAAGGGAATGAACGTTGATATGGCACCTGATACGCTCCAGACACTGTGGTGTGAAATGCTTTACAAATAAGATCTCATTTGCTCCTCACAACAATCCTGTGAGGTAGGTGCTCTGATTATCCCCATTTTATAGTTGAGGAAACTGAGGCAAAGGTCAAGTGACTTCCCCAGGGTTATACAACCAATCAGTGTGTGAGGTTATAGTAAACTCATGTTTTCCTGATGCCAGGCTCAGTGTTGTAACCACTGACCACTCAGCTGCCTCTGTGCTACTATAAAGGAAATTCAATCGTGTAAGCAGATTTTAAGAACTTGGAGATGGAAGGAAGGGGAAACAAAGCAGTAACGTAGGATGGAAAGGGCTTCTGATTAAAGTGCTCAAAGACAGGACTGACCTGGGCTTTTGTACACTGAGGGGGAAGAGAGAGATGAGAGAGGACAAGACGTTCAAATAAGATGAGAAAAATGCAGGGACCACCACCACCATTTAAGAAGAGAAAGTGAAAGTAGATGAAAACCAAGGGGAAATATAGATGCTGCTGAACATGGTCACCTCATCCTCAGTGGCATCAAGGAAGGTAGATTGAGTGGGCAAGATGTTCGCCACGAGTGGCTCTCCTGCGGACCTCTTCAAAGAAAGGATCATAATGTGTTTTTTATTCTGGTCTCTGATAGTAACATCATAATTAAATGCTTCTAGAAGAAGACAAATAGCATTAGGTTCAGTTCTAGGAACTCCCAAGGGGGCAGATCTTTTGTCAGGGGTGGGGGAGGGCTATGATTTTGTGCTTGGACAATTGTTTTTGTAGTTCATAAGAGTACCGTGAGATAAAATCAAAGAAACTAAAATAATGAAAGATAAAATCAAGAAAAATTGAATTACTGATAAAATTATAAAGAACAAAGAAAAATATAAATAACAATAAATTAATAAGCTAATAAAAAGAAAATCAAAATATGCTTGAATTTTTTCTAAAATAAACCAAGCTAAAACTGAAATTTGTAGGTTTACAAATGAGTCATTTGCCTTATTTCCTCATTATTACTCATCTCTCTATATTCAGAGCCCAATTGGACCAGGAAGAAAAGTGCCATAATAGTGTGAGAATGATTATTGTTGAGGTATGTCCAGAATACACAGACTCTAAGGTTTTCGTTGGAACTTGATTCAGATGTCTGGGCTCAAGTCATGAAAACATTGATTTAGGGATGGAAGGGAGTTCTGAGGTCATCTAGTCCAGCTCCCTAATGTTGCAGATGAGAAAGCTGCAGCTCACAGAGACTGATCAACTTTCCCAAGGTCACAAAGTAGCCATGCAAAAGGTAGGATTTGAACCCACAGTTTCTGAATCAAAAATCCAGTGTTCCTAGCACTGCTCCCTCAACTGAGTCTCAGAAAATGTCCTAAGTCCACATTTCATCCAGTTATTCTAAAGGCCAAATCTCTTGGTAGGTTGGGTGATGGATTCTAGTATTTTGTGATCAAAATCTGTTCACTAAGATATCTGATCCCTGCACAAGCCTGAATATGGAAGTGGTTAAGTTTTAAATGATTCTACTGGCGGGGGAGGAGGTGGGTAGTGACGGTAAAAGGTAGGATGTTATCCAAGGGAACTGAAGTGGCATTTTTTTCTTAAAGCTGAAAAATGAAGCAAAGTTTAAATGACATGAACTAAGAAGGGCTTTATTTGGAAGACTGAGTTTATAGCTAGGTGTCACAGTGGATCGAGCATGGACCCTGGAGTTAGGACAACCTGAGTCCAAATTCAGCCCTCAGATACTTACAAGCTGTGTGACTCTGGGCAAGTTAATTAACCCAGATTGCCTCAAAAACAAAACAAAACCCAAACCTTACAATATATTAGCCACAGCAGAAGGAAACCAAAGGGACAGAAAACCTTTCTCCAACTCTCCACTCCAGAGAGTTATCCCGGAAGAGATCTGATTTCTGGAAGTTTCCACATAAGTCTTCACCTGATTGTGGAAACTGCCACTTGTCTTGGATATGGCACTATCTAATGGCAGAGACCTCAATCAGATAATTCATTTCCTTTCTAGTCCTAGGCTTTTATGAACTGGATTGTGGAGAAAATGCAAGAAAAAAGAAGTATTGGCAATGAGATAAAAATGCTGCATGAGTCACACATGATAGATAGCTAGCATTTATTTGAGCTTTGTAAATTGTCTCATTTTGTCCTCACAACCCTGGGAGACAGGTGCTATACTTATTATTACAATTTATGGTTGAGAAAATGGAGGCAGGCAGAGAGGTTAAGTGACTTGCCCAGAGTCATAGTTAGCAAGTGTCTGCAGTAGGATTTGAACTCAAGTCTTCCTGTCTCTAAGTCCAGAGCTTTATCCAACTATGCCATCTAGCTTCTCTCTACATAAATAAGAAGTTAGAAAATTGATTACTAAACACTTTGGATTTGACAGCCTACCTATTACGCTTAATTTTAGACTCCCTTGCTCCACCAGAAAAAAGGGGCCACAATCTCATATGCTACTTAAGCACATAAAGTGAATTTAAAACTAATTGAAATCATGTTAGTTTAGAAAATTTCACCATATTCCTTGAGAAAATAATAGAACATCTGAATGGAATGTCTTAAAATTGGTATTTGGGAATTGACCTAAAAGATCTTTCAGAAGTACCACTAGCTTTTGAAATTCTAGAACACAATAGGTTTATTTAATTTTCCTTTGTCCTTTATAAAACTATCACTGATCACGATGATACTCAAGGTGAGCAGTGGATTGGAAGCCTGTGAAGGATGAATCATAAGTATCTTGGATCTGGAGTCAAAAGACCTAGGTTAAAATTCTAGTTCAACCATTTACTTCTGTGTGCTCTTGAGGACGTCATTTAATCTATTTCCTTATTTTTAAAAGAAGAGGATTGACCTAGATGATCTTAGAGCCCTGGGTTCCCAGTCCCTGGGTTAGCAGGCCCAGGAGACAAAGAGGTTTGGTTAGCCACAAAAACAGGAGTGTAGGCAAACCTTTCCCTGAGGTATTGGATTTCTATTTCCCTTGGCCTTGCTTAGAGGTACATCTACCTGGAACTTTTTCACCAGCCATAAGACTGCAAAAAAGAAACCAGTGACCTCCTCACCTCCATCCTCCCAACTACAATGTCTAAGGCTCAGAAAGGATTAAATACTCTCCGGAAATAATGCCTGGTATTTGAACCCAGGCTTTCTGACTACAAGTATCTCCATCACTTTTTTTCTTCCACATCATAAATCCTAACGTGAGAGAGGAAGGTTATGATTTTGGCAGGAGAAATCTGTAGTAGCCTCAGAAAAAATAAAAATGCTGCCCCCAGAAAGGCAAAAGACTAAGATAGTTCAAGCTGAAGGGAAACCCAGATTGGATTCAGAAAGAGGAGCCAAAAATATGCCATAAAAGAAATAGGTTTGGGATTTGAAGGTGCTCTGGTTGTGAAATGAGAACTGGATAGCAGAATGGGATACAGCACGAAAGTCAGAGCTTTTAGGGAGTGGAAGAAGAGAGGACAGTTTAAGTGGAAATATGAGAATCATGTGAAATGTAATCACATTTTAGGAGACAGGCTCCACTAAGAAAAATATCAGAAAGATGACTGGGAGTTCCAGGGTTAGACAAGGATTTTGAAAACAAGACTTTGGACACACCTAAGTAATGACTGAGTCCTCCCCAAGGCCTGAGGGAAAAGAGGGAAGGGGTAAAGATGGATCCTGGCAAAAGAGATGAAAGGTGCTGCGATCAAGCTCACATCAAGTATGAGCCATGGTGTAGACACTGGAAAATAAGTCGTGGCAGAGAACTGAGACCACCGGCATCACTCAGTGCTTATTTAAGTGACTGCTATACTCATCACTTATGATCAAGTGTTTAGGATGGTGGAGGATGATGTCACAGAATTCCAAAAGGCCTTATGTCTCTGGTTTCAACGCCTAAGACTTGCCAGATTGCTGAGCTACGGTGTCAACTTGTCAGGTGGAAAGACAGGACACCTGAGGCAGGATTCAAACCCAGGTCTTCTTGATTTCAAATTCAACACTCTATTTAATACCCTACCTGCCTGTCTCGTTAACATTTAATGTTCCGTTAATGATGTTGATATTACTACGTTGAAATGAAGACTCACGTAGGTGCAACCTTCTCTCCTGTTCCTAGGAGGAGTGTCATCTAGAATTTTCCATTCATCTGGATCAGGGGTGGGGAACCTGTGTCCTCGAGGCCACCTGTGACCTTCTAGGTCTTCAAGTATGGCCCTTTGATCTAGGGTTGTGGCCTTAAGGCGGCAGGTTCCCCACCCCTGATCTAGATCCTGGATAACTATTTTGTAGGCCAGAAAAAAACCGAGTAAACCAACCCACAAAGTAAATGAACCAAAGCTGAATGAACCAGATCATAATAAATTCAAAGAACTTCCTCTCTGGCTAGTAATGGTGCCAGTCGATAACATGGATGACCCTAAGGTTTGCAAAGCACTTGACTTATGTCATTTGATTTCCACTGTGACCCTAGAAGACAGGTGCTAATTCTGTCATCATTTTATAGATGAGGAAACAGGGCTGGAGAGATTAAGTGATTTGCCTCGTGTCAGGGGTCTTGACTCCAAGTCCAGCACTCGCACTCGATCAGGTTTTGCTTGAATTTAAACAAGTGAATCTGCCACCTAGATGGAAAAATTAGGCAAATAAGCGAAAAAATGACCGCTGGCATTTCTATGACCTCGCAAGGATAAACCTGAACAAAATCTGTCTGGAGTTCCTCCGCATTGCACAGAGGGTTCATATCAGAAATGCTTGATCTGTAGGAGAGAAAAAGCTAGTGTAGAAATGTTATTTCACAGCCACTTCACGACTCAGGTTTATATCCAGATAGAAGAGTGTTTACTTCATTTTGTTTTAAAGCTCATCCACAGGGGACTGAAAGCAGCATTCTCAGCAAAATGAGAATAAATCCCCCTTGAACCGTTTCAGCTCGCTCCACCATTTGGGCAAAATTCTGGTGTTACGATTTGATTTTTTAAAATCTGATTTGTTTCTTTACTTTTAGTTTACGATAATTGATTACTATTTGATTTCTAAGCAAACTCAAATCGCAGGTTTATTTTAACACCCTAAGTATTTACAGACAGGCTTATATTACGTGTTCTGAGTATTCCTGATGTTTGTAATAAGACTGGCTAGCAACTTAAGGTTTGCAAGGTGCTTTTACATGTCTCATTTGACACTCATCATAACCTTAAAGTATAGGCTCTATTACTGTCTGCATTTTAGAGATGAGGAAGCTTAGGCTAAGAAAGGTTAAGCGATTTCCCCAGCATGGTGTCCGAGACAGGATTCAAGTCTAGGGCTTCCTCATTTCAAGTCCAGCTCTAGCCAATGCCCCACCCTCGCTGTCTCCTACATTTATCAAGTAACCCAAGAGGAATGCATGGACCACACTGAAGCCTTTAAATGCCCACTACTAAGCAGAAAGTCCTATGAAATGGTAGGATAAGGAGATAGACAGATTTGGTGGAGGGAGTGGATATTCACTGATTAACGTGTTTTTGATTAGGAAGATGGACTAATTCTGCATGGGTCACCACATATTGGCCTCCCACTTCTATAAATAAGTACATTACAAGGTAAAGAATGAAGGAACCAGATTTGACCTGAGAGCTCTGGTCCAAACATTCCCAGTTAAAAAAAAATACTACATTTAAATAACATAGAAAACTTAAAAGTCTATGTGTCCGCCCCTCACCCCTACCCCATCATCACCTCTCTTATGCATTTATCATTGAGGACTGTGATGATGGCCTTCTGACTGGTTGTCCTGTCTCCAATCTCTCCTTTCTCCAATCCATCTTTCGTCCAGCTGTCAAAATTACCTTCCTAATGCACAGGTTTAACAGTAACACTAACATGCAACAGCATCACATTGTGTGTCCTGAGGATTCTTGCCATTTATAATAAGAGTTCAACAACCTTCAGTGTATTCATATTTCCTTGAAGACAAAATATGAACTCCTTAGCTTGGCACTGAAAGCCTGCCAGTGCAGGTTCACTCTGACTTTTCAGTCTTATTTCATACTTCTTCCCTTTACATTTTCAATCAACCAATCAATCTATTAATAGTTATTAGGTGTCTAATATGTGCCAGGCTTTGTACTAAACACTAAGGATAAGAAAGAGGCAAAAGATAGTTCTTGTCCTCAAGGAGCTTATAATTGAATGGGTGCAGACAACATGCACACAAAGAAATGGAAAGCAAGTTATTTCCAGGCTGAGTGGGAAATAGCAGAGGCAAAGCACTGGAATTAAGAGAGATTGAGGAAGGCCCCCTGTAGAAGATGGAATCTAGTTAGCACCTCAAGGAAACCAGAAAGGTCAGGAGTCAGAGTGTAGAAGGGAGGTCATTCCAGGACAGCCAGAGAAAATGCCTGGAGTGGAGAGATCGAGTGCCTTGTTTGTGGAATAGCCAGGAGACCAGCATCACTGGATCAGAGTCAGAGGAAAACGTGAGGAGAATGGAAAGGTAGAGTGGGACAAGTTATAAAAGGCTTTGCATGCTGAACACAGAATTCTGTATTTGCTCCTGGAGGTGATAGGGAGCGTCTGGAGTTGAGTGTCTGTGGAAGGGTGGTAGCGGGCAACGTCTGACAATGTTTTAGGAAAATCACCTTGGCGGCTGAATGGGCAGTGGAGAGGTGTAGGGAGAGACTTTTGGGCAGGCAGAGCCACCAGTGGCTGTTGTAGTAATGGAGGCATGAAGTGAGGAGGGCTGCACTAGAGTAGAGGCAGTGTCAGAGGAGGCGGGATCTCAAAGATTTTTACAAAGTGAAATCGGTAAAGGAACTAATGAAAAACTGCCCTGAAGGTTATCTTGAAATGGCCAAATTCAGCATCTACATCATTACTCTGCTTATTTGGAGTAGATTTTAGACTGGGTTCCATTCCACCCTAAATCTCCTTAGTTTGTTCAGGTAAAAGCTAGTTAATGGTGTGGTGATGTAGACCCCTTAAGAATTAAATAAAGATGCATTTAAATTCTTTTTTCAAAGAAACAACATGTTCTGCACAGGCACAGGCCTGGATAATAGTGGCCAGGGCCACTCCTTCTGAAAACAGTTTATCAAAATATTTTTTTCTATTTGGTTAGTGCTGCCTTCTTAAGGGAAGGTTTGCAGCCTATGAAGATCTTTGGTGTCCTAAAGACACTCATACGGTTCTCACTCCAGCTTTTTTTGACTCCCTGTTGCTTACTTGTGAGTTAAGAAGCAATCGGTGAGTGATGAAGGCAGCCTAGAGACCTCTGTGCTGATCCTGAAGACCATTCAAAGTGCCGTTAATTGATCCCAGGGGATATCCCAGGTCACCTTAAATATTATCATTGGATTGCAGAACCACTGTATTTTAGAGTTAGAAAGTACCTCTGAGGGAACCCAAATCTGAAGCTTAAATCGGAACCCCATCAGTTTAAAGCCCTCTTAAAATACCCCTGACATCTGTACATCCAGCATTCCCTTGAACACTTCCACTGACAGGGACCTTGCGATTCCTTTTTCATATGGCTCTGATTACATGGCACCTTTCACGTACTTAGTAAATGTTTGTTGTATTTTTTCCTTTTATTGAATCAAAATCTACCTCCTTGTAACTTGCATCAATTTGTCCTCTTTCTGTCCTCCAAATCCAAGTAGAATAACCATAATCCTTATTTTTAAAGGAGGGAGGGGGCCCCCCCTCCTCCCTGGCCTCTTCCACATAGAAAATTATGTCCTCCTCCCTCCCCTCTCTCCCTTATACTTAGGGAGGCATCAAGGACAGGTAGACCTGGAATCTAGAAAACCAGTGTTTAAATCCTGACACTTACTATACAGGTAAGTAACAACTTTTCTGAGCCTCAATTTATCCATCTATAAAGTGGGGTTAATGATATCTTTTTGCCTGATTGTCAAAATTATTTGTGAAGCTAAGATGAGACCTTGTAGAGGCAGATAGATAGTGCAGTAGATGGACCCTTGGACTGGAGTCAGGAAGACCTGAATTATGGTTTGACTTTAGAAATATGTTCGATGTATGACCCTGGGGAAGTCAATTAACTTCTGTCTGCCTCAGTATTCTCATTTGTAAAATGGGGTTGTTGTGAGGATTAAAAAATACAATGTTTGTAAAGCACTTTGTCAACCTTAAAACACTCATTAAGGATTAGCTATCATCCTCACCATTATTGTTATGTGTTTAAGGCATTTTGAAAGTTGTTAAGTGTTTTAAGAAGGGCACTCATTAGATACCTCTTCCAAGTGCTTCTCCCAGTAGGGTGCTTAAAAAAGGGTTGTAAATAAGCAACATTAAAATCTATTTTTTTTGTCTTGCATTTCTTCTTTTTGAGGGATTGAAAGAATTATAGATGTTGGTGGCGTATACATTTGTTTAGAGGTAACGAGGATGCTCTTTCTTCTAGACATTTTGTTGGTCAGTCTTTCCAGTGATGTCTGACTCTTTGTGACCCCATTTGGGGTTTCCTTGGCAAAGATACTGGGGTGGTTTACCATTTCCTTCTCCAGCTCATTTTACAGATGAGGAAACTGAGGCAAACAGGGTTAAGTGACATGTCCAGGGTCAAACAGCTACTAAGTGTCTGAGGCCAGATTTGAACTCAGGAAGATGAGTCTTCCTGATTTCAGTCCTGATGCTGTCCATTGTGTTACCTAGCTGCCCCTTTTCTAGTCTTACTTAAGAGTAAAAACCATTCTGTTAGTCATAAAGTATTTTCTCCCAGACTAGCTACCAAATTGGGGAGCCCTAGTTGAAGGAGACCTCAAACTGTGGCAAGGCCTGCATTGTATCCATCACCCCAATTCCCTGGAAAACTGATCACTTCTCTCTTTGACTTTGTTCCGAGAAATGGCTTTTACAAGTTCCCCAGTTTGCATGAGCTGAATAGTCCTAAATTAGAAGCTACATAAACTGAGCGGTTCTGAGCCCCTTCCACGCCAGCTCTGACTGCATTGAGTTTGTTTGTTTCCTGTGCCACTAACTTGGTTCACCTCCACAGCTAGTTGCATGCTAAGATGATAATTATCCAAAGCAATCTTTGAATGAAGCTTGGAGTGACAGGTAATTGAGACTTGGGTTGCATCTGGATCTTTCTAAAGTATTCAGCATTAGTAAGCACCAGTTATTTAAAAGACAAGTTAAATGCATTGAAGAGAAGATCTGATATTTTGCAGTTAATAAACTTGAAACTGTGCTTATTAATTTGGGCCCAAAGAAAACTTCTCTTGTGTCGATCTATTACAAGGACTTGTCATTTGGTGTTCATTATGACAGGCTACTCTACCTACTTGCATTTGGTCACTCTACAGTTTCCTCATGTATTCAGGATGGAAAGTAAAACATAATCTCTTTAATGCAGCAATGTAAGAGAAAACAAGCCCTCCCTCCTTCTCTTGTATTAATATTTAATCTTCCTTTTGGAATGAATATTTGGTGGTTTCTAGCACAGGCCTCACAGAAAGTACATCCCTTCTTAAAAGAACATGCCATTTGGTTTTAATTATAACCAGGAGGAACGTATTGTTTCAGAAAACTTGACCATGAGTCCTTTCCAAAGGAAAACAAGGGTCATTAGAGAAGAGCCGGCTCCAATCATGCCTTAGTTACAAAGAAAAAGAGGCAGGGTCTGGGGGTGGCTGACTCTCCTTTCTCCTTGTGCTGCTGACATGGTCCTTCTCACTCTTCAGATCCTGTTGCAGCAATGACAGTTCTCAATTAAGATGATAAATTTTGGGCTGAAGCAGGGGGCTTGTGCAAGCTTCCATAAGTATGCACGAAGCAGTGGAAGAGGGTGTGCATGCCTCTGACAGCCAAGCAGAAAGGCCTTAGAGCTTCCCAAGGCTGATTTCTGCAGTTCTGAATTCCTTATGTTTGGGGGATCAGTTCAGTCCTGGTTGTCACCTTTAAAGCCATCCCCCAGGTACTTGAGGAGTTTTCCTGGAGCAATATGGCCTCAGGATCATAAACCTTCCTTGCTATTTCCAGCATCAGATCTTCCCCCAGTCCATTGGGCATCAAGAACTACATTGCTATGACTGTTAAGATCTTGAAATAGAGGGGTAGCTAGGTAGCTAAGTGGTTGGAGCACTAGCCCTGGAGTCAAAAGGACCTGAACTCAAATCCAGCCTCAGCAATTTACTAGCTGTGTGAGCCTGGGCAAGTCACTTAACCCCCATTGTCTCCAAAAAAAAAAAAAGATCTGCTAAGGGAAAGGGGGTGATCCAACTAGAGTTAGGGAGTAAGAGATAAAGAAAATAGACTGCAGGTCCTTTTTCTCTGTAGAAATAAAAAAGTCTCTATTCTCTTGCTAATTCCACCTTGTTTTTTTATGAGGATTAATCACAGGCAGGGCCAGGTACTGGTAAGTATTTAACAAACCTCTTTCTTAAAAAAAAAAGTATGCATGACACACTTTTAAATTTAATCTGAATTTTAAAAATGAATTAATTTTATTTTCTCCTCCCTTTCTGAAGTGATTCCTACTATGTATGTTTCCTTCTATCAGTATTGCCTCCTGACCATCAACAAAAGGAAAGATCAAGCCCTGATTTGTACCATTTGCTGATTTCTCAGGTGAAAATACTGAAAGTGAAAATTTAGCAGCTAGAACTAGCTAGAACTGCCTGGGGCAGCTGGGGGCACAGTGGACAGAGCACCAGGCCGGGCATCAGGAAGACTCTTCTTCCTAAATTCAAGTCTGGTCTCATATACTTACTAGCTGTGTGACCCTGGGGAAGTCACTTAACCCTGTTTGCCTCAATTTGCTCATCTGTAAACTGAATTGGAGAAGGAAATGGCAAACTGTTCTAGTATCTTTGCCAAGAAAACCCCAAATGGGACGTGACTGAGTAATAACAAAGCTAGCTCCAGCACCACCCTGGGCTTTGGGGCTTTTCTAAAATAATTTTCTGGTCACTAAAGAGTAAATAATTCTAGCTGGTCCTTGATAATCATTTAATATCATATTTTGGCTAAAGTTGGAATCAATCAAAGAGGCTGCTCTGCCTCATTTTACAAAAAAGCTCTCTTTCTATCTCAGCCACTCCAGAGACCAGATAAGGCTGGGAGTGAGATTTAACACAGGCATCCAGAGATCATAAATTTCTAATTCAGACCCAGCTTCGTCTTGCTTCTCTGAGTGAGCCTAGAGAATACCTCTTCTTATGTCAATAAACCAGAAGAGGCCACTTCATGGCCCTTCAAGATGAGACCCTCAACTCAAGGTATTAACTTGAGTAATGGGACTTTTTCTTATCTTAAGATTTTCTGAACATATACCTTATTATGAAATGTTAATGGTAAAGGAAACACAGATGTTCTGAACTGTAATTTCAATTGACACTTTGTCAGCTCTCTTGTTTTTCTGTATTTATCATTTATCCAATTAAGAAATTCCTTTTCTTGCTGGCCCTGGAGTCAGGAGGACTGAGTTCAAATCCAGCCTCAGATACTTAATACTTACTAGCCGTTGTGACTTTGGGCAAATCACTTAACTCCAATTGCCCCACCCTCCAAAAAAAAGCAAAAAAAAAATTCCTTTTTTCATTGATTAAACAATTATGGGGATCATAAATTTGTGTAATTCAGCCACCCCTAATTGGGATGGTCCTCAAAGGTACTTAAGCTCTCTCATTCTTTTGTTCGTCAGTCAGGACTCTAGTCCTGCACTCCATGAACAAGGAGTAAAGCTAGCTTTAAGGTAATAATGAATAAATTTGGTAATAATAATATATTTGGTAATAATAATAAATAAATAAGGTAATAATGAATAAATTTGTAATTTGTAATTTTATGTTATAAATTATGTTATAAATAAATAAATTTGTAATGTTGTAATTTTATGTTACCAATTTTTCCTTTAACCAAACCTTTGAAACAGGTCGACATTCTCTAGTTTCTACCTCTAACCAGAATAGAATGACACCCTAGCTTTAATTCTCCTGCGCGGAGAAACCCTGGTGGGCAGCCTTCGGAGAGTTGTCCCTAACTAGGACATATCTTTCCTTGGTTTTCCTTTTCCCCATCAGCAGGCCTCTATATTTCCCTTTTGTAAATTCCTTGGTTCATTTTCCACTTTGAAGTGCTGTTCAGCCTGCTGAAAGCAGTCACTCTCTTCTGAGACCATGATTTCCTATAGAAGATACGTAAAACATACTCACCATATTTAGGGACCCAATTTCTAACACATCTACACAGAATCCAGCATCTTGTCTCCATTAAAAGTGAATCCTAAAAGATGTGTGTGGAATGGAGGTGACTTTTCCTCAAAACAGCTTACAGCTTACCTTTTACAGAGACATAACTAGTCATCAAAAGAGTTTTAGATGAATTCAGGGTTTTTCCTGTTCTGTTCTGTTCTGTTTTTTTAAATAGCTCCAAAGAAACATCCAGCTTGTTTCCTACTATTCTGGCCAGCAGTTATAACTCAGGTAGGGTAAGCAGAGGTTTTCCGCAGGTGCCAATATCTTTGGGGGAAGTAGGTGTGTGCTTCCTTCCCTGTGCAGACTAGAAAGCTCCATCTTTGCATCCTTGCGGGCCCATCCATACATCTGAGGGAAGTAGGGGTAAGATGGTCGATGAGAGAGACTATGGGAAGGAGAGAAGGTGGCTAACTATGGAGTTCAGGAGAGAAAGCAAAGGTTCAGGTCATGACTTCTCCCAAGTCTATACTCATAGTCAGACTGTCTCCCTTGAGGCCTCCTGACTTCTCCACCCAGGCCCTGAGGGTATAGGCTAAACATATGGTTGACATGTCTCCCCCGCCTACTCTTACCCCAACTCAAGTGAACTTGTCCCAGGTGCTAGGATTCTAATTTAGGGAAAGGTAATACATTTAAACATGGGAAAAAAGTACCACTTCCTTTGATCTTATGTCCTTTACTGAGTTAAATGAGAATTGGCTGCCCTTGGCATTCATTAGTCTTTTTTGATCTATCTGGAAGGAGCCCAATATTACGGTTCATAGTTGTCATAACTAGTGTTCTGAGTATTAGCCTAATGAAATTCAAAGTGTGAGTCATTGTGACACAATTCACATGTTCTAAAAAGGGAAGGAGAGACTGAGCTAATATATTTACCTGATCTGGATTTATTCATATTTGTCATAAAGACTGACGATATTTTTTCCGCTTGCCTTGGTAACAGCTAGCTATATTACCTTTAGTTTTTCCTTTTTGAAAAGAAAAAAAATCTAAAACAGTTTTCTTATTGTAACAACATGTCTGAGAAATACGTACACGTACAGAGTATGCAAGAGTGTTCTGGATCTGGGGTGAAATGCAAAGTCTACTTCAGATAAATGAAAACTATGGAACCCTGGGCAAGTCACAAAAGCACAGATGGGGAGCTGGAAGAGGCCTGAGGGGGCACCTCGTCCACCTCTTCATGTAGCAGAAGAGGAAAGTGGAGCTCAGAGAAGCTGACTTACATAGGCAATACATGTCAAAGGTGAAATTTGAATCCAAGTCCCCTGACCTGGAGATTCAGTGTGCTTTTAATTTTACATCTCTGGGTCTCAGATGCCTTTTCTGTAAAATGAGGGTCATCATAACACCTGCCTTACAGGATTGTTATTTATAAGGGCCAAATGAGATAATTAATATAAAGTTTTTTACAAATCTTAAAACACTTCATAAATATTAGCTAACAATAAAACTATGTAGTTTTCTCAGATGATATTTGGAGCAGAGAACTTTAAATTAGATTGATTTCATTGTCTAATCCAGAGGTGGGGAACCTGAAGCTTCAAGGCCCACATGTGATCCTCTTGGTCCTCAAGTGTGGCCCTTTGACTGAATCCAATCTTCATAGAACAAATCTTCTTAATCAGCAGTTCTCAACCTGGGGGTTGCGACCCCTTTGGGAGGTCGAATGACTCCTTTCACAGGAGTTGCCTAAGACCATCGGAAAACACATATTTCCGATGGTCTTAGGAACTGAGACACTGCTCCTCTATCTGTCTCCAGGCGGGTCTGCCCACATGCAGATACGCCCACAAGTATTAAAGGGTCGAGGCATTAGGAAGGTTGGGAACCACTGCCCTTAATGAAATGATTTGTCCAGTAAAGCTTGGACTTAGTCAAAAGGCTGTACCCAAGGACCTGGAAGGCCACAGTTTCCCCACACCTGGAATCAAACCATTAGTCTTAGAAAAAAGTCTCCTTTCTCCATCCCTTGGAAATACATAGCAATAATAACAATCCCTTTCCCCAGAGAACTACTGCTATGCGTAATTGTGCATAGAAGTGATCCTGGTTCACCCACAGGCTCTTCTAAGAGAGTGTCAGCTCTGTTGGGTTCCACTATGCTACCCAGGCTTCAAGTATGGGCCCAGCTATCAGATTTCATCTAATTTCTGAAGGTCAGCCGAAGTCTACATAGACAACCTCAGTACCAGTAGGTTGGCCACTTGGTGAGGAATTCTTTAGATAAAGTGAACCATGAATTTGAGAAAAATATAAAATGGCCCTTAATCCTGTGCAGTTCCCTTTCAGTTTCCTCATCGTAAATAAGAATAATAAGCATTTATTAAGTGATTACTTATGTGCCAAAAACTTTACTACACACTGGATATACCAAGAAAGGCATGGACCCTGCCATATAGGAGTCTAAGAGGGAAGAAGACATGCAAACAACCAGATACAAGATATAATGATGGCAAACATGGCAGAAAAGGGAGCAGCTGTTAGTAGATTGCAGGTGAGAGTGCTGTCCAATCATGGAGTATATGGTGATCTTATTGGAGAATATGAACAAGAATGAGATAAGGCAGGGAAGCCACTGATGGGTGCATCGTGGAAGACAGTATCCACATTGATGAAATCACGGACCTATTTTTGTATTTGAGTCATAGCATTGCCATAATAAATATAGTAAGTGTTTCATGACATGTTAGGGAACTCTACACAGGTCCCTGTATAATGGGCTAGGAGGGTGGATGAGCATTTTCTCAAATACCCTGAATGGCACCAAAGTATCTGTGTGCCACGTGTTAGCCCCATTTTGCAGACTGAGAAACAGAGGGTCAAAAATAAATTAATTTGATAATCAATGGCAGATTCTAAAAGAAAATGAGATCTAATAATTTATTGTCTTTAGGAGAGATTTGAGGGAATCTGTTTAGTTATCATTTTTGTTTTGTCATTTCCAATTATGGCTGACTCTTCATGATCCCATTTGGAGTTTTCTTAGCAGTAATACGAGAGTAGTTTGCCATTTCCTTCTCCAGATCATTTTACAGATGAGGAAACTGAGTCAAGCAGGATTTAGTGACTTGCCCAGGGTTGCACAGCTAGTAAGTGTGTGAGGCTAGATTTGACCTCAGGTCCTCCTGACTCCAGTCCAGTCATTCTATCCATGGTACCACCCTGCTGCTTTGAGTCAATCATCATAAAATTTATAATTTGGGAAAAGGATTCCAGGAATCCTCACTTCTGCGTCTGTCCCCATTTTACCAGCAACCCCAAAACTATGATCTGAAAATTGTGTATGGCAAACCTAGAGATCACCAGTGAAAGGAAGCCTCTAATAGTGGATATTAAAATTAATTGACTGGTCTGGCAGACAATTCATTCTAATAAGAGAGGGAGAGATATAGTTTACTGACAAGTTGCAAAACTTTGTCCTTAGCTGTCTTCTTATTCAATATTTATATCAAGGAGTTGGGTGAATCAGTCACTAACCAATAAGAATTTATTAAGCACCTACAGTTTGCAAGGCACTATACTAACTGTTGGATATATAAGTACAAAGGTCTCTGGACTAAGGTAGCTTTTATTCTTCGAGAAGTATAGAAACCATGCTTTAAAAGTTTGTAGCTGACAGAAATCTGGGAAAGATTCATTGGGTGTCAGAACTGTGATTGAAAATGGTTTTGATAGATGGGCCAGATCTAATACGATGTGGTTGCCCTCAATATTCATTCCAAAAGCACATTTTCCATTCTGTTAAAGGAGGTTCAGAGTTCATAATAATAAAAAAGAAAAATTTATAGGAGAAACAAAAGAGAAAAGACTCCTTAAACATTCATATAGAAAGCCAGCAATAGAAAATACATCAATTTACAGATAAATGACCCAATCTTCAAATGGCCAGAGAGAAAAAAAACACAAAACTAATGTTATGAAGGACCACAGACAGAGACATTCAAAATCACGGTATCAGAGTATTTTGAAACAGTTATCAGTAATTTAAATGTCAATTTACCACTGTCATTATGAACCTGTTAGACTCTCCTGCTTTAAGAACTTTGTTAAGTTGGATGTTAGAAGTAATCACTTGAGAACTAGTCTAGTTATTTCAATATAGAGCTAACAGTTCTGTTGATTTTGAATGCTTGTAAGGCATTTTCCATACATGGATACAGTTCATAGCATTATTTACAAATGGGTAGACTTCCTAATACAGATTTAGCCCATAATATGTAGATTCTTTTATGTTCATTTGTTACCTGGGACATTCATACCTATCTCAACATGGTATTGTTTTTGGATCAATATTTCCATATTGCAATGAATCAGAGATCTTATTGATTTGGGTATTCCTTCCTTTCGTGCAAAGCACAATCCATTCATGACTTGTCAATTTGTGGAAATTTTGTCCACGCTCTTCCTCCGATTCTCCACTGTTGGAGGCCTTCACTCAGATCTTCTCATATGTCACAAATACTGGTAGAGCTGTTGGTTCTCCACTTGTTGTCTCTCCCTCTCACTACTTGGTCAAGCTATCTCCTTCTCCTGTCAGACATTTCCTCTGTGGTATTCCCTATGCCATTTCTTGCCTATAGGTGTCTGCAACTAGACATCAGTCTGCTTGCATACACCTCTCTATTGACCTTTGGCTACCTACAGCTTTTAATTTTGTGGAAATCAGATTTTCAACCATTTATCACCACTGGGAATTTTAAAAAGATGTGTCTTTTCATTGAAGTACAACTTGGATTCATTAAAAGCACTGATCAACTTCCCAAATTCTCTTCCTTTTAAATTCAAGGTCAGTTTTTTGCCCCCTTTCACCACCTATGCTAGGTCAATATACTCATGTACTAACTCAATGGAATAGTCATCTGACTGCATGCTATAGTCTGGAAAATTGGTATTTTCCATCAATTTTGGCTTTCCTATATGAGTTGTTAGGCCAATATACAGTATTCCAAAGCCTTAGTGCAATTTTAAACTTTTAATAATGGAAAACTGAACTAAGACTCTTGGCTCTTGGGGGAACTCTATCTTGAGTAACTATGATTTATAAGGAATCTTTTTTTTTTTCAATTTAAACCATTGCAAGGTATCTTTCATGACAGTGGTGAATGCCTTTGGTGTGATTACCTCTCCCTATTTTATGGCTTGTTTAATTTTTATAATTAGAGGGTCATTAAATAGTGATTTCTGCAGTTTCATTCATCAAAGAATCTTGTATGATCTTGACTCCTCTGGTTCCTTCCTTAATGCCTTCAAACACACCAATGTCTCCCCCATCTTTACTATACTGTAACATCTGCTCAAGTTATCATCCTCCTCCCTTTCTTAGCCAAATTCTTTGGGGGAAAAATTGTGTGTATTCTCTGCTTCTACTTCCTCTTCTCTCACTCATTCTACAGTTCTGTAATCCAGCTTCTGATTTCATTGCTCGATTGAAACTGATGTCTTTGAAGTTACCAGTGATCTCTTAATTACCAAATGCCAGGGTCTTTTCTTAGAACTCATCTCTCACAGTTTAGTGTTCTCAATCGTTATTTTTGGCTACCCTCTCTTCCTGGATACTTTCTGCCACCTGGGTTGACATTGCATTATTCTTTCTTTGTTCTCCTACTTTTCTGACCATTCCTTCTCAGTCATCTTTGCTGGCTCATCATCTGTATTGTTCCCCTTGACTGTATGTTTTCTGTGGGGTTCTATTCCAGACCTTCTTTTCTTCTCCATTTGTACACTCTCTTCATAACCCTGTAACTTTAATTATTATCTACATTTGAAAAGCTCACAGATATGTGTATACATCATAAAGGTATATTTATGCATATATGTGTATATATATGCTAACTTGGGAATTATTATATATTATTACATATGTTTATACACATAGACACGTATGTATGTGTGTATATGTATATGTGTGTGTGCATGTAAGTCAGCAAGTATTTTTTAAGTGTCTGCTATGTACTAGACACTGAGCTAAGCGCTGGAGGTAAAAAAGGAGAGGGGACAGAAGATAGTCTTTGTTCTCTAGGAGTCCATAGAGACATTCTTTAGCCCAGAATCAATTTTGCATTCCAGTGTCTTATTAGAACTTTCAAACTGGATGCCATGGAGACACATCAAACTCAACATATCCCAAAGTGAACTTATTATCTTTTCCTCAAACCATCTCCTTTTTATTTTTTTAATTTTTTTAATTTTTTCTTTTGGAGAGGGGAAGGTAGGGCAATTGGGGTTAAGTGACTTGCTCAAGGTCACATGGCTAGTTTTTGTGTTAAGTGTCTGAGGCTGGATTTGAACTCAGGTCCTCCTGACTCCAGGGCTGGTGCTCTATTGCACCACCTAGCTGCCCCAAACCATCTCCTTTTTCAAACTTCCTTAGTTCTGTTGAGGATATTGCCATCCGTTAATTCTCCAAGAGTTATAACCTCAGCATTGTCCTCAGTTCTTAACTTTCACCTAATATATTCATTCAGGTGGCAAATCTTGTCGTTTCTACCTGCACAGCATGTCTTATAATTGATCTTTTTTTTCTGCTCATACAGCTACTATTTTAGGACATGGTCTTATCATTTCTCGCCACTACCTCCTAATTGGTCTCCCTCTAGTTTTTTCTTACTGTAATCGAACTACACATTGCTGCTGGTCAGCTAGGTGGCACAATGGTTAGTTCTAGGACTGGAGTCAGGAACACTTATCTTCCTAAGTTCAAATCTGACCTCAGACACTTACCAGCTGTGTGACCCTGTTTGCTTCTGCTCCTCATCTGTAAAATGAACTGGACAAAGAAATAACAAAGCACTCCAGTGTCTTTGCCAAGAAAATTTCCAATGGGGTCACGAAGAGTTGGACATGATGGAAATGACTGAACAAGAACAACAAAAACATATTGTTTCCAAATTAATTTTCCTTAAGTGCAGACATGACTCCCAGGGACTCAAACAACACCAGTGGCTTCCTAATGCCTCTAGAAGAAAAGATCAACTTCTCTTTTTAAGTCGAAAGTCTCTTAGAACTTGACCCCAACCTGTCTCGCTAGTTTCACTGGACATGATCTTCTTTCCAGACTAAGAGGTAGATCTCCTGCTTTCCAAAGAAAGACCCTGCTTATGTGCCCTTCTTCTTATTCTCTCCCAACCTCTCTAGCAAGCTATTCTCACTGTCATCCTCATCCTCTCCTTTTAACTTAAGCCTCTCCCTAGCTACTGGCTCACTCTCTGCTGCCTACAAACATGCCCATGTCTTCCACATCCTTAAGAAAATCCTCCCTTTATCCGACCATCCCTACCAGCCATCACCCTAAATCTCTCCTCTCCTTCCTAGTTAAATTCCTCGAGAAAGCTCTTGAAAATCAGTGCTTCCACTTCCTCTCCTCCTACTCTTTTTAAACCCTCCCTGTTTTATCTTCTGACCTCCTCATTCGAATGGAGCTGCTTCCTCCAAAGTCATCCCTGTTCTCTTAATTGTCAGAGCTAGTGGTTTTTCCCTCCTCTGTCCTAGTCTTCCAATTCCTCAGCAGCATGTGATTCTGTTGATCTCTTTCTTCTCTAGATTTTCATGCTATCATGCTTTCCTAGATAGTCTCTTATTTTCATGACATCTCTTTCTTAGTCTCCTTTGCTAATTCTTCATCCATGCCACACTCACTGAGTGTCTCCCCAGTCTTCTCTCCTGAGCCTTCTCTTTTTCCTCTATGCTCATTCACTCTGTGATCTCACTAGCTCCCATGAGCTTAATTAATTCTATGCTGATGATTCCCAGATCCAACCCTAGTCTCTCTGTTGAGTTATAGTCTTGCGTCTCCAGATGTTTCTTGACCATCTTGAAATGGATGTTCCGTAGCCATCTCAAGTTCAACATGTCCAAAACAGTACTTTTGATTTTCCCCAAAACCTTTTGCCTCACAAACTTCCCTATTACTGTCAATAATACTAACATTCTCCCAGCCACCCAGGCTTAGAATCTCAAAAAAGTCCTCAACTTATTACTCCCACTCACCCGACATATCCGGTTCTTTGCCAGATCTTGTCATTTCTATCTTCACAACATCTTTCCAGTCATTCAGCTCCATTCATCCCTTTTCACCTGTCTTTAAGTTGCCATCTCTGCCTCAAGTCTCTCCCTACTGGAATCTATCCTCTTCTAGTCACTTTCTATTACCTACAGAGCCACTTATAAACTCCTCGGTTGGGCCTATCTTAATCTTGTTCCTTTCTATAATTCCAGTCTTTTTATGCCTTCCTTCCTTCCATCCTTCATTCCCTCCTTCCTTCCTTCCTTCTTTCCCTCCTTCCTTCCTTCCTTCCTTCCTTCCTTCCTTCTTTCCTTCCTTTCTACAACCCAATTACCCCAGCCTACTTGTATTTCCTCAAGCATGATGTACACTCAACTTTCTCAATCTCTCATTTCCATGCCTTTGCTTGGCTATTCCCTATACCTGCAGTGCTCTGGACGATCACCTCTTTAGTTTCAGTGGCTTCCTTTAAGACTGAGGTCAAGTCCTACTCCATAGGAGGTCTTTCCTTCTCCCTGTTAGGGGCTAATGCTCTCTCTTTTCAGATGACCTTTATATGCTCTGTATATATGTTGTACATGCCTAGTTATTTACATATTGTGTTTCATAGTAGAATGTGTGTTCTCTTGGGCAAGGATTTTTTTTTTCTGATTCTTTGTGTCTCCGGCACTTAGAGCAGATAGTGCCTAGCCTGCAGAGAGTACTTCATAAATGTTTGCTGATCACCAGCTTCTCGGCTCTGCATTCCAACCAGCCTGTCCTCGTTATTCCTCACACACAGTACTCCATCTCTGCTCTCCATTTGTTTGCCATCTCCCATCCCTGGAATGCACTCCTTCCTTCTGCCTCATAGAGGCCTTCTCTTCCCTTAGCTCATAGCTCAGACATCATCTTCTGCAATTCCCCCGGTTACTGGGCCCTCCCCTCAAACTACCCTTTATTTAATGATTTTGCATATTTTTATGTATTCATTTTATATTTCTGCTCCATTTATGAATGTATTTACTTGACTTACCCACCAGAATGTAAGTGCTCTGTGTGCAGGGATTGTTTCATTCTTTATACTTGTCTCCCCAGATCTTAGTATATTAACGGCAGGTACAAAGTAGGGACTGAATAAATACGTGTTGACTTATTAATGAGAGACTTTTTTTTGAAAATGAAAGAACCCTATTTAGAGGTCTCTGGATATTATACTTATCTCTCCTCCTATGGAGCAAGGAGTGTCCTTTGCTTTTCTTTGTGCTGAGAGATGTTTCCTAGCACTTAGCACAGTGTTTGGTATTTAGTATACACTTAAGAAATGCTTGTTGATCAAATGACTTCTGTGTTTGTCTGAGAGTGGCAGATTTACAACGTTATTTTGCTTTGGTGAAGTAGTACTTGAGTAAACCTCTGGGAATATTAAGAACTGAGGAGATCATAGGATCATGGAACAGTATATATAAAATGGTCAAATACCTCAGAAATCATCTAGGCAAACTATCTAATTTTGAAATCGGGAAATTGGATACTTAGGGAGCTTAAGTGTCTTGCCAAGGTGACTCTAGTCTCTTTTCTGTTCTTTGATCAAACCCTTTTTTCTTTTTTCTTTCCATACTGTTATATTGTTTCCAAATACAATTTTTGAAATTTAAGCATAAAAGAAGAAGAAAAGTTCACCATTGGACATTCCAAGTAAAGAGCTTCTTAAAGTCTATGTATCCTTTTGGATGATAAGACTTACCCTGTAGATTCAGGAAATGGTTTTAAGTGAAAGCATTGAAAGGATGTGAAGATTTACCAAATAAACCCAGATTGCGAAATTTTAAAGCTAAAAAAAAAATATTTGCAAATGGAGAAGGAATATTTACTCTAGAAAATCGAGATTTGATCTGATCAGTTTCAAAGTGGGAATATTTCAATTATAAAATGTCATAGGGCTGTTTTTTAAACACCAAAATTATAAAAATATATGCAAATTCATCTAGCAATGATACATATTCTTTCTATTTTAGTTTTTATAATGAGCAATCTGCAACTGATTTTTTTCCATCAGTTAAAATGCCTTAAAATAGGAGATGTTAACATACCATAAAAGTTCTTTGTTACTTAATCTTTTGTGTAACTGAAAGGGAAGAACATAAAGAGTGCTTTGAAAGACACTTTGGTCTTGGTAATTGTACAGAGATGTAGTGCCAAGACATTCTCTTTGCATTCAAGCATGAAACTGAGCCAAGAAATGGTGTATGGATATGATTCATGTGTTTTTATTATACTTTTAGGGGGAAAAAAGGCACAATCAATGTGATGATGCCCCAGAAAAAAAGACTAATTTTAGGCTGGGTATCCAGATGTGGTGCTAATAGAGAACATCAGTCAGTGTGCATTTCTGTAACATGAATTGAATTTGCCATTTAAGAATAGCATTTGAAAATTCCTATATCAATAGATTGAAAATCCAATGGTGCATATTTTGCATTAATGTAATAACTTTCACAAAGAAAGAATATGCTGACTACCCTGTCTTTGAAGAAAAAGTTTGGCTGATATAATTACATCCCTTACTAAGGGAGACTTGATAAATAATGGAAATGATTTGGAAATTTCACTTAATAATCCTCAGAACAATCCTACTTCTACCTTAGTAATCATTGATCCAGAATCCTCATCTTAGACTAAACTCACTCCTGCTTCTCAGGACACTGGAGGGGAACTCCTAGCATCCTAAAAGTATTTACTAAAACATAGGAACAAAGAAGAAAATGGTCTACCATATTTATCTCTCATCCTTCAGCCTTAGCTATTGAGAGCATCCTTCCTTTTTACTCCGTAGTTAATATCAAAGTTCCATGATGCTGCATCTTTGCTTGTTCAGGTATATTTGTGTTTCTATTTTCAGTTTCCCATCAGGTAAATCTGCCATGTCTTCTTGTTGTTCAGTTGTTTCAATTGTCTCTGACTCCTTGTGATCCCATTGTGGGTTTTCTTGACAAAGATACCAGAGTTGTTTGTCATTTCTTTCTCGGGCTTATTTGACAGATGAGGCAAACAGGGTCAGGTGACTTGCCCAGGGTCACACAGCGACAGCTTGGAGATATTGTGGATAATTGCATTAAATGAACAAAGGTGATATCAGTTACAAATTGGTCAAGTATCGTAAAGCCTTCCCTTTCATATGTAACAGGGAAACCCCACAAATGCAATTGGCTTAGGGTGGGGTGGAGGTGAGAAAGGTAGTTCCTATACTCTCATGTTCCATATAAACTCTGGCTCATTTTAATTCCTTGCCCAATGGTGACTCTTGATCTTTTTGGAAATGGACCACTGCTGACAAATTACTTGAGCTTTATATTGACAAGTAAAGAATTTGGATGGATAAAAAAAAAATCAGTATTTATTATGTACCAAGTACTGTGCTAAGTGCTTGGGATGCAAATTTGAAATTAAAGAGACTCCCTGCCCTCGAAGAGCTTGAGGTTAATCTGAGGAGGCAATCCATAAAAGGGAGTGGTGGCCTATGATTTCCCACAGTTCTCATACTGCAATTGATCAATATGTTGTACTTCACCATTATGAAGAGGGATGTTCTTCACATGGAGTATTATGTCATTTAGCAGACACTCTTGGTTTCCCTGGTTACTCCTTTTTAGTTATCAATCAGGCAATTCACAGATATTTATTTGGTTTGGCAACTATCCAGGATGATGAACAGACCCAGAGGGAAGTAGATTGACACACACTTAACAATAGTAATGGTACATTGATGTGATTATAATCTGGAACTGGAAAGCAGGAGAAGGGGCAGGGAAGGTCAGCAGTGGAAGGGTGCGTGCATGGAGGCAAGGTGATGGACATGGAGAAAACCAGGGAACAAAGTGAAGCATACATATGTCCAGCATGGTCTGATATAAGGGGCCACATGATGCATTTACCATGCAGGACAGTGGGACTTTCGAGTGGGAGTTCCAGAGATAGAACAATCTAATAAAATAGGAAGCATTACTAAATACATCATTAGCAAGCTCTCCCAAAATCCATAACCAAGCAAGCCATCTCATCTCCTCTCATCTCACTGGGGATGTAAGTATATGAGACCAATCCATCAACAACTGTCCTGATGCTTCTTTGTGGGAAACAGAAACTAATAGGTCACTGCCATCCCCTACCCTTTTCTCCCCTGCCCCCCCTTCCGGGAAGCAGCAGCAACAACAAACAAAAAAAGGAGAAAAAGAAAAACTTGTTAATTCCTCAACACAGTTGGAAAGGAGAAATTGGTCAGCCACTCAGTATTCTCTCTTGGGGACCACTGCTTGGGGTGTCTGGCTTAATTTCCCATTTAGATATGCCTTGGAAATTTCAGCCACAGCTTGTTCTCTTTCACAGAGTGTCAAATGGGCATCTCAGAAACAACTGTCTCCTTCCTTTTGTTTTCATTCCAATTTGGTGGCATAGAACAAAAAAACGAAGTGAACCCTTTGCAAGCCAAGGCTGCCAGAGCATGATTAGCAGGCTTCCAGCTCTACATGACCCTCAGCTCATTCATTCATCTAGGGCTCCCCTAACCTCAACCTTCTCCCTTCTCCTACTTAACTAGAGAGGAGTTTCCAAAATTCATCATTTACTCCATCCTTCATTTCTCTTTCACATCATGTACTATGAATTCCTGGAGGGGAAACAGAAAAGTAACAAAGTTCTATTGTAGTGTCAGAGTACCAGAGAAATACTGGGGTGGACCTCTAACACATAAAAAGTGAGCTGCTGTAGCTCTGGCTTTAACCCAGGTGCACTGCAATCAATATACATGTTTTTCTTGGCCAATATTCAGAGCAATGTTCTTCACACAATGTTTTATGTCAGTTAACAGAAATTTCTAGTGTCCTTGGTTACCTCTTTTTAGTTGCCAATCAGGCAGATATCAATGCAGACATCTGTTGAGCACCTACAGAGGTGAGGATATTCTGCTTGGAGCATAAAATTGTTTATAAACTCAGGGGAGAATCAACATGGTGCAAGCCATGGTCAACACATGGAAGAGCCTTGGACTGACTAGGTGCATGAAGGTTCGCTTTGGAATCCTCCTTTTCATACTAACTGGTTAGGTGACCTAGAGCAAAAATCTCATCTCCAATTCTATTTTTTTTTTGTTTTTGTTTCCTTTTTGGAGGGCAATTGGGGTTAAGTGACTTGCCCAAGGTCACACAGCTAGTAAGTATGTTGAGCGTCTGAGGCTGGATTTGAACTCAGGTCCTCCTGACTCCAGCGCTGGTTCTCTATTCACTGTACCACCTAGAAGCCCTCTCTGATCCTATTTCTTAGTATCCCCTAGAGAAGTTGTAACATTCAAATGTAATAGTTAGGAATAAATGCTAGTTCTACCGTGTACCTATGGGCCCTTATTACCCTCAGCAGAGATTGAAGAGAGATAAAGCACATAAAAGTTAAAAGCAAGCAAACAGACCCATAATTAATAGCACAGGAGCTAACTCAGCATTTAAGACAATGACTGCCATAAAAATTAATAATAATGATGGTTTGCCATTACTATGTACGGGGCACTGTGCTAAGGACCTTACAATATGTCACTGCATCCTTACAACAACCCTGGGAGGCAGGGTTGTGTCCACTTTATAAATGAGGAAACTGAGGTAAATAAAAGTGAGATGACTCACTCAAGAACACAAAGCTAGTAAGTATGCGACTGGATTTGAATTTGGGTCTTCCTAACTCCAGGTTCAGCACTGTCCACCACACCATCTTGCTGCCTAGTCTGAGTTCAGAGGAAGGAGAAGTCATTTATGTTGGGGTGATCAGGGTAAGCTTCACGTGCAAAGTGGGGCTTGAACTTGGCTGTAAAGGGTAAAGAGGCAGTGTAATATAATGGAAAGAAGTAATCTTTCCTGCCTTTGACCTCACATAGTACATTGTGGCTGTCTTGCTCTTAATATACTCTATGACACATTATAGTTATTCCATAGTGCTACATATTTATGAGTGCCACAATCTCTTGGAGGGCTGTGATAGGGGAAGGTACTCCTATTTCCTCTCTACATTCTACCCCTGTTCCCATGTCCACTTTGGAGCAGATACAGTTATCTTCTGACAGCTTCCTGTCCACTACGAGGACACTCGTGACTGAGTCAGAGTCCCATAGATATCCATTAGTGCAGCAATGTTGTGCCTGACCCTCAGGTCTTCAGGATGGCTCTTGAAACTCTGGAGGGTCAGTAGAGGAACAGCTTTTCTTCTACCAGAGCTGATCTTATGAGAATAGGGTTTCTCAAGCAATGTCAGGGATGGGGTCACCTCTTTGTGTTTCCTTTCCTTTTGGTACAAGGCATTATGTACTTCCAAAGGGCAACTGGTTTCTTCCATCTTTCCTGACCACCAGAGCAGTGATGTAGTGGTTACCTGGACATAGTAATGGAAGCAGCAGCAGCTGCAGACAGGCCCAAAAAGAGAGAATGAAGGATACAGAGAGAAGCCACCCGGAAAAAAGAGCCCATTTGTTTTTTTAACCCAAGAATATGCTGTTTTCCTCAATTACATGTTAAAACAATCTTTAGCATTTTTTTAAAGTTTTGAGTTCCAAATTCTATGGTAAGCAATCCAATCTAGGTTTTGCATGTACAATCACGTAAAACATTTTCACATTAGTCATTTTGTACACAAACGCTATTTTCAAGCTCCCCAAGCAAAGGTCTTCATTTTGTGTCATCCTCGCCTCCTGCCAGTGTTTACATATGAAAAACAATAAATGATTGTTGAATGAGCAGCCGAAGCCTGGTCCCAGCTCTGCCCAGCTCTGCAAGCTTAGGAGGATTTAGTTCATCTCTTTCATTTTAGCATGTAAAATGGGAAAGTAATGCCTGCCCTGACTCCCTCAGAGGGCTGTCGCACAGACCAATAGACTGGATAAGGGAGTTTTCACCTTATCTTGCTGAGGCCCTGGACTCCAAGATATTCCCAACTGTCTCCTTAACACGTCTCCTGCCAAACCTCCTACCCCTCCACTTTCAGCTTTTAGCACCCCCTCTGTGTGTCTCCCCATTGGAATGTGAGCCGCTGTACCTGGGACATAGTGAGCTCTATGAAGTGAATGTTTTATCATAGTCTCTCTCTGTCTCTCTCTGTCTCTCTGTCTCTGTCTCTTTCTCTCTGTCTTTCTGTCTGTCTCTCTCTTTTTCTCTCTCTGTCTCTCTCTCTCTGTCTCTCTCTCTCTCTGTCTCTCTCTCTCTGTCTCTCTCTCCCTCTCTCTCTGTCTCTCTGTCTCTGTTTCTGTCTCTCTCCCTCTCTCTCTCTCTCTCTCTCTCTCTCTTTCTCTCTGTCTCTGTCTCTGTCTCTCTCTCTCCCTCTCTCTCTCTTTCTCTCTGTCTCTGTCTCTGTCTCTGTCTCTGTCTCTCTCTCTGTCTCTCTCTGTCTCTCTGTCTCTCTCTCCCTCTCTCTCTGTCTCTCTGTCTCTGTCTCTCTCTTTCTCTCTGTCTCTCTGTCTCTGTCTCTCTCTTTCTCTCTGTCTCTCTCTCTCTGTCTGTCTCTCTCTCTCCCTCTCTCTGTCTCTCTGTCTCTGTCTCTGTCTCTCTCTTTCTCTGTCTCTGTCTCTCTCTCTCTGTCTCTCTGTCTCTCTCTCTGTTTCTCTCTCTGTCTCTCTGTCTCTGTCTCTCTCTGTCTCTCTGTCTCTCTCTCCCTCTCTCTCTTTCTCTCTGTCTCTCTCTATCTAGTAAGTTAAGGTATTTGAAAATGTTTTGTAAACTATTTTTTTCCATAAGTTCTTATCAGTAAAGCATGAAACATTTATTATAAATTATTTCATCATGTAGATACTTCTATCAATCAACAAACATTTACTAAGCACTTTGTGCCAGGCATTATACTACACATTGAAGACGGACATACAAACAAACTGGATAGTCCCTGCCCTCAGGGAGTTTACATTCTGATGGGGGAGACATAATGCACATATATGTGTGTGTGTATATATATATATATATATATATACATAGGCATATCTGAGGTGAATACAGAAGATGAGAAGGTAAGTACTTCCAAGGGTCAGTAATCTTATATGTGAGTATTTTCTTCACGAAGGCATCACAATCCTTCCAGTACCTTCTAATCTATGATTCTTGCTCATGTTTCTCTCTCTCTAGTCCTCCCTCCCCTTAAATCTTTCAAGGAGCATCTGCTCAACCAAGAGGAGACTTTTCTTTTTTTTTTAAAGTACTTTATGGATGCCAGTGCGATGCCTTTGCTCTCAGTTGCCCCCACTTTCATTAGGCGATGAGCCTACCTTCTTTTTCAAGCATGTGGGTCTTTGATGAAATCTTTTACACCCAGTCTCACATGTAAGTCATCATTGGTAACATGATGCAGTCTGCTTACACCCACCATATGTTTTTCCATTTCCTTTTGGGTCCCTTACAATTTTGATTCCTCTGAGATCATAGTGTTCCATGATTTGCAGCCATACAGCATCACCAGGAGAATATTAGTCTAAAAAGAAGGACTTTTGGAGCACTGAGCAGCTTTAATCATTGAACACAGCACATAATTTCCTAAATACAATCCAGGCCACTCTCTTCCTCTTCAGTTCTGGGATTGGTTCATCATCCATTTGTAGTGCCTGTTTATGACCTATCCAATTGCTTGTTGTAATTTGGGTAATATATGTTTTTCATCAATTTTATATTTCCATTGTGGATAATGAGGCCTATTTCTTTAAATGACCATAGATCTCACCAACAAAGCCCTATGGTACTTTGGGGCTCCATTCAGAGTGTTGTCGGGGAACATAAACATCTGGAGACATCATGATTAGTAGTGAACATTTCTTCTGTTTGGGGTCTGTAAGCCATCCTGCATGGCACTGGCGATCACCAATGTGAGTATAGGTTACCCTCTCTGATGCTCTGCTGGATGCTGATATTTTGCAAATTATTGAACAAAGTAGGCACTGAAGTCACAGGCAGTTAAGTGGCTTGGTGAACAGAATGCTGGGCCTGGAGTCAGAAAGACCTGAGGTCAAATCCAGGATCTGATATTTACTAACTGTGCTTTTTTTACTATTTGGACAATTCTTTTTTTAAGGTGTTATTTTCTCCAGGGTGTGTGTGTGTGTGTGTGTTCCTTTTACCAAGCTGTCAATTCTCTTTTCATAATTCTCTTGCATCACCCTCATTTCTTTTCACAATTTTTCCTCTACCACTTTTATCTCTCTCTTTAACTCTTCCAGGAATTCTTGTTGAGTTTGGGTCCAATTAGCATTTTTCTTGGAGGCTTTGCTTGTTGATGTTCTTACATCATTGTCTTCTGAGTTTATGTCTTGGTCTTCTCTTCCAGTCTAGTAGATTTTGTGATTTTTTTGGTGGTGCTTGCTCATTTTCCCAATCTATTTGTTGACTTTGAACTTTATGTTAAAGTTGGTCTTTGTTCACTTGGGGACGGGGAGGCAGTATCTCAAGGTAGGCTCTTTCATAGTGCTATTTTCAGAGCTAGTTCTGGGGATCTGCAAGTTTTGGGTGTTTCAAAGGTGGTGTGATCCTGGGAGAGGTGAGGTCACTGCTCTCTTGATTTGTGCTCTGGTCTTTACCCATGAAGGACGTCCCCAGAAGTCACACATGCTAATGGTTCTCTTTGCTTTAGAACTGTGACCAGAATCCCTGATCCCTTGTGACTGGCACTTCTCTCTGCCCTAGAACTATAGCTCAGAATTTCATATGGACAATGGAATTGCTGATCAGCACCATCTATACCCAGTGCTAGCAAAAAGACCAGTTGTCTGACCTCCTTACAGTTTCTGAGGTCTTTCTGTTGTTGTTGTTGTTGTTGTTGCTTTTTTTTTTGGAGGGGAGAGGGCAGGGCAATTGGGGTTAAGTGTCTTGCCCAAGGTCACACGGCTAGTAAGTGTTAAGTGTCTGAGGTCAGATTTGAACTCAGGTCCTCCTGACTCCAGGGCCAGTGCTCTACTCACTGCACCATCTAGGTGCCCCTGGGCTCAGAGCTCTTAAAGCTGCTGCCACCACTGCTGCCACTGTTGCCACCACGGCCTGTGTAGGCTCTGGACAGTTCTCCACCCTGGGGTCACACACTTCCCTGCTGACCTTTTAAGTTTTCTTAGGCCAGAAAATGCCTTGTCTCAACTTTTTATTGCACTTACCACTCCAAAATTTATTTTAAGTGTTTGGAGGGGACTGTTGGGAGAGTTCAGCTGGGTGGATGCCCCTAATCTGCCATTTCAGCTCTGCCTCTATCCTTTAAAGTTAAATTCAAATGCAACCTTTTCTCTGAAGCCTTCAATTCCACGGTAATAAATGACCTTCCTTCTCTGATCTCACAGAACAGCACTTGTTTTCCTCCTGTCTAACATGCTTTTCATGTAATGTTGTGTAATATAGCTATGTGAGCTTATACCTTATTCCTCTATCAGACTATAAATTTTAAGAGTACAGGGATGTTTCTCATCCAAAATTTTTGTTTTCTCCACAGTATCTAGCCAAGCGCTCTGTACATGGCAAGGGTTTAATAAAGTATCTCTTTGATCTAATTTAGACATACGAGAAATCAGAGAGGAGGGAAGTGAATCTACTTGTTAAAGGTTACCCAGTTAGTCTATGGAAGAGGTAGGAATTGAACCCAGGTTTCTTGACTCCTGGTTCTCTTCTGATTTTTCTATTTCACTCCACTGCCTCTAGCCACAAAATATCTGTCTTCATATAAACTTCAGGGAAGAAGGAACCAACGAGCTAAGTAAGTGCTGTGCCTGAGATCCCATCAGTTGGATCCAACATCTCAGTGACATCCATAGTCATGTAAAAATTCTCCTTATTAATTACTTATAAAACCTACCAATTGAGGTCATACTAAACTTGGGGCGGCCTCTCTCCTCAGCGCAAGATGCTGCTTGCCCTTCTGAAAGCTTGAATATTTTAATCAGATCCTTCTTCATGCTCAGAAGAGGTACCGCATGAGGGGTAGAATTCAATCCTTTACCATCTTTTTTCATTACTGCTGTTGTTCAGTGGTTTTCAGTCATGTCTGACTCTTCGTGATCCCATTTGAGGTTTTCTTGGCAAAGATACTGGAATGGTTTGCCATTTCCTTCTACAGCTCATTTTACATCTGAGGAAACTGAGGCAGACAAGGTTAAGGACTTCCTCAGAGTCACACAGCTAATAAGTGTCTCAGGCCACGTTTGAACTGAGGTCCTCCTAACCTTAAGCTTGGAGCCCTAGCCACGGTGCCACCTAATTTCCTTTGGACATAGTGCTCTTGGTGCAGGCCTGAAATGTCAAGTTCGGCCCATTCCTTGTTTAACAAATGAAGTATTCTTCTTAAAATCTGGTCAACCCTAAGGCTAGTATGTTAGGATAAGTTACTTTAACGTTAAATATAACTTCTTTCAGACCTGGAACATGAGCTAGTTGGCACAGCCGGGAAATCTTTAAGGAAACCTGGAGAGTTGTGGCTAATAGTACGAATCTTGGTTTTTTCGCTTGTTAAGAAGGCGCCATTCAGATGTTACGCCACTAGATGTCACCAGCAGGAGACGTGCTGGGCTGCTGGTTCCCTGAAGCTCCCTCCCCGTGAAGAAATAGCCGAGTGATTTTCAAGCCCTCTTGATTTTGGTGACCTAGAAGGGATAATAAACGGCCCAGGCTAAGACCCACCTCAGCCCCATCATTGGGTTCAGAGCAGTCCTACACCTTCTCTGTCCCTCCCATCTTTCATAATGATTCCCAAAGAAAAATCCAGGGAAAGTTCTGTGCCTGGCATTATCATTCAGCTGCTACAGAAGGAGCCAAAGAGAAGATAAAGCCAGGTGACTCAGACATGAGGACAAAAGCCAGCTGCGTGTACTGTTTGTTATACCAGGGAGGTCCTCAAGTGTCTGCCATGGAGAGCAGAAGAGGCTTTCTGGCAAACATCACAGCTAGAATACTGAGCATGTATTATCTCAGGGGCCAGATAGCTGACACTGTCCTCCTATATCATCAAATTCCCAGCCACTCACAGTGAAGGAACAATTAAGTGAAGGCAGGGAAGGAGATGCTCGTGATAAATGGAAGCTGGACCCACATATGGCTAGGCTGTGTTTGTGTAATGCTGAATAGCATTCGGGTTCTATCCGGGGAAATAATTTTCTGAAAATGTCAGCTACTGCGGCACGTTATTTATATTTAGAATTAAATATGGATCACTGGGATTGCCTGGTGAAGCACACTTCTCATTTTCCTAAGGTCTCATATGGGGATTGAACTGGTGCAGACCCAGGCTGGTAAATGGTAAAGCCATAAAAGCAGCTGGCGAGAGGACGGGCGATTGAAAATGATAGACACCCAGCTACGTTGGGTAGTTTGAGACCTTGCATTTCGTTGTCTGTTTGTTCTGGAACATTTTAGGTTCCATAGTGAGGATGGATATGAGATGTGTACATGGAGAAGAGAATAGGATGTCAATGTGCTGCACCAAATTGGAGCATCATAAAATTTGTTGTCTCCTCCGAGATGGATTAAACCAAGAAAATCACCCTATGTTATTAATCTAACAGTGAAACGACCTATTCCTCCATTGGCTTTGGCTAGAACGTTGACTTAATGCACTACTTTGGTGTGGGAAGAAGAGCTTGTCAGGAAATGATTTCAATATCTCAGGGCAGGGGTAAATGACTGACCCTTATTGATAGTTGTCATTTCTATAGTGCTTTAAGGGGCAGCAAGATAAAGCCCTGGGCCTGGAGTCAGGGAGATCTGAGTTCAAATCTAGCCTCAGACACTTACTAGCTATGTGAACTGTGAGTTTGCCAATAAAACCCTAAATGGAGTTATGAAGTCAGAAAAGACTGAAAAACAACAAGATGAGAGTGCTTTAAGGCAGTGGTTCTCAACCTGTGGGTCGCAACCCCTTTGGGGGTTGAATGGGGTCACCTAAGACCATCAGAAAACATATATTTCCAATGGTCTTAGGAACCGAGACATGGCTCCTCTGTCTCCAGGCCGGTCTGCCCACATGCAGATACGCCCACATAAGAGTATTAAAGGATCCCTGCATTAGGAAGGTTGAGAACCACTGCTTTAAGGTGTGTAAAGCTCACTGCATGCATTATCTTATTTAATCTCCACATCAATCCTGTGAAATAAGTACTAGGGATTTTGTTTCCCTCCTTCAACAGCTCGGAGAGATTCAACGAGTTGCTCATGATCAAAAGGCCAGTAAGTGGGGAAGGCAATTTTCAGACCCAAGTCTGTACTGACACCAAACCTAATGTTCTTTTCACTACATCTACCTGGAGTCCTGGCTAGCCTTTCTGAGGGAAAATAGAAGGAATCTATCTGGTCTCCCAAAAAGCTGCTGGAGATGCCATATGTGAACTTGACCATACTTAAAAGTAGGACAATGGTGCTCTTCTGTGTTCAGGGACTGTGTCTGGTCACAGAAGAGGGCAGCAGGCAGTGCTCTTTGGAACACAAGTTTTCTTAGAGAATCCACCATCTATGTAATAGAGGTTTGACTCCCTGGTGTTTGGTGGAGGTGGGAAAGAGGAGGACAGGTCCTGGATCATAGTCATCACCACCACCACCACCATGAGCAGCAGCAACTGGAGCAGCATCAACAGCAGCTACATGTGGCTGGTAAATTCATGCTACATAATTAGATGGTGACAAAGATAATGTTTCAGTTGGAATGTTCCTTTTCTCTGGTTTATATGCCTGCAAATGCAGGGAATTTCTGTATGTTAGGCTGGTGCCTCTTGGCAGCGGCACCATACTTTCCCCTTTTCATTATCTTCCAGATTAACTGTGATCCAGTCTGCATTTCTGGGCATGGATGGATTTCTGAAACCACTACATGTGTGGTTCTCCTTCTCAAAAACCAAAGATCGCCATGACTTCCAGTAGCTGGAGAAGGTGATTAGCACACGGAATGTTGTATCTTTTTGTGTGTATTTACTGCCAATGACTTATATATCATCAATAAATCTAATAGTTAGCAAGGAAGTGTGAAGGTTCACCTTGGTGCTCTGATAAGTTCCCAGAATGTGCAGCTCAAAGCCTAACACCAGATGGTGCTAGAAGATAGTTTTCTATTTTAATTCTGTAATCATTAAGTGCCTAATTTATGCAAGATCTTGAGGATACCGAGACAAAACCAAAGATTACCCCTACCCTCAAGAAGCTTGTAGTTCATTGAGAGGAAATGCTTTGGTTATCATCCTGTTACTCTAGAAGGAGCAATTTCAGAGTCAACACGAAAATGACATATATACCTTTGTGGACCTTGATTTTTGTACAGCATAAGCTTATGACCTTAGTTACAGTGGTATTTTGGTATAGCTCTCTAATTCCTAGAAAAAAAATGGATGGTCCCTAAGGCATCACCTCTTATATGGAGTTCCCCTAGTAAAGTTACCTTAGGTTCAAAGGATTCCGTATATCTGCCCTCACTCAAAACCATAATTTCTAAGGCCCAACCAATATATTTACTTTTATCACTCAACCAGAGGACATGCTAATTCAAATCAAAAGGCATTAGATTCAATACCATCGCAAATCAAATGGAAAGAAAAGATTCTTTCCATGACCCCATTCCCTGGAGAACAAAGTGCAGAGAACATACGTGCCTAGGAAATATACATGGAATATCTATATGCAGGGAACACATGTGGTCAAGGCATACATACATGCATAGAAGACACACATGTAGGGGATGTATGTGGTTAGGACAGTTCACATCTCTGCCACTGCAATTCAGTATTTGCTCTTAGGACGTGCCACTCTCTTGTGGTCTCTTCTGGGTGTTGGTCTTACGGTCACATGGTTGCACTGGACACTTAATTTCTTCAGGGCTGACCTGCTGCTTATCCTGGCTTTCCTTGAGTGAAGAGAATAGAAAATCACTCCTAGATGATCTCTCTGTCACTCTTTCTCTCTCTGTTTCTGTCTGTCTCTGTCTGTCTGTGTGTCTGTTTCTCTCTGTCTCTCTCTCCCTCTCTCCTCTCTCTGTCTCTCTCTCTCTTTCTCTCTCTGTGTCTCTCTCTCTCTCTCTGTCTCTCTGTGTCTCTCTCACACACACCCTCTCTCTTCTGAATGATAGTGCTTCTTTGAGAGAACTACCTGAATTTTGCTTAGAAATTCCCAGGATTCTCTTCCACTTAACATGTTAATTAATTTGAGACAGAACAAAACTAAGTGAAAGAGGCAGACTCATACTCCTTTTATCCTAGCCAACATTCCTGTCTTGACTGTGTATATCTGTCAGCAGCAAAGCTGTATTTTCATCAGTGAGAAACCTTCTTGTCTCTCTCCTTATAAATAAGCTGGAGATTTGTCTTGGGTCATCCATAATTTATCAAATTTAGTTTATTGGGAAGCACCATTGGAAAGATCCTTCATGGACTCCAAATTCAAGATGATCTTCAAACATATCCTCTAGCAAATTCCTCCAAATTACAGTGATTGAAATTGGATATTAGAGTGCTATGGACTTCGAATACAGAGTACATCATTTTTTATTTAGCGTCATTCAAGAAGGCACAGTGCTTTGTAAATTGTAGACCCTGGGGATTCAGAGGAAGAAACAAAACCATCCCTTCCTTGAGGTGATTACAATAGGGGTGTTTTGTAATGGCATAATCCATGCACATGAAGTTTTTAGTGAAGCCAGAACCCCAGGGGATAAAATTCTGATTTTTGTATGTCCCCTAGGGAGAGTGTTAGTGTGTTGGTGGTAGTGGTTGAGACCCTTGATGATCTTGTCCCTCCAGAACCCAGTGGAATACTAGGAAATGAGGGCAGTAATAATCATGTGGGAAAAGTCAATGATAATTTCCTATATAAGTAAAAATTATGCTGTCAAGCATAGAACTCCAAAGAGTCCAGGGCTAGGAATATAGATTTGATGGGTACCTGAGGCAAGGTGACAGACGAGGCTGGGGGAATGGATGATCCTGTCAAGGAACAGAGTATAGAGAAAGGCTAAAGAAAGGCTAATAGATCTTTTGGAAATATCCATCTCAAGGTACAGAAGAGCAGGTGCCAATGGACAAGATAGAGGATGAGTGGTTGGAGATGTAAGAGGTCAACCAGGAAAGTAAGTTTTGAAAGCCAAAGTGTATTCTTCAATTCCTCACATTCACTCACCCTACTTAATGTTTAAAAATGTAAATGGTATTTTATTTTTTCCAATTACATGTAAAGACAATTTTGACATCCATTTTTATAAGATTTTGAGTTCCAAATTTTTCTCCCTCCCCTCTCCCCTTCCCCAGACTTCTCATAAATATGCCCTTTTCTTCACATACACAACTGCTCTTCTGGTATAGGCCATCATCATCTCACTGATGGACTATTTCAGTAGCCTTTTGGTTGGTTACTGTGCATGCCTTAAGTTTCTTCCCAGTCGAATCTATTCTCTGTTTAGCTGCAAAAGAGACTGACTCATCATGTCATTTCTCTCCTTCTTCCCACTCAATAAATGCGAGTGACTCCCTATTACCTCCAGGATAAATTTAAAATCCTATATTTATCATTTAAAACTCTTTACAACCTGGCTCCTTTTGCTTTTCCAGTTGTCTTCCCCTTTACTCCCTTCCACTCACTTCATCAACTCACTCACTGCTCCTCACATATGACACTCCTTGTCCTATAGGTGTTCCATTGCATGGGCTAGCCTCCATACCTAGAACACTCTGCCCCCTCACCTCTGCCTCTTAGTTTCCTAAGCTTCATTCAAAACTCAGCTCAAATTGTACCTTCTACAGGAGGACTTTTTAATCTTCTACTGTTAGAGCTTTCCTCTGAAATTATCTTCCATTTATGAAATATCTATATCTATCTATAGATATATGTATATATACACACATATCTATATATTACATTATGTATGTACACATGTATCCAGTGTTTACTGTGCGCTGGACACTGTCCTAAGTGCTGGGGGGTAAAAGAAAGGTAAGAACACAGTCCCCGCCCTCAAAAAGCTCATAAAATGGGGGAGGCAATTTGCAAACTATGTATATACAACACACACATGTGTATGTGTGTATGTGTCCTGTGAATGCATATAAAACCCATACATGTGTAAGTATCTCATGTGTTTTATATAGATTATCTAACTGTCCATCTATCTATCTATCTATCTATCTATCTATCTATCTATCTATCTATATCTATCCATCCATCCATCTATCTATATCGATCTTTC
>CM053587.1:11065891-11114726 GCA_028646515.1 Pseudochirops corinnae
CCCCCACACACACTCTTCTTTCTCTCTTTGTCCAGTACCATAAAAGAGATGAACCACACTTATTTTGTTGAACACTACTGGACAGTCGTCTTTGAGACATACGTGTCTATAATATGCTTGTTTCAGCCCTAGATTTTCTTGGTAATTTACGTCAGCATCTTAAAAATAATCCTTGAGGAGCATTTTAGTAGGTATGGAATCATATTCTGTTAACAATGAAACTCAAAAAGCAACCATATAACTAAGTAACTGTTCAGTATATTTTAAATAATCATTCTCACTCATAAAGAGAATGAAACATTTGGAGGTGATAGAATGTTGCCCTTGGAGTCAAGAAGGCCTGAGTTCTAGACATTTGCTAGTTGTGCAAACCTAGACAAGTCATCCCTTCTAAGTCTCAGTTTCCTTATGTGTAAAATGAAGAAATTGGCCTCAATGGCCTTTAAGTTAGTTCCCTTCCACAACTACATCTCTGATCCTGGAAGATTCAAATGTGTGTATTTAACTCCTTAATATTCTCTGACGTTTCCTTAGAAAGTTTAAATCACAATTTATGACATACAATTTTATAGTTCTGGGTGCTGAGAGGCTCTAACTTGGCTTGGTTTCAAGCTTCTGTGTTGCCGGTCTCTTCTAAGTACCTGAGCCTTAACCTAGATGACTCAGCAGAGCTGTCCATTTAGGAATGTGTGCATAAGCTCATTGAACCGAGTTAGCCTTGGTTCATCTTTACTGAGAAGCACGAGTCTGCCCTATCCTTTTTGTCCTTGAGTACCCCAGGTCTCAATTCAAACTAGAGCTAAAAAATGATTGGAAAATTTAGTCCTGTTTATTTGCCTATTTGGTGCAATGAAGACATATATTGATATATGCATGTGTCTGTACCCATGCACACATGCAAATACACATGTATGCATGTATGTACCCACAATATTGTGTTTATAGATTTAGGCACATGTACATACATGCATGTATATATACACACATGCATATGCACACACATACACATGCAACATACATATACATATGTATCTGTATACACATGCACAATACACACGCATATACACACATACATATACATGCATACACATGCACACACATACACATACATATACATATACACATACACAATGCATATACACATACACATACATATACACACATATACATACACACACATACACACATGCACACACATGCACATATACACATACATATACATATGCATATGCATATACATATACATATACATATACATATACATATATATACATATACATGTATGTGTGTATATATTTAAGCCAGAGCTCTATCTTATTCTACTTTGAGGGGGGAAAAAGACCGTCAAACAAACAAGCCTTATTCTATAAGTATGAGCATTTTAAGCTGATATGTGCAGTCTGCTTTCATATGGTTCTCAGGGCTGAGCCTCATAAATCCTAGTAAGAAGTTAGGTAGTTTAAGAATTATTCAGTATTTTCCCAGGAGGAAGTTAAATTCAGAGAGTCTCAGGGAGATTAAGTGGCCAAGGTGATACTGCTAAAAGATAACAGTGAAACAGATTTGACCCAGGTTTTCTTATTCCTAAATCCAGTATAAGGCTGCCCTGACTTAGAAACCAACCCTTCCCTTTTGAATCTGACAGGCAAACTGACAGCCTGGAAACAATAATTCTGATGACTCAACATCTTCTCATGCTTAACCACGAACAACACACAAACATTAAGTTACACAACACATTTGGGACACCTACCACCACCGTTTTTCACCACGTTGCTAGAATTTGCTTTTCTTTAGAAGACTACATACATGAGAAGAGGAGAAGCTCAATTATTTTGAAATAAAGTGAGATTAGATGGAACTGCCTACGTTTGCCAGCCATCTGGAGCAGTAACAATCTCCCCTGGGAGCCTGAGCAACTAAAAAGAATTTGAACTTGAACAACTTTTAAATTGAGAAATGCAAGTGTAGACAGTGGGCTTATGTATATTGCCTTATACAATATATATTGTATATATACAATATATATTGGCTCATATATATATATATATATAAATATATTTATATATATATATATACACATATATATAAATTATATATATATATATATATATATATATATATATATACACAATATATATACAATATATATAGCGGCTCAAAACAGTAAATTTGTGTTTTATATGAAATAAGAGTGTCCCACAAACTTTGATCCCAATTGAAGTAACTAAAAAAACCACTATGTGTCTAATATATTAATCAGGTAAGAATGCTTTGACCAATTAAATATATAAACTAAGCCTGAACTATCTTAGTCACCTCTATTGAACTAGTCAATCAATCGAAGGTGTAAACTAGGTATGAAGTGGGAATTGAATGAAATCAGATGAGGAAAAAAATGTCTTGTGGTTGGCTGGAGAGAATCAACAGAAACAATTCTGATAAGGAAGCAAAGGTGGAGCTGACAAGAGAGATCGATGGGGTTGCATAAGGAACTTATTAGTCAACTTAGATTTTTAAAAGACACGAATGACTGAAAGAACATTTATGAAGTGCTTATTATACATCAAGTACTCTCCTAGGCACCTGTGAGACAAACAGAAAATGAGTCTGTCTATTCTCAAGGAACTCCCATTTCTAATTGACATATAAGAGAGTACAGAGAGGATAACAATATTCAATGGTTCTTAGGGTATGTTGGCAGGTCTGCTGGCAACGTGTGGGAGTCCAGAAAGCATAGTGGCAATTTGGAAGTTGTGGTTTCTTTCTATTCTTTACTGGAATATCATAGTTTGTGACTCCCTGCTCATCCATATCTACTTAGCAATGGATGAAGGGAGAGCAGTAAGGCCTGACTCTCCACAGTTGATAACTGAGGAGTAGGCCTGAGGGTCGGAGTAGAATGAGAATGTTGGGTTGTCTCCTTTAGATGGGTTGGTGGGTATCAGAAAGCACCTTCCCTTGTCTAGATTCTAGAAGACAGAAGCAAAGGAATGATTCTTATTTTTATAAATCTGAATCAGTTCCTTAGGTATTTTGGAAACACTCCCTATGTTTAAAAAAAATGACAAAGGTTTTTCCCCTAGTTAACTATTTGTCTTCTAATCATAGCAGTATTGAATTTGTTTGTGTAAAATCATTTTAATTAATTTAAACAAATTTTATCTGTAAGAAAGGTATCCCACAGCTTTCAACTCCCATGACTGTAACTAAAAGATAACTTCTTTTTTTCCCTCCAGGAAGTGAGAGAAAAATAAATATTTGATAAATGAAAAATGAAAAATTATTTTAAAATAAACTTAAAGATAGCAATGAGGGCAGATAACTTAAAATGAATGAAAATATCTCATGATCTTATAAGAAGAGTGTCAAGCCTGCCCAAGTTCACCATGAAGTGAGGCTGGTGAAGAAAGTCAAGATCAAGAAAAGATTTTTTAAAAAGTTATATTGGAAAAGAGAAGATTATCAAAGAAGAGATAGAATTACTTCTTAGGGTGGACAGGTTGATAATGGATAACTAAAAGAAGCCAAAAAAATAGAATTTTAAATTTTGTTTATTATCTCTTTAAGGTGAATGACCTTTGATCTGGAAAAGATAGGAAATATGGCTAATGAGGAGTTGAAACTCAAAATGAGTATGGAGATACTTTTGGTGAATTCAAATGACCAGGTCTGGGCCAACTACATCACAGGGTACTGAAAGAGCTAGCAGATGCTTTTGCTAAGCTCCCATAAATAATCTTCAAAAGATTGTAGAGGAGAAAAATATTGCAGAACTGGAGATGATTTTCAGAAGTGGGAAGAAATTTCAGCAAGATTTTTGGGATCAGTTTGTGAAGGGCTGGATTGTGAACATTAAAAAAGAAAGTTGTGATCACAAAGGACCATCATCACTACATCAAGAAGAGATCATGTTACACTCTCCTTATTTCCCTACTTGATGAGATTTCTAGATTGGTCTATCAGGAGAATGTTGTAGATAAAATTTCCCTCGATTTTTAGGAAAGCATCTGCTAATATTTCATCCAATCTTTGTACTCAATTAGCTCCAGCAAAGGGGTCTAAGGATCTATGCTTGACCCAGTACTGGTCTGCATTTTTCATCCGACGGAATGGATGGAAAAACATTGATGGCAAGCTTGTTAAATCTGGAGATGAAGCAAAGCTGGAAGGAACGGCTAACACGTTGGATGACAGAGTCAAGAGCCAATAGAGCAATGACAGATTAGGATGAAGGGATGGATCTAATAAGGAGAAATGTAGCAGGATAAATGTAAAATCTCAGGAACACAGAATCTCAGAACCTCAGTATCTATCCAGTCCAATCCACAACTGAGCGAGGTCATCTTTTATTGCATAGCAGGATAATTAGTCATTCAATCTTTGTGAGAAATGATCTCCAGTCACGCAACCCATTATAATCCAAATGTCTGATAGGTTTTTTGTAGTATATCAATTTTAAATTGGCCGTACTGCAATGTGAGTCAATAAACATTTAAGTACTTCTTACTTCTACCAGGCACTATGCTCAATGCTGGGCTTACGAAGAACGGCTCACAGAAAGACAGCATGTGGACAACTATGTTTAAAGAAGATATATATACGGGATAAATTAAGGATGATCACAAACGGAAGGCAATAAGGCTAAAGGGGACTGGGAAAGGCTTATTGATAAAGATGGGGCTTTAGCTGAGATGTAAAGGAAGCTAGGAGGGAGAGATGTGGACGAAAAGTATTCCAGGACTGGAGTAGGCTGAGATTTGAGGTAGGACAGTAACTGACAGTGTCAAAGGTCAAGAAGGATGAGGATTGAGAAAAGGTCACCAAGTTTGGATAAAGTCACAGAAGCACCAAATCAAAGAGCTGGAAGGGACCTTAGGGTCCAGCTAGCCTAATGTATAGCTGAATAAGAATCACCTCTAGAATATACCTGATAAGCTGTTACCCAGACCTTCCTTAAAGACCTAGTTAGGGGGAATTGTTCTGGGCTGGGCCAGACCCAGGCCAGTGACCTGGAAGTTTTGGTTTGATGTGGAACAAAATGAGACAATCAGAGATCAAACAACCATTAACAAAAGGGGACTTACTTAGGCATGCCAGGAGAAGGACATTCAGTGTCCTAGAGGACACCTCCAATTGATTCAGCTGTACAAAGTTCCCTTGCCTCAGCTGCCTCTGGCGACCCACTAGCCAAGCATAGGAGAGGGTTCTGGGAGTTCTTGAGTTCCTGTTTTGTGTTTCAGATGACCACGGAGTGATGTCACCAGGCTGAATCTTCTGTTCCGAGTTAAGCAAATTTTGAGGATAGTGCATTAATACTTATGAAGTATTTTGCAAATATTATTTCACTCGTTCCTCACAACAATCCTGTAAGACAGGTGATATTATTATGCCCATTTTCAAGATGAGGAACTGAGATTGTGAGGGTAAGTGAACTAAGGTCACAGAGTGGTGTCTGAGACAGAATTGAACCCAGGACTTTCTTAATAATTTTCCCCAAATGTGGGTCTGACCATGTCACCTTTCTACTCAATAAACTCTAGCGTCCCTTTATTGCCTCCAGGATAGAATCTGCTTTGGCTTTTAAAACCCTTTACACCTGGCCCCCTTCTCCCTTTCTAGTCTTCCATAAATATTGACTACTATGTGCCAGGCCCTGTGAACATACAAAAGGAGGCAAAAGACAGCATACTCTACATTTTGGTGACACTTCCCTTCTTGCAATTGTTCCCATCTCTGTTTCCTGAATCCCTGCTTTTTCTTTTGGGGGTCCTTTATACCTGCAATGTTCTCCCTCCACCTCCTAAAACTCAGGTCAAGTCTCACTTCTAGATGTCATCCCCCAATTCCCTTTATCTTTCATGCCCCTTATCCCATATCCAATCCGTGGTAGTTTCAGCTTTGCAGTATCTCTCACATCTGTCCCCTTCTCTCTTCCGATACCGCCACCACCTTGGTGCAGGATCTCATCACCTCATGCCTGGACTATTGCAATAACTGGGGGTGGGTCTGCCTGCCTGAAATCTCTCCCCACCCCAATATATCCTCCATTCTGCCATCAAAGTGATTTCCTAAAACTCAGGTCTGACCATGTCACTCCCCTATTTAATAAGCTCCATTGGCTCCTTATAACCTCCAGAATCACACATAAAATTCTATGTTTGATATTCAAAGCCCTTGTAACCTAGCCCCCTCCTACCTCCTACCTCCTACCCCCCTCCTACAGTCTTCTTACACTTTCCTCCCTGCAATGTACTCTTCAGTCCAGTGACATTGGTATCCTGGTTGTTCTGAGAACAAGACACTCCATCTCTTTTCCACTCTGGGCATCTTGAACGTGCTCCTTCCTTATCTTTGCCTACTACCTTCACTCTCTTCCTTTATGTCTCAACTAAAATCCCAACTTCTACAGGAAGCCTTTCCTAAATTCTCTTAATTCTAGGGACTTCCTTCATTTAACTATTTCTTCTTTATCCAGAACACAACTTGTTTGTGTAATAATTATTCACTTGTTGGCTCTCCCTCTTAGATTGTGAGCTCCTTGAGGGATGGACTGTCTTTTCCCTCTCTTTGTATCCCCAGTGATTAGCAGAGTCCCTAGCACAAAGAAGTTCCTTAATAAATATTTACTGACTGACTTACTGACCTTCTGCAGGAGGTCTTTCCTTGTTGGTCTTACTGCTAATGCCTTCCCTTTGAGATTACCTTCCATTTACTCTACCTATCTGTCTATCTATCTTTCTATCTTTCTATCTATCTATCTATCTATCTATCTATCTATCTATCTATCTGTATATTTTTGTTGTTGAGTAATTTTCAGTCATGTCTGACTCTCTATGACCCCATTTGGTATTTTCTTAGCAAAGATATTGGAGAGGTTTGCCATTTCTTTCTCTAGTTTATTTTAAGATGAGGAAACTGAGGCAAACAGGGTGAAGTGAGTTGCCCAGGGTCACACAGCTAATAAGAGTCTGAGACCAGATTTGAAACAGGAAGAGGAGTCTTCCTGACTCCAGGCCTGGTACTTTATCTACTGTACCATCTAGACTTTATGTACATATACATATCCATGTCTATATGTACACACCCACCCACACCCACACACTATCACCACTCTGTGTAGGTCCTCATCACCTCACTTTTGGACTATTGTAATAATCTGCTGGTGGGTATCTATCTATCTATCATATCATATTTCATCTGCATAGTTGTTTGCATCTTCCTAATTGGAATGTGAGCACCACATCTGGTAACTAGTAAATCCTAATAAATGTTTGTTGATTTGGTCTGGGTTGGAGGGGTATGGATAGGTTTTATCCATCCTGCTAGAGGGCCTAACTGCCCACGGGGATGAGCTCACAGAGGGAAGTATCAAGGTAATGCAAAATATTATATTTAAGGCATTTTCTGAGGAAAAGTCATATGTATATACATATATATTCCTCTTAATAACTTCTTAAAATTTTAAAATCCCTCCATTTTAACTTAAAGGAAAAATGTACCAAAGAAAGGACTTTCGTGTACAAAAATCCTCATGTTCCATCTTTTAAAGTAATAATACTAGCTAGATTTATGTAGTGCGCTGTAAACATGATCTATTTATCTTCATCACAACCCTGGGAGGGAAGGGTTACTCTTATCCCCATTTTACAAAAGAGAAAAGTGAAGTACACAGAGATCCAATGCCTTTCTCAGGGCTACACAGCTAAAAAGTGTCTGAGGCAGAGTTTGAACTTAGTTCTTTTCTTGGCTCCAGGTCCACTGTGACTACTAGCTGGTCATTCGTAAGCATTTCCATCTGTAGCCCATAAATGTCTGTTAGCACTAAAGATCAGACATCTATGAAGAGGCCCCCCTTTTCCCCTTCCCCCACTTCAATCTGTTAGGGCTGTGTCAGATTTATTTAAGAGCTCATTGGATTTCCCCTTTGGAAACATGTCTTATTAATAACATGGGCAGAGTATGAGCATGAATCACATTTCTTGCCTTTCCTAGCATTTCTTATGGTTTAAGGAATTCTCATCTCCAATGTACATAATGCCCAGTTTTTGCAATGAGGGTAAGAAAGAACATCCATTTCTTATCCATTTGAAAGTTTGACCCTCATTAGACCAGCAAACATCTTCCCATGAAGCAAGGCAATTAAGTCTGGCAGAACTCAGACACGGCCAGAGCCTCAACAAGCTTTATTTATTGCTTCTCTCTGTCTACTGCGATCATTGCACACAAATACACTTATTTTCAAAATAATAAATGAGTGGTTATGTAGCTCATTTTGTAGTTTCAAGATTCTCATAGTCAGATTTCTCTAAGTCCTTAAAACCTCAAACTTAGCTTTGCATGTTGATTTGACTATTTTTCACATGAATTTCAAAGCTTCAAAGATTTCATAGCCTCATAGAATTATAGAATTAGAGCAGGAAAAGACTTTAGAAGCCATCAAATAGGGCAGCTGGGTGGTGCAGTGAATAGAGCACCAACTCTGGAGTCAGGAGAACCTGAATTCAAATTCGGCCTAAGACATTTGCCACTTAACTAGCTGTGTGACCTTGGGCAAGTCACTTAACCCCAATTGCCTTGTCTACCCCCTTCCAAAAAAAAAGTTAAAAAAAGAAGCCATCAAATACAATCCTTTCATTTTACTGATGAGGAAACTGAGTCACAGAGTATTTAAGTAATTTGTCCAATGTTATATGATAGTAGGTGGATAAGGCAGGATTTGAACCAAGGTCCTTCCTTACTCCAGGTGCATTGTCCTAGCCCCTACACTATTCTGGCTCTATAAATCATGCTGTAATTCTGACATCTGGTTGGCTATTTCGTCTACTCAAGCAAATCACACTCCTGTATTCCAGTATATAACTTAGTAGATCATTTGATGACAAGCTTTGGCTAAAAATATTCATTGTTGGTTACATGCATAATGACTATAGCATCCTTTATTAACCTGATAGCAGAACATGATAATAATACCTAGAATTTTAAGGTTTGCAAAGCATTTTATCTCATTCGATCCTCCCAACAACCCCATGGATTCCTGTCAGGCAATCAGAAGTTAAATGATTTGCCCAGGGTCACAATGCTAGGGAGTGGCTAAGGCTTGATTTGAACTCAAGTCTTCCTGACTCCAGGTCTAGTGCTGCATCTACTACATCACTTCCTATTTTTTGAGATGAAGAAACTGAGATTGAAAGAAGTTGTGATTTGCCAAGCTATTAAAGAGTCTGAGGCAGGACTCCAGTGCAGAGTAAAGCAATACTAATCATAGCTAGATTTACAGAGTGTCATAGGGTTTAGGGATCTTTTTCAAGAGGCGATTGGTGATTTCTTTCAACTTGTATTTTGCCCTCTGGTTCTGGAATATGAGGGCAATTTTGCTTGATAATTTCTTGAAAGATGGCGTCCAGGCTCTTTTTTTGATCATAGCTTGCAGGTGGTCCAATAATTTTTAAATGATCTCTCCTGGATCTATTTTCCAGGTTAGTGGTTTTTCCAATGAGATATTTCACATTGCCTTCTGTTTTTTTCATTTGTATCGATCTGCTTTATAGTATCCTGATTTCTCATAAAGTCATTAGCCTCCATTTGCTCCAATATAATTTTGAAGAAATTAGTCTCTTCAGTGAGTTTTTGAAATTTCTTTTCCATCTGGGCAATTCAGCTTTTTAAGGCGTTCTTCTCCTCATTGGCTTTTTGGACCTCTTTTGCCATTTGAGTTAGTCTATTTTTTAAGGTTTTATTTTCTTCCATATTTTGGGGTCTCCTTTAGCAAGCTGTTGACTCACTTTTCATGATTTTCTTGCATCATTCTCATTTCTCTTCCTAATTTTTTCTCCTCGTCTCTTACTTCATTTTCAAAATCCTTCTTGAGCTTCTCCATGGCCTGTAACCCATTCATATTTTTCTTGGAAGATTTTGATGCAGGAGTTTTGACTTTGTTGTCTTCTTCCCATTCCATGTTTTGATCCTTTTTGTCCCCCCAAAAGGATTCTGTGGTCTGTTTGTGCTTCCTCTGCTTGCTCATATTAATAGCCAATTATTTGACTTTTGAGCTCTTCAGCACGGTAGAACTCTGCTTCTAGACTGCAGAGAGCTGTGTCCCAAATCGCTGGGGTTTTTGCAGCTGCTGGAGCTATTAGGAGGGCACCCTCTCTGAAGCCCTCACAAGCTCTGGCACACTGACCACATACCCCAGGACCACCATCCAAGACTGTGATCCAGATGCAAGCAGGTTAAAGCAAGAGTGATTACGCTCTGAATGGTTGCTTGGTCCCCCTACCATCTGCAGGCCAGGAGCTCCAGAGGCAGCCACAAGGCAGCATCAGCAGCTGCTGTGCCTCAGCCACTTCTTGCCCAGTGGGCAGGGAATGGACCAGGCTCTTCTGTCCCCCTGTTCCAACAGAGTTCTCCATTGACTTTTTGCTTTCTCTTTGGTGCTTATGGGTTGAGAAGTCTGGAAACCACCACAGCTGCTGGTGCTTCACTTTCCTGAAGTCTGCTCTGGCTGCTGCTGGTTGAGGCCTCCCTGGGGCCAGAAGCAGGTGGCTTCTATGGGACGGCACTTGGCTCCCAGTGCTCTGCAATAGACCTTTCCTGTCAACCTGCCTTCAGTGGGAGATTTGTTTCTCTCTGTCACTTTGTCGGTTCTGTAGCTCTAAAGTTGTTTAGAGTCATTTTTCATATGTCTTGGAAGTGATTGGGGCCAGAGACCACACCAAATTTGTGCTTCTACTCCGCCATCTTGACTCCACCTCCCATCATAAGGTTTATAAAGTGCTTTGCAAATACTTTGGCATTTTATGCTCACAACAATCCTGTGTGATAGGTGGTATTATTGTCTGCATTTTACATGTGAGGAAACTGAGGCAGGCAGCAGTTAAGTGACTTGCCTGGGCATTGCATAGCTAATGTCTGAGGCTGGATTTGACCTCAGGTCTTTCTGATCCCAAGTCCAACATTCCATACATTATGCCACCTGACATTAATAATAATAATAGTGATAATAGCTAGTATTTATACAAAGTGCCAGGTGCTGTGCTAGATACTTTTCAATTATTATCTCATTTAGTCCTCAAAACATAGCTGAAGGGTAGGAGCTGTTATTCTCCCTGTTTTACAGATGAGGAAACTGAGGCAAAGTGATGTTAAAGGATGCACAGTCATTAAGTATCTGAGGTTGAATTTGAACTCAAATCTTCCTGAGTCCCACTCTTGGTGCTCTATCCATGGGGCCATCTAGCTACCCCAGATATTATTGTTATTAATCAGTGAAGAATCTTTCCGAATTTAACCCCCAAAAGTCAGTTTTATTTCTTGCCATTAGGAATAAATAAAGATGTAGACCCCTATGTGAAGACTTTTTGGATTGAGAGGGTTTCTTAAAGTTTACTTTTTGCTGGCAAAGCCTTTGAAGAATCTAGTATAACCTGGTCCTGCAGAACATAAATGACTCACAATTTATAAGTGACTTCACTATTTTCAAACTCTTTTAAGCTCATTAGGTCATTGGGTCATTACAGTTTCCCTGTGAGACAGGTGCTCTTCTTATGTGAGGCTCAGAAATGACTTGCTCGAAACCTTACAAGCAGTAAATGTCTCAAGCCCTTTTGAACCATAGTTTTCCCAACTCCAGTGTCAGCACTAAACCCATCACACTGAGGGGCCTTCCCTGTCTTCACCTTGAGCTGTCTTCTGTAGGCAGATTTCTCATAGATTAAAATCCAAGAAAGATACAACCTTTTGCCAATCATTTCAAGAAAGATGATTACTCCACCTATTACAGCTACTTTTTGGGTGTGGGGTGGGGAAGAGGGCTGGAATCTTTACAGAAGATGCAAACTAGCAGTAATGCTAAAAGCTGTAGACCTTCATGACAGGGGTCCTGGCGCCTAACTTGTGACACCTGGGACAGGGGTAAATGGAGGGGGGGACAAGGATAAGATACATAACCACAGCAGTCACCTGAAAGAGCCAAGTAATACAATGGAATCTCTAGGGAAGTGGAATTTATCCTTGACTTGGTCACTTGGGGAGTTTCAGCTTTGATGAGATGATATTGATTACATGGCTAAAAGAGAAAGAACAATAATTTTGTATAAAGTTGTCCTCTGGACTTGATGCCTGCTTGATACCATTGCCATTTCTGCCCAGTTTGGTGTGAGTATACCTGTGTTAGTCTTCCACAACGAGGTCAATCCTTCAACAGAGGAGATCAACATGGTGTGTATGTGTGTGTGTGTGTGTGTGTGTGTGTGTTTTATATGATATCACTTGTTTTGATTATTTTCTCACTTCTGACATTCCAGAAAGGTAAGTCCCAATTAGGTAGGAAACTTCCAGAAAGGGTGAGTCCACATATGGGGTGGAGGGAAAGGGATGGTGTTTGAAAAGAGCAGGAATAAAAGCCTGTCTGTGATGAAGATGTCCTGTCACAAGAATGCTTAGACCCTCCAGACCATAGAGGTTTTTGGAATATCAATGTAAAGCAAAAGAAAATTAGTCCTCATGTGGTAACCCACATGATGGGACTATGGAGAGATTCCCAGATAAGGGACTTTAAGGTAACATATCACGAGTGAAAATGTCCTTTTCCTGTAGTTCTATGAAGGGGGAGGGAAATTAATTGGTTCTTCCTTAGGTAATCACAGAGATGAGTCCTTTCATGACACTTCTCTCAATAGATGATATTCAAGTGGTCCATTAATAGGAAGGAAGTTTGAAGGAGTGGCCACTTTTCTGGCAGAATCAGTGGTTCTGAACAGAACCAATGAAAGGGGAGAGATGGAGACACTGAGGAGGATGTGACCTTGTGAAGTCCAGAGAAGAATAATCAGCTTTTGTTCCCAGGTACTTTCAATGATGAGAGTTAGTGGCTTGAAGAATTCAGTTCCATTATTTGAGTTGCAAGACGCAAAAGGAACAAATGATAATCTCCCTTTTGACTTTGTCACCACAGATACCATAAAACCAAGCAAGGAAAAAAGTTCCCTCAATTCTTCCCTTTCCACAAATAAGATAGTGTCAGCAGATAGGGTCCCCAGGGGAAAGCCTTGCTCATTCATCATTTATAGTTGGCCAAATTGGCCAATGATTCCCCATCTGTTGGCAGTGTATCCAGCTGCCATGGCTCTGCTTGTGTCTTTCTCCCAGAGAAGGTGAGAACAGCAGTCTCCAGGGAGCCTGGAGTTGTCACTGCTGTGTTCTCAGACTCACCACCTGACATGGCCCAGATTCCACCCATTCAGATTCGTACACCTGGGTTTTTGCAAAGGTAGCGATTTATTGCCAGATTGCTGGTTCCTTAATCCCTAAACCCACTTCCTTCATACATTGTATAAATATACATTATTCAAATCACCTTATGTTGCTTCTGTGGTATATTTCTCCTATACAGTTGAGAAACTGGGGTTAGCAATTTTGAGTAAAAAGTCCAGTGCCCACACTAACTGGAGATAAGCTTAGGCATGTTTGGAATGCTCTGGACCCATTGAGGCTGTTCAATTATTAGAGTAATTACTATATTGGAACAGTTATTTACTAGAAAAGGGATCTAGTGAAACCCTGATGAACAGAAAAAAGCTAACGGAGTTTCCCAAAATGCGAAGCTTCTTCCCAGAAAGCAATGTGGCAGACGAGAGATTCTGAATCCACAAGTATAGTTAACATACTCCACAAAGAATCACCAGTTATGGAAAGCAGTCAGTCATCTAATACGTGCATCTTCTAAGGCAATAAAACTACATAGAAATTGTTGCATCCTAGCAATTAAATTCCAATTTACTATAAGGGCTGAACTTTATTTGTACTTTAAAACATGTTTCTAAAGGTGGTAATGGAAAAATCCATCTGAATAGCAAACATTAAAGGATGAAGATTTGATTTTCATTTATTTATTTTTGCTTTTTGGAGGGGGGAGGGCAGGGCATTTGGGGTTAAGTCACTCACCCAAGGTCACACAGCTAGTAAGTGTTAAGTGTCGGAGGCCAGACTCAAACTCAGGTCCTCCTGACTCCCGGGCTGGTACTCTATTCACTGCACCACCTAGCCACCCCTGAAAATTTGATTTTATATTTACTAACCATCAGCCTTTTCCTCCCAAATGCTACTGGATGAATGAAAGGCAGTATAGTAGAGGAGAAAGTCCAGTGAATAGGATGTTAGAGGGATCTAGATTCAAATTCTGGCTCTTCTACTTAGTAATTGTATAAACTTTGTTAAGTATTTTAACCTTCCGGGCCTCAGTTTATTTGTATCTAAGATGAAGAGATTGGACTCCTTGGAGAGCGGATCCCTAAGGTATTTTCTATCTAGGGCACTGATCCTAAGTAAATAAATAAATATGGTAATCCTTAAAAGGCACTCTTGTCTCGTTGCATGTCAGGGATTCAAATTTACTGTTACATGGAGACTGATTTTTCTTGCTAGTTGCTGCACAGACAAGATTCTTTTTTCCCCTCTTAGACAATTCTAGAAATTGTTTTACATGTTGAAATATGCAGAGAAAAATATAGGGAACTATGTTTCATCTGTACTCAAAGTTATAAAACTCCACATATCATCTGACCCAATAATATCACTACTAGGTCTATATCCCAAAAAGATAAAAGAAAACAGAAAATGACCTATTTATGAAAAAATGTTTACAGCAGCTCTTTTTGTGGTGACAAAGAATTAGAAATTGAGGCAATGTTCATTGATTGGGGAATGACCAGACAAGTTGTGGTATATTATTGTGGTGAAATACCATTGTGCTGTAAGAAATGATGAATAGGAGATTTCAGAAAAACCTGGGAAGTCATAGATTAACTAATGCAAAGAGAAGTAAGAAGAACCAGAAGAACATTGTACACAGTAATAGCAATATTGTAATGATGATCAACTATGAAAAACTTAATTACTCTGAGCATGACAATGTTCCAAGACAATTACAAAGTACCCACAGATGAACAATGCTATCTACCTCCAGAAAGAGGACTAATGAACTTTGAGTGCAAATTGCAGCATACTTTTTTCATTTTATTTATTTTTCTTGCTATGTGTGTGTGTTTCAGACTCTTCGTGACCCCATTTATGGTTATCTTGGCAAAGATATTGGAGTGGTTTGCCATTTCCTTCTCCAGTTCATTTTACGGATGAAGAAACTGAGGCAAACAAGGTTAAGTGATTTGCCCAGGGTCACACAACTACTAAGGGTCTGAGACAAGATTTGATGAAGAAGAGGAGTCTTCCTGACTCTAGGCCAGATGTTCTTATTGAAATCCTATTTCTTGCCTCCGTAAGAAGTGGGGTAGGGGCTGGAGGGAAGAGAGAATTTGGAAATCAGAATTTCAAAAAATGAACGTTAAAACATTTTAAATATATTGCGGAAATATTTAATGAAACAAAAATATATTCGAAAAAAGAGGAAATATGTTTCCTGACTTGAGAGTGGAAAGAGGTGAAGGGAAAGACTGAATTACTGAAAAAAACTTTTATTTTCTATAAGAATGTTATTTATACTGCAATTAATATCAACTTAAGCCGCCTCATTTCTAATTGGATAGATACACTAAGCATCTTTCAGGGGCTTCTTGTCTGATAAATACGATTCGAAATGAAAGCAAGAGAATAAAGTTTGGTGGTTCTAGGAAACTCTCACAGCAGAGATGTGTTTCTTTGTCGTTTTTGGTTTTAAATTTTATAGAGAACTTGGAGGAAGTTCATTTGACCTGGTACATTTTAGTTCGGGTTGCAAACATAGTAGCACTTTCAAAGATGACTTAAATGTCTGTCTTCTTAATGTGTCCCCAAAGAATTTGAACCAGACTAGCTCGGCTTCTAACAATTCAGAAGAATCAAGAACAAGTACTGCAGCAACACAACATTCACTTTTAATATTTTTACCAGTTCGTTGTCTCTTACAGAAAAATGAAAACATTTTTTGATAATACAGATTGGTTTTTGAGCTCAGAAATCTTTACTGGAATGCACATTAAAAATGCCTTTAAATGCAGGTTTTCATTTGTTCGATATTTTCATGGTTTCTGGTTCTTTTTGTTCTTGTTTTCCACTTCCTGTGTGGTACACCATTGCTACTCTGGCAGTAGTGAGCTATGATACAGTAAACTTCCCAACAGAAATGTGTCTTATCATCCATTTATTTATCTCTGTGTGTTCCATGCTGAAATATGATAAGCAATTCCCTTTCTTCTCCCCTCCTGTAGTGGTCAACTACTCCATGAAACCACCATCTTCTCTGGAGCACTGAAATCAAGAAACTCAATATGGCTGCCAGCAACCAGATTGGAGTCTCCTTTGAGCCAGGGTCTAATTCCCAACAAAATATGCTACTACGATATCAGATAAAATAAAACTCTAACAGGTACCGGCCCCTTTTCTATGAGAGAAATTTTAAATTACAAATTCCACATCTGACTAAAAATTACTGTGGTAAAAGATGGCAGCAGTCATTAAAAGGTGGTATCCAGTGTTGCTGTGTAGGACACACGTTGACTCCTACACCACCCTTTGATGTGATGATCTTTTTTCCCCCATGACATTATTTTGGTTGTTCAAGTGTAAAAAAGCACAACAAAACCTGTACATCCACTTTATTCCTGCTGGGGATGACAAGAATTCCATCAGGCTATAATGATCAAAACAAGATTTCCTCAATCCTAGCCTCCCACCCGATAAATCTTAGAACCCTTGTCTAAGGAGCAATTTCAATTTTTGGCAATGCTGTACCAACTTTCTGTTAAGAGTTTTACTATATTAATGTTCCTCTTTCAGGCTTCTCTTCAGTGGGTCACCTCAGGGAAAGAAGTTGAAGAATGGGCATCAAACAGGAAAATTTGCAGGTGGAGAACTTTAGAAAGATCTCATTACTGAACACAGAGTCCAGAGGGCATGAAGGTGGACATGCTCAGCAATATTCATTCCAATGGTTTTGTTTTTATTTTCAGAAAGAATGAAAAATGGTGTGGACACTTGGTATAGATTTTAAACAGCTAACAGTCTTTTCAGAGGTTTTTGATCAGCACCAATTCCTGTACTAGTAAGTTTATTCAAAAGTTAAGAAAGGTTATTAAACTTTAGCATTATAAAGGTAGACTGGAGCTTTGCCTGTTCCACTAGACATTTCTTGCATACTTTCATTCTTAATAAAGTGCTTGTAATATAGGTAATTGCTCTTTATTAAGGGATCCTTCCCATGAGTTAACCCCCTTAATCAAAATGAGAGAGATGATTATTTCCCTAATTGCCTCAAGACTTTTCTCCTTCGTGAGACATTTAATAGGGCAGGGAAAAGATCAGTAGGTCCTGCCTTTCTTTAAATAATATATTTGTCTTATCCTAGCCCATTCCGGTCTCTCTAAGCTTAGGAGTGTGAGTCTGATTTCTAAGTTAGAAAGTAGTATTTGGATTATAACTCACAATCTCTTTGGATGTATATATCTTTTACATGTTGTATATCTAACCTATTTTTAAAAATTGTGCATGCATACATTGTCTTCTTTCAATATTACAGCATCTGTTGCTTTCCAGATATCCTAGCTTCTGATGAAGGAAATGGTATACTTCTATTTACAGTAGTCTCTCTAGATAATATACGAACTTATTTATGATTTCCTGGACTCCAATGGTACTTCTATACCTTCCAGACACAAAACTCTACATTCATAGAAAAAATTTATTGGCATTATTACAGAGCTTTAAAATGCAACCACAATCAGTTCAGGAAATAGGTTTATTTACTCATGGCCATGGGAAAGAATCTACATGAGAACATTCATGAAAACATACCAGCTGTGGCATACTTGGATCACACTATTAAATAAATCCCATTTATCAGAACTAGTTACGGAAACAATGGGAAACTGGAACTTAACCTAAGTACAAATATTGGTCCCTGTGGGTTCTCAATGCTCTTCAAAAAATAAAAAAAGGTAAAGTAAAAGGGAGAAGGGACAGAATTCTAGTTTCTGTTTTGACTGAAACTGCGAATATAGAAACATCTTTCTCTCAACCCAGAGCTAACATCTCCTTTAAAGCCCTGAAGACTTCTTGAAAACTGTGTGATTAACTTTAGCATTCATTAAGATTGATGTAGATTAACCAAGGACATGACAAAATTAATCATTATTTTCCAATTTGGAGAGTTTGTAATTGTACTTTGCCCTTTTTTTTAAATTAAAAAAATATGGATGCCAAGTGAGACTTTGGTTATCTCCACTAAAAGAAAGTCTCTTGAGAGCTTGGGCAAGCTTAGTTCTTTTGAAGTACAAGTGTTAGCAGGTTTTTTTCCCCTTTAAACTTTTAAATATTTTCCCCCATGAAATGTAAATAAGGAAGAAACATTAAATAGTTTAGTAATTTCTTAAAGATTGTAACTTTCATAGGTTGATATAAAATTGAGCTGCTAAATTTGACATTTTTTTCCTGCCCAGCAGTTCATTTATGTAACTGCCCTGAGTAGATATGACAGTAAGTGCTTCTTTGCAAATGGCCCTTGGAATTTAAAGATAACCCAGTAAAGCTACTCAAAAGACAATCGAACTCTTCTCAGGCATTCTTAATCTGAGTTCAAAGAAAAGAGAGTTCATTTGTTGATTTATCATCTGCTCCTCAACATTTCTCCCATGATAGAAACAATTGGTGAAGGGAACTAGCAGTGCTCATGTTCTACGCAATGTTCTCCATCAGAAAGGTGAGATTGAAAACAGTAAAATAAAACTTATCTGTTGGTCTCCTAAATACTGACTTTTAGAAAAATGTCTCTTTGTTCCCTTGTGGAATTATTTTGTCTTGTAACCTCACAGAGGCCCAGGTATGAAAAGATGACTGGGCCTCACATCTGCAGATCTGATTGGTTTCTTGTAGTGCATTTCAAAATTGTACAAAGGTGGAAAATTTGTGCTTGTGTAAGCTGCTGCTTTGAGTAGGCTTACAATTCCTTAATTTACTTAGTCCTAGCAATCCTCAAGCTGTTGCATGCCCCATTCCTGAAAGCATATTTGGTTGGGATGATGTAGCTTAAACAGTTTGGCTCTAAAGCTTCTTTATATAGAGCTTCCATTAAAATTATATTAATTTATAATATATATTGAATGATAGCTTTACAAAAACAAATTAATGTATTGGATTTTTTTTTTATGAAAATGACTTTTTACAGTAAGTAAAAAAGGGTTATCACAGTTTTGGTAAATTGCATGAGTTCGTATTGAAAAGAAATCTTTCACATGTTCTGAATGACTTGAAAATGGTGGTGCTCTGGGGTACACTCAGTTGTACGCTCGGAAACAGTAGACACCGTAGAGCTTGTGCTTTTTATCGGGGAAGCCCGCGAAGCGCACGGCTGCCTCAGTGGGACTGCAGCGTCTCCTGGGCCGGGAGATGGGATAACGGACGCTGCCGTCGGCCAGCCAACCCGCATCGCAGCGGTCGTAGCCCAGCAGCTTCCAGGCAGCAAACATCTGGCCCACTTTAGCGATCTGAGCACCATCATTGAGACAAGCCTGCACCGCTTCATCATAGGTCAGCTTGGTTGGGTGGATTAGGTAGTAAAAGCGACCTGTGGAAGGAGGAAGGAAATCTCTGTGAGTTGAGCAGCTGCTGGCCAGAGACTGAGAAGTTAGACCAGGTTTGAAACAGGAATCAAGCCAAGAAATGGAAGTGCTTCTCAATGAAGATGAAGGGGGCAACAGTATTGGCCGGGATGGCTCTGGAACACTGAATAGCTCACTGTAGTGCCCCCAGGTCGCTCTCCCTTAATAAGTTTCTTTTTTTCTGTCTTGCCAAATGTGCGTTCAGATGTGCCCTTTTAAGAGCAAATGGAAATGACAGATGAAGTTTCAGCTAGTTAATTAGTGACTAAAAGGACCATTATTGGGCACTGGAGAGGCTTTGGTGCATGCTAAGAATGAGATCTATTTAAATTTGAAGCTATAGCAAGACTGAACTTCAGCACAACTTTCCAGGAGGCAAAATTTGAATATGAAAAAGGATCAAACACAATCTTCCCATGAAAGTTCATTGAAAAAAAAAATCGAAAGCTCTCCTTTTCATTACAGGTATCAAAAAGAGATTATTCTCATCCTAAGAATACAGTGCAAAAATAAAGATTTAAAGAGACCGTGCAAGAAAATACAAAAACACAGGAAGTTACTTGCAACCAATAACAAGTGCTCAGAATGTAAATGTCGATTCATTTTATTCACAATAAAATGCCTGTATTTCATTTATTCCTCTTTTTTCAATTCATCTGAAGCCCCTTAAGAAATCCCTGATACCTAATTACCACTTCTTTCTTTCTTCTTTTTAATAACATGGATTCTAGGATCTACTTATTAGATAATATTAAATTTCTAAAATTTTTTCCATGAATAAAATATGGCATGAGCTTAAGCGCAGACAAAATAGTTTTAATATATTTGGCTTGAGTCAGAAGACAAAAGTGAATTTTATCCCAACATCAAAATGATTTAAGTGTGAGTTGTATCAGATAGATGTTTTTGTTTGGAGGCTGTTATGATGCTGGGGGTACAGCGGAGTGTGTAGATTATGATTGGAATTTTAATTGATGCTTGTCAAATGAATAAATGATGATGAGAAAGGTGGTCTCTATCACCAGAACAATACTTTACACATCACAAGTGTTCAATAAATGGCTGTTTATTGCATTTGTTCAATCACTCAAACCTTGTTATTTTTCTGCCCAGTCCCTGCCTTTTCAATGGCTTCAATGAAAAGTAACACAAATAATGAAACTGGATGGGTTCTGGGAGATATATGAACAACAAATTACACTTTCTATAGCAGTGGAAGTTTTACAAGGCACTTTACTTGTGGTGACCTCATGAGGAAGGTAAATTTTATTAGGACAACTTTAGAGATGGCAGCTTTAGAAGTTAAGTGATTTGCCTATGGTCACTCAGCTAAGAAATGTTGGATTTTATACACAAATTATATTACCTAGCATGTCAACAACCACCAGCTTTTCTGTCTTTCTTTGCCACAAACTGAAATGTAGAACTAGTAAAACCGTATGCCTTTGGCTGAATCATTTTGAATTGAATCAATATATCGGTCATTTCAAGAGAATTTTCCCCCTCTAATTTTCTGTGTGTTAGGAAAAGAACAAACTTTATGCTTTTCAAAGTTAATCTTAACCCAGAATCCCTTAGATTGTAAGCTCTTTGAGGGTAGGGACTCTCTCTTTCTCTTATTTATATCCCCAGTGCTTAGCATAGTGCCTGGAACCTTGCTGTTGTTGAGTTACCTCTGACTCTATGTAACTTGGCAAAGATACTAGAGTGGTTTGTCATTTCCTTCTCCGGTGTATCCCCATCTAACAGATGAAGAAATGAGACAAATGAGAGTTAAGTGACTTGCCTATGGTCACACAACTAGGAAGTGTCTGAGGCTAGATTTGGACTCAGTTCTTCCTGACTCCAGGCTCAGTGCTCTATCTACTTTACCAGTGAGCTGCCCCTAGAGCAGAACCTTAATATATTAATTGAATAGAATTGCATGGATCATAGCCTTGGGGGCTTGAAGTGGAATCAAGGGTCATCTAGTCTCATGTTCTTTATATTAAAAGTGAGAAAACTGAGATTCAGAGATCACAGGGACAGGAGTGTCCAAACAACTTGGGACAAGCAATAATTTTTATATGGTATCATTTTGTGACACCAATGGTCAGGGGTTTGCCCCTCCACTGAAGAAGCTAATTCAGCACATCTGACCTTGACAAGATGAAACCACATTGAGCTGATTTATCCACATTTAGTTGGTTTCTTGGCAGTTTGGTGTGGGATTTTCTTTGCCATGGACATGCTTTTCATTATTCCCCCCTCTGCCCCCCTGCCTTGGGGAATGGATATTGCTCTGAGTAAATTGCAAAAATTGTGGCTTTTAAGGAGCACTAGTCATTATTAGTGATATTGCAGTTGCTATTAGTGTAAGGAAGTCATGTGCTTCAAGGATTGTTCAAGTCTGTGACAAAACAGGATCAGTGGTACAGTACAAAAGTACAAAGTAAAATTTGGTTGTGAAAAAAAAAATGAAAAAAAAAACAATGCCAAGAACTGACGAGTTATTTCTGCAAAGACCTTCAGAGAGACTTAGCAGCTAGTTGAATTGCTATGGATTCTTCTACAAGGAAAGGCTTTCTGAGGTTGGAAAAACAGCAGGATATAAGTAAAAACAAACAGTGCTAATCTTTACTCAGAAGAAAAAAAACATTTATTATGGGCAAGATAATTCAAAAGACTGGATTACTAAAGATGGGAAAAAAGATTATTTTTGATGATAAAGCTCACTTATTAATTCAAAGCTATGCAATAATCATCGTAAGATGTCCAGGCGGGCCTGTAAGATTTGAACATCTTCCCTGGGCTGTAAACAATTTCTGGGGGAGGGGATTATTTGTGGGCTGTAGAATGATAAATTCTCATGAATATTATGATATATTGAAAATCAAAATTGTCCCAGAATTACAGAAGTTCCTTAATTTAGATGGAACAAGGTAACATGACCTTACACTATGAAATGTCAGAAAAGATTAAAAAATGTAGCCAAGGGATACATATAGTTCAATGGACATTTTTACATTATTTAAGTCCTGATAAAACCGAAAGGTTAAACTTTGAAAAATGAACTTTTCTTTAAAGATTCTCTTAATATCAAATGACAAAAGTGTGGTTTTGTGATGAGAAATTGAAGGATGTGTTTTAAAATCTTGTGTTCTCATTGACAAATTGTGTAAAACAAGAAACTTCAGCAAAAGGAAGAAATATTGTACTTTTTTCAAAGTGTAAAAAAAATTGTAAGGCTTATTGTACAGGTCAATAAATTTTAATATATTACTTTGTCCCAAGTTATTCTCACGTCATTCTAGTAAGTGGAAATTCAAACCAGATCCTCTGGATCATATTTCTTTAATATGCAAACATCAGTATTTTAAATTATGGTTTTATAAAGGAAATGAAGGGTTCAATATTTTCCACAAACCTCAGGATCAAAAACTGGATGTTGGTCAGTGGTAAGTTCTTTAATGTATTTTGAATTATTTAATTAAATGACCCCCATAGGATCTAGAACTGGATGAGACTTTTGAAATCATATAATCAAATTTCCCATCTCCATCTTAAGGATTAGGTGCAAGATGCTCAGGTAAATAAGTAAGTAGTTCAGGTGGGATTTGAACCCAAATCATTAGATTCTAAATTCGGTGCTTTTATATAGGAATGTATGTATGTATATATATGCATGTGGGTGTACATAGATGTATCCATGTATATACATACACACATGAATACATACATATATATGCATACACAACATATATGCAGATGTTTAAAGACAGGATCTACGATTTCACTGATATAAGGAAAATCTCTCTACCAATAAGTTTGGTACCTTCTCTGCAACTTAAATGCTTTAGAGTCACCTGGGGCATGGAGAGATTGAATGATTTGCTGTCTTTAGGACTTGAACTCAGCTGTTCCTGACTCTGAGATGATCTCTTTCTCGCCTACACCTTGCTACTGCTAACCTACTATAATCGTGATTGTCAAGGGGTTGGTAGGCAGTTAGGTCTCCCAGTGAATCAAGTAAAGTAGGGACCTACAGTCAAGGAGACCTGACACTTACTAGCTGTGTTACTCTGGGCAAGTCACTTAACCCCTCAGCCTTAGTTTTCTCATCTGTAAAATGGGGAGGAATAGTACCTACCTCAGGGTTATGAGGATAAAATAAGACGTTATAAAGTACTTTGCAAAGCTCAAAGAACTCTATAAGTATTATTAGTGTTGGCTCTTACCATTGAAGTTGGATGTAAAACAGAATACATCATATCTGCTTTTATCTTTATCCCAAAATCCGTAATTCCTGACACCAGGCACTGTGTTTCTCCCTCCACAGGGTTCTCTAGGTTTAGTGATAGGATACTGCACAGATCCATCACTGAGCCAGCCAGCATTGCACCAGTCCAGTCCTGCCCTCCAAGCATCATAGAGTTGGTCAAAAGAGGCAATCACCGAGTCCTGGTCCAGGCAAGCCTGTTGAGCTTCATGGAAGTTGAGATTGTAGCGTCCCAGTCGTGGAAAGTAAGGGAAGACCACACCTGTCCAAATGAGAAGGAAAAAAAAAAATTGTTAATCAGCATCACCTGAGAGGGCATGAAAACTACAAATTTAAAGTAGCTATTGGACCGAGTAATCAATCATGGTCTTTTGACAAGGGCTTCCTCTTTGACAAATGGCCCTTGGGGTCCCTGCGCCAAATTAACTCTGAATAGGTTATTTAGAGATCTTCAAGTGATTTACATCCCAAGCCAATGGCTCTCTGCTTAACTTGAGAGCAAGACAACTGTTGGTGAAAAAGACTCAGCTTTGTGTGGTCCAACCCATCACTGTGTAGATGAGCGAAATGAGGCCTTAAGGAGTGGTGAAGTTTGCTTATAGTTGCTCAGCCAACTCCCCACAGAGCCAGGTTTGGAACTCAAGGATTACCTCCCTTGGTACAGTCAAAAGGGAAGCAGATTTGTAGTTGGGGTCCTGGGTGCAGATCACAAACCCGTGCTGTACTACTTGTATGACACTGAACGATACTACCTGGGTGACTCTCTGGCCTCAGTTCCTTCTCCTATAAAATGAAGGTTTGGATTGATAATCTCTACAGACCCTTCAAGCCAGGTATTTCAGATCTGATCATATGTAATTTAAAAAGAAATAAGAAAATGACTCAATTGCATACCACTAAACTTCCGAATGCCCCTTTTCTATACTCAAGGAAACACTCTTGCTGGGTTTGTCCCATACTAATTACTCACTAAGCCTGTGAAAGGTCTCAGCCCTTTGCATCTGGGCAAAAGCCAATGCCCAGCATCATTCCTGAAAGAACAGGGGTAGGGGAGGGTGAGAGGATGCCTTTGCAGAGAAAGTGCTCAACTTTATTTCGTAATTCCCTTCCTGGTGATCCTTCTCTGAAAAGCTTCATTTTTCAGATTGCTTCATTCAATGAGGAGTTTGCCACAGTTTTCACATGGGGACCTAAATCTCCTTTTATATATTAATGTCTATGAAAAGATGAGTTTTTCTTTTCTTTTTTGAAGACTCACACTCATAGTGATTGCTGTGGTCAGTAACTACCCACAAACCCTATGGATATCTATGATTTCATCTTCAATTAGGATGGGGGAGGGAGTTTATAAGGAAAGACGGGGTAGGAAATGACTTGCTACGTAAGGGACCCTACGGTGCTAAATCCTTCTAGAACATGAACAAACATCTCTGATTTATCTTTAAAAAAAATAAATGTAATTTTAATAGGATTTCATTATAGTAAAGAACACACATACAAATACACAGATGTTAAACATTACATGCATCCAGCTTGGACCATTATATCTTATATACCCCGAGTGCAGTCTCTAGATTTTTGTTTCCTCCCTCCCCCCCTGCCCCTCTCCCCAGCAGTAGCTGGACCTTTCCTACTAAGGGCAGCAATATTTTAATATTTCTGTTCCCATTGAGAACAGATTTTTCGGATATCAATGCGTGCTTGGGTATATCTGGTGCACTCTGGTTATTCAAATAACCACTACAATGGTCTGTTTTCTTTTCTTTTTCTTTTTTCTTTTTCTTTTTTGCTTTTTGGAGGGGGGAAGCAGGGCAATTGGGGTTAAGTGACTTGCCCAAGGTCACATGGCTAGTATGTGTTAAGTGTCTGAGGCTGAATTTGAACTCAGGTTCTCCTGACTCCAGAGCTGGTGCTCTATTCACTTCACCACCTAGCTGCCCCTCTTTTCTTTTTTTTCTTAAAAAATTGCAGACAGCTACCACAGCTTCCCAAAAGTCACCTTGCCCATCCCAGGCACTGAGCATTTGATGAGCTGATGGTCTAATATGGGGATTTATTACTAAGGCTTTCAGTGGGCACAGTTTCTCTCCCTTACTTACCAGAATATTATGACTCTTACTTGGCTCATGGCTTTGAGCTGGAAGGAGTGAGATCTTTTAGAAGCCACTAAAAACGTTTTCATTTCCTTTACTTAAAATCAAGGTTTCTTTGAGGATGTAATCTTTTTACTTGTGGCTCACTTGATTTAATGAGTGGTGACATGATAACCATTCTGAGCTAGTGAAGCCCTGTCTTCTTATTTCCAGGTCAAGGAAATACACTAAATGCAACGATTTTTCTAAAGAATTACTGTAATGAATTATCTTACTTTAAATACAAGAGGCTCTTGACCAAATATATAAGGATGGTGGATAGAACTTTATATTATTAACATCAATTTCAATAGCACAGAATTGACTAAATGATTTTAACTGAACTCAGGTTTATGAGTACAGAGGAATTGTGGGAAACTATCCTTGGGCAACTTGAAATCACACAAAAAATATTTTCCTTATTGTCCTTTCTGTTATGGACGACTGAAAAGTCACTATTCATTGATATGGGTATAATTTTCACCTTAAATTGTTGACAGTATAGATTATAGATCTAGAATTAGATGGTTCCCCAAGGCCATCTAATATAACTCCCGATTTTTTACAGATGAGGAAACTGAGCCTGAGGAAGATTAAGTGACTTGCCCGAGGTCACAAGGTAGTATTAGAAGTAGGATTTGAAGCTAGGTTCTGTGGCTCCTGAGCCAGAATCTTTTCAACTTTTCTGTTCCAAATCCCATTTGCCTACTCAAGAATGGGATATAGGATGGGGGGAGTGGAGAAGGGTTTGGGAGACCACGAGGTACAAGATGGACAATGAAAGGAACAAGGTACAAAAAAACCTCCTAAAATTTTTACTTAGTGTAGGTTATGCTCTACCCTCTCCCCCAAATAACTGAAGATGTTTTTGAAAATATGGTCTAGTAGATTTTATTCTGTTGATTTTTGTTAGTGTATCACTTATGCTATTTCATAAGAAAACCCACACTTCTAAAGACAAATGCAGACTTATCAAAACACAACTAATACAAAAGCAAAATTATATTTATATGCACATATTTTAATGAGTGGATCCTGGAAGAATATGAAAGAAACCTTAGTAACATTGACCAAGGCCTCTTCTTGGAGGCTTATAAGACATATCCATCCCTCTAGGGCAATCTACTTGGCAGTTTCATCCAGTTGGCCCAGATTCAAGATTTCTTCCTGATCTTACCTTATCTTCTTGGATATGCAATCTGAAAGCTGAATTTAAGCCAAGAGAAGAAGAAAGAGGATCTCCTGGTTCTCACTGATCCCTGGTGGGGAGGAGTAGAGGGAAAGATGGAAGACTGTTCTGTCTAATATTGACTCAGCTCCAGCATTCAGACATGCAAAGCACCAGTTCTCTAGCTGGCCTTTTCCCCTATCCGTTAGCACTGTCACCGTCCTGACACTACCCCGTGATGTTCTCCTAAAAACTTTTGGAGCCTTATCTGCGGGCTGAAGCCAAGCAAAGATGACTAGTTCATACAGAGACTATTTGACCACAAGCACTGAATAGAAACATCTCAGAAAAGGCTGGAGAGCTATTGGACCCAACCCTCACACCCAGGAGTGATGATATGACAGAATGGATATGACATTATTTCAAAGAAAAGCTTTCATAATGGCGGGATAACACATTCTGCTTTAGATTCTCTGAAGAAACTTTCTCGGTCACTTTCTGCTGATGTGGATCATGGAAATCCAGACACCTACATTATTCCTTTGCTTATGTCATTCTCTGTGCCTGGGCCACCTCCCATGTTGTCATCGGCTTCTCGTATCTTATCCATCCTTTAATGGGTAAATTAATGGGGTAAGGACCTGGTTCAGTGTTATCCTTGACAAGCAGTCCTGTTTGATTGACCAAGTCAGAAAAGTACTCTCCTTGCGAGGAGTTCTCCTAGCACTGTTAGCATACCTTTCCTGTTAATGCAGAGTGCACCAGATACACCCAAGCACACATTAATATCTGGAAAATCCTCGTATTTTGTACCTCATTTTTAAAATGTGTATTTTTAAAATTTACTTATCATTTTTTTAAAAATGGAGCTTAGTTTTTATTTCTTTGATGAGTAAAATGTTGTAGTACTCAATAGAAATTTTCCTTAAAAATTAAAAAAAAAATTCCTGCCTATACACTCACATGCATATTCTTTTTAAGTATTATAGTAATTTTTGCACCTGTCTTATCTCCCTTTTTATTGTTGCTCATTCATATCCTACTCTTTGTTACCCTATGCACCTTATTATCCATGGGGTTTTCTTGGGAAAGATGCTGGAGTGGTTTGCCATTTCCTTTTCCAATGGATCAAGACAAACAGGTCAAGTGACTTGTCCAGGGTCACACTGTTAGTAAGTGTCTGAATCTGGACTTGAACTCAGGTCTTCTTGACTGCAAACCCAGAGCTCTATCTACTGAGCTAACTACCCTACTAGAATGAAAATGCCTTAAGGCAGGGACTCTGTCTTATTTTTCTGTTTCCCCAGTGTCCTGTACCATGCTTCCTACAAAGTAGACAATTAATTGTTGAATGTGTGAAGGAAAAAAATGAAGAGAATTTAGATTTGATTAGCCCTTATCCAAATGATACTGAAATATGACTTTTATGGTGTCAAATTTGGTTTACTCTATTTCCTCTTCAGCTTTAAAAACACCAACTTGTGATAAATTTGTGAAAGGAAAATTATGATTTAGATTTTTTTTTTAACCTAGGGCATCTTAATGATCTGTTCATTGTGATTAGTTAGAGATTCTACAAAGGGGAGTTGTAATTTCTATGATGAAAGGAAGCAATTTGGGCAAAGCAAGGGCCAACTTCTTTGTCTTAAGCCACCAACTTCACTGGCCGACCTACATTTGGTACACGCATTGTAGGGATCAGCTGTTCCTTACTGACAGGGGCATTCCTAGAATTACATACTTTTGACTCTCAGCCAGTTGACTTTCTCTGATGTCAGCATCTACCACTATCTAGGCAGAAGCCTTCCTGAGGAAATTCTTGTAATCACCTGTAGCTAAATTAGGACAAGGATAGTTTCTTTCTAGTGGCAATGAGGGGGAGGAAGAAAAGGAACAGAAAAGACAGATTCTTAGGCATGGGAAAGAAGGTTGTATGCCTTCTTCCCAAACAGCATCTGACTCATTTTTCCACTCTACTTAGAGCTCAAAATATAATCAAAAGCATTTCACTGAACATTTTAAATTAGTTGAGGACTTGGTGAGCATAACTCTAAGAGACTAAGTAGGCTACATCATATGAAATACTAGAGGAGGGATTCTCAACCATGGGTCCATGAACTTGTTTAAAACATCAACAACTGTATTTCAATGTAATTAATTTCCTTTAAAATCCTACCTATTTTATTTTTTGCATTTAAAAACATTATCCTTACAAGGAGCCATAGGTTTCACCAGACTGCCAAAGGGACCCTATGCAGCAATGTACTGATAAATGTTTAACAATCAGGTCTTTGATGGAAAAAATAACAACCTACCCATGTACACATGATACGCTTTTCAATTGAATCTGCATCACTAACATTTTCCCCATCAGTTTTTTTTTTTTTTTTCACTTAACAGAGTTCTCTCTAGAAATCAACAAACAACAGATCAAGTCCCAATTTGTTCACGTTTACTGATTTCTGAGACATAAACGCTCAAGCTGAAAATTGAACAATCAGCTTTCATGAGCTAGGTCCAACTGGCTCCAGCATACCCTCGGACTCATGACACAAAAAAGATTAAGAACTTCTGTAACTCGACTGATATCAGAATTATGTGTTTTTAACTATTTCTGTCTGGTAAGACAAGGAGGGAGAAGGAGAATGTTTGTTCAGTTACTATCTTAAACAGCACAGCACAGGTTATCAAAAATCAGTTTGCTACTCATGGTAAACTTTAACCTCATTCCCTGAACTTAAACTTAAAATTCACCATTTGGAAAACTCCAACAAATAGACATATGAAGGGCTTTTGTGCCTTAAGGCATACACAGACTTCACAGGATCTTAATGATCCAAGAAAGGTAGCGTTTCTAGAAGGAAAGAGGTTATAATCTTCTTGAGGACTGGAATCATATGCTACATACCAGTTTATAAACCTAAACATTTAGCATGGTGCTAAATACATAGTAACTTTTCAATCAATATGTTGAAAGATTGATGAGATTGGGATTAGCAAGAGAAAGCATAGAGTATAAACACTTGGAGGAAAGCCACAATTGTGGAAATCTATCTCCTGAGATGAATGACGAACCAAGAGATAAGTTTCTGGGTAATTGTAGTGTTAATGGATTTAAGATCTTCCCCTCCCATTAATAGTGGAGTCCATTAAGGGAAGCTTGCTTAGGGGAGGCCCACTTATAGGGAGGCTTTCACATCTTTTGCTAATTTTTATTAGGAACTGAGTCTGGAGAGTCTGGCTCTGAAAAGTATATATGTATTCTGAGTTGGTATTTTCCTTTCAGGGCTTGCTTATGAGAAGGATCTTGTGATTCCCTGGTGGAAATTCTGAGTGGCCATATATTCAGAGCTCCCCACCTGCTCAGATGTAAGTGTGTATTTGATTCAGGCAGTCAGAGCCCTGTCTGTTGGTCTTTATTTCTCTGTTTGTATTTTCTCTGAAGTTCAGGGTTCTGACTTTTCCCCTGAACTAGTGAATATGATTAAAAAAGATTGTTGACCCCTTAAACAGCTATCTTTCCTAGGAAAGCAGATCTAAGAACCTGTGTTGGCAGGTTAGCAGGCATACCCTGGGTATGCCAGTATGGTTGCTGCTATAGTAATTAATAATCAATTTATTAATTAGGCTAGCTAATAATCAATAAATCATCTCTTAACGGTAGTTCCTATGTAATCTGATGGAACAATTGAGCCCCTTCTGGATTTAGGATGTTTCCATTCTATCACAGCACTGGTGAGACTTCTGAGTAATGCTGATATCTGGCATTTAATTAAGACAGGACAGAATGGTATAGTGACATATCCTATTTTTGCTTGTCCCAGAACCAGAGTGTACCTTGCCTAAATGAGAGCTGATCACTGTCCTATCGTAACGTCCTTAATGAAGGTGCTAAATGCTAGGCTGAATACTAGTCAGAAACAAGAAGCGGATGTTTACTTCTCTGCCTTTGATACTAAAGCTGTTTTTTATTTTTTTCACTTAACCTCTCTTTAGATCAGTTTCCTTCTCTGTAAAATCTGTAGTACTTAATTCACAGGGTCATTGTGAGGCTCAAATGAGATGACGTATACTCTTTGCATAGCTGACATCACTACATAAGAGATAATCAAAATCTTTGATGGTGTCCCTCTGTGTGACAATCTCAGGACGTTAGTTGAAACCTCTAGTGACTTCCTAATGTTAATGGGATCCAGGACTCCCCATTTTGCAGTCAAGCTTCCTGAAAACTAAACTGAACTGTTAAGTAGCAGAGTGGACAGAGTACTGGGCCTGCTGTCCGTCAGAAAGACAGGAGTTCAAATTTGGCCTCAGCTACTTACCCAGCTCTGTGACTCTGGGCAAGTGACTTAGTTTTTATTGCCTCTGTTTCCTCAACTATAGAATGACAATAATAATGATAGCACCTGCCTCACAGGGTTGTTGGGGCAACTGGGTAGCTCAGTGTCTAGAGCACTGGGCCTGGAGTCAGGAAGACTTGAATTCAAATCCAGCTTCAGGTACTTACTAGCTGTGGGACCCAGGGCAAGTCACTTAACCTGTTTGCCTTAATACAGAGGAGAAGGAAAAGGCAAACTACTCTAGGAGCTTTGCCAAGAAAACTCCGTCAGAGTCAGACATGGCAGAAAAATGACTGAACAGCACAGGGTTGTTGTGAGGGTTAAACAGGACGTTGGTAAAGGGGCTTAGCATGGCCCCCGGCAAGTAGAAGGCGCTTTATAAATACCTGCTTCCTTTCCCTTCCCTTTAAACTTGGCAGCTGTTGATCTCCATCATGAGGCTTCTGTTAAACCCAGAGAAGTTTCCTCGCTCTCCCTGGAACGTACTTTGCTCCTGCACACCCCTGAGGCTTTTCTCTCCCATTGGAAATCTTCCCTCTCACCTTCCTTTCACCTGTTTATGTTTTATCCATCCTTTAGGGCCAACTCAATGCCTATTTCTTCTATGAAGCCTTCTTTAATCACTCCAGCCTCCACTGAGCTCTTCCCCTCTCTGAAATCTTCTAGCAATTATTCTCTATTCTATATAATGGAAAACATTTCAATGATTGCTCATAACATACTGCTAATTTTCTACTTCTTTATTAATCTTATTGCCCAAATGGATCCCAAGCTCCTTAAGGAGATACACCCACTTTCTTAAGCTTTTGCATCTAATCCTTATCACAATGACAGACACATAGTGGGCGTCTGACAAATACCTGTTGACTTCATCAAGTGAAGGGGCCTTTGCTTTCATGAAATTCTCCTAAGCCAGCTACTAGGTCCCTACACACATCTTTCACATACAAACATGGAGATCTGTCTCAGTGACTGTAAATGGGGATTTCTCAGTATTCAAGAAAACCAAAAACCAAACCAACCAAACCAAAAAACAACCAAGGAAAACAGGTTACTCATAAACAGGAATTAAGAATTTAAGACTTAACTAAAGAGATAAAAAGGAAAGTAATATGGTAGTAAATCCATATTAAGAACAGTATTTTTTGTATGTGTTGAGGGGGGAGAGTAAAGAATAAGACCTGTAATTTCCTTGTGGAAGGAAACGCACAGTGAGGAACAATGCTGATTATCGCCTCCTTGGGCTGGTCCGCTGTACAATGACTTGCCCAGGGTCATACATTGAGGATGCATTTCGGAGGCAGGACTTGAATCTTTTCTTCCTGAGTGGATCAGTTCACTATTTATTGGGTCAGACTGCCATTCATTACTAGTTTTTCTCATATGACACAAAGCTGTGTGACTTTAAGTAAGTCATTTAACCCTGTTTGACTCAATTTCCTTGTTTATAAAATCAGCAAGAGAAGGAAATGGCAAATGCTCAGAGGTGTGCAGGAGCAAAGGATGTTCCAGGGAGAGTGAGGAAACTTCTTTGGGGTTAGCAGAAGTTTCATGATGGAGAACAACGGCAGCCAAGTTTAAAGGGAAGGGAAAGGACGCAAGCATTTATCCTTGCAAGAAAACTCCAAATGGGGTAAGGAGAGTCAGGCACAACTGAACAACAACATTAATATATTAGATGACAGAGTAGAGATCCACAAACATCCTGACAGGTCAGAAAATTGGGATGAAACTGAAAGAAATAAATGTGAAGTTTTGGACTTCGGTTGAAGAAATTCACTTCATAAATTTAAGACAGGGGAGGCACAGGAAGACAGGAGTTCATTTGAAAAATGATCTAGGTTGGGACAGTGGTGGGATTTGTTGTTGTTGAGTCATTTTTCAATTGTTCCTGACTCTCTGTGAGAATTTTCTTGGCAAAGGTACAGGAGGGGTTTGCCATTTTATAGCTCATTTTATAGAAAAAGGAAACTGAGGCAAAGAGGGTTGAAGTGACTTGCCTAGGGTCACACAGCCAGGAAGTGTCTGAGGCCAGATTTGAACTCAACAAGTTGAGCTTTCCTGACTTCAGTCCTGGCACACTCTATCCATTGTGCCACCTAGTTGTCCCCAGCTCCTGTGGAATATAGAAAACTAAATAGTACATGTAATCTTGGGCAGTCTTAGAAGCTGTAGAGGTCCTAGGAATGGGGATGTTATAGTTCCATTACTTTTCCTGCACCAGGAAAATGAATGTTGTATTCTCCCTTGATGTTTGAGCACATTCTTACATTATCATCTGGTCTATATCTCTCTGTCCCAGAAATTAGCATGAGATAGTGCTGTGTTAAAATCTAGGTAAACTATCTCTAGCATTCTCTGGAAAGGGACTGGAGGATCTATGATAACAAAGAACCTTAGATAGAACCTTAGATCCTTGTTATCAGAGGGCTAATTAAAGAATCTGGGGATGTTTGATCTGGAGAAGGGAAGGTTGTGGGGGTTTGGGGAATGAAAGACTGTCATGGGAGAAGATTTGGGCTTGTTTTGTGTGGCATCAGACTGCAGAATCAGGACCAAAAGTAGAAGTTGCAAAGATTCTACTCTAAGCTTGATTTTTAGGGAAAAAAAAAGTCTTCCTAACATTTCAAACTATGGAGATGTGAAAGGGCCTGCCAGAGTTTCCCCTTCCCTGCTGATTTTCTTTTTTCTTTCTTTTTTTTCTACTTCAGTTTCTTCTTTAAAGGTAATTTCTTTTAAAATTTATTTTATTCTGAACTTAAGAAATAAAACAAGCATTTCGGTAATATAGTAGAATGGGGGGAAAAGATGATTGTATGTGAAACCACAAAGCCATTATGTACAACTTTTAAGAAGTAGGTTGTAGTGGGAATTTTTGGGACGTGTGTGGTTGGGGAAGTTGCATTTTACAACTGCCAAGTTCCCATCTAAGTTCAAAATTCTATGATTTGGTTGTGCATGGTGTATGTAACCAAAAGAAACTCCCATATGTACAATGGAACACAATAAATGGGACAAAATCTTCAATGCCCTGCTAGTAGGCAAATTATGTTTTTGTTTTGTTTGTTTTTGTCCAAAAGTCATGTGTGCAAGGAGCCTCTTTCCAAATGCACACCAGAAAGTTTATAGATGAAATATGATATAGAAAGTGTTGTCAAAATCATTGTTTGCATTTATTACTACAATAAATAAAAATGTTTAAAATGGGATATTCATAGTTAAGATTCTGAACCAGTTTTTTAATTACCTCTTTCTAAAAAAGGTCAAAATAAATCCAGAGGTTACTTAATTGTTAAATTAATTTCACAACCATTTCATAGAATAAAATTAACATGGATTTATGTTAGCAGATGTTTGCTAAAAAAAAATTGCCATTATTCTGAGACTCAGAGTTAATTTTAGAATCTTGTCTATAGAGTATCTGATCTGAATTTCTCAATAACCATGAAATGGGATTTAAATTTTAAAATAACATGGAGCTGATTCTGAATATTGCTAATTCAATTCCATTGCACGTCTCTCCTGGTTACAAATAGCCTCCATTATGTGCACATCAATTGTGCACACATTTCAAACTCGGAAAAATGGAATTATAGGCTGACTGAAAAATAGGAACTCATGCTAAGCAAGGAGTTCAGGGTTAGATGTTATCGCCATGGCAACCATTAGTCATTACGGTGGGGGAAAAGAAAACTGCTGGTTTATTAGCATGCCTGTTTTTAACAGGCTAGACGGCCACGTACCTTGTAGTTCCAAAGCTACAACTGCTGTATCATCTTCTAATCCTTCAATCACCTCACATTTGTACCTCCCATAATCCTCCAGGGTGATATCAGTGATTACAAGGGAGGCGTCATTGTCGCTGCCTCTGTTCAGAAACACTCTCCCCTGGTAGCTGCTATAGGTTTTCTTGTGGTATCCCATGGAAACAAAAACATCTATTTCCTTGAGGTAATCTGAAGTGAGCTTGGTCCACTTGACTCGGATTTTGTGGGTTCCCGAGCCAATTGTTGAGGGGTCTCGGTAAAATTTACATGGCAGTGTGACGTTGCCACCCCGGTGTGAGAAGACTTTTGCCTGCTCTGCTTCCACCAGTAGACGGGGACCATTTTCTGCTGTTATTAAAAAGAAAAACAGAAGTATCTTATTAATCCATTGTTTCCCTTTTATGAAATAGAATTTGGCATGCCAAATGCTAAATAAAAGACAGGCCTCTGACTGTAAGCTATAGTCACTCATTCAGTTCAATGCAATTCAACAGTTGCACGCTGTCCATTGAGGGAGGTATAAGTTTGGATAATACATGGTCCTTTCCTTCATGGAGCGTACAGACTTATCAATCTGATAGCATCATTGGCTCATAAATGTTAAGTTCAAAGGGATCTTAGATTTCACCTACGCCGACCCACCCAATTTAAAGATGAGGAAACGTAACCCCAGAAAAGTCACGGTCACATGGGCGGTAAAGATTAGAGCCCAAATTAGAGTTCAGCTCCCTCATCTCTATTTCCAGGGTTCTGAACCATGCTACTTCTCAGTTTTTTGCATGTTGGCTTCATCCTGTTTACTTTCCCTTTCTGGGCCAATTCCTTTGGACTCTTTAGATCCTCCCTCAGCAATAAAGCCTTGGCAGGCATATCAGACCTAAGAAAATTAGCATGCAGGTCCAAGACATGAGCCCATGGTTCCCTTTTTCCTCCTCCCTTGTCCCCTTTAAGAGGGAGAAGAAGGGGAACGAGGAGGGGGTTGCACACCTATTTATGAAAATGCTATACTTGTGTTACATGCATATGATTAGATTATAATCTCCTTGAGGGCAGGGACTGTGTATTTTTTCAACTTTATATTCCTTGTATCTAGCACACAGGCTCAGTTTATACTTCCTATAGCGTAAGTAAGGGACATAGAAGAACATAGTTATTGAGACTCCTTTTACTTATGAAAAACTATGTACATATATTTGGCTAATATTTACTTCATATGTATACTTTAAGTAATCTTGAACATTAAGCAATAAAATAACACTTGATTCTAAAATCATAGAGCTTGAAAGTGATATAGGTTCAACTCATTTTACCATTTGTTTTCTTAAGTTTTCAATATTAAAAATGTAAGGGATATCACAAAGAAGTAGGGTCAACATGTCAGTCAGGGCTAAGGAACTGTTAAAGTAAGCAAGAAAAATTCAAGGAAAGTAAGCCGATTCCTTTCGTCCCAACCCGCTCTCTGATGTGATTCTGTGAGGTATCTAGCAAAAGTGTGAAATGTCAAGACTTGTCTTCATAACGGTGAATGGCCTAAGAACTCAAAGCGTTAACCTTCCCATCACAGTCACTCACAGTCAGGTATAAACTTTCGGGACTCTGTGAGACACACCACTGGAACTTTTTGTGTTTTTTTAGCCACATGCATCTCTGCAGAAGAATGCCAAGTATAGGCTCCAGAGTGCTCTTTAAAAGGAATGATTTGGACCAAATAATTAAAAAGTCCAAAAAAAAAAAAAATAAATCTTGGGTTTCTCAAGATCGAAGACAAATTCTATGAAAAACTAGACTCATGTCCTGGTCTCTGTGTTCCTTGATCCGCTCTTTCATTCCCTGTAATCCTTAATCTTCTGAGCATTGCCAGTTTCTAGAGTCTTCTAATCTCTATCATCTCCTGTTTTTGTTCCCCTTGTTTTCATTCATGCATCCTTGGTTCAAGGTCTTAACTGCCTTCAAAAGAGACTTAGAACTCTGCAGTCTGCAGCATCAGCAGGTCTGCAGTTTTCTGGAGAGGCAACGGCTGCTGTCTTCAGATCCCAGCCTGCCCTGGGCTTTCCCCTGGTGAGCAGCACTAGAGAACATGCTTTGTGCTTTGACCTTGGGAAGGCCCTGGGAGGGTGCACAAGGTATGCAGATGAGAAAGCTGTATAGAAACTCCTGTACTCATTCTTCCTTTGTTCATACAAAGCTTTCCAAAGCCTACAAGGCTCACTTTCAGTCACAGCTACCATTGTCCTTGCTGTCTTTAGGTCATTAGAGCTCTTGAGGAATGCTTAGCTCTGAGTCACTTAAGATACCAGAAACACTAGAAAGTGGCAGTCATTCCCTTTCAGAGAGTTCTTAAAGTAAGGCTATTTAATTATACACCTGTGACTTACCTAAAAAAATGAAATGCATTTCTATATACTAGGTGTAATACTATTCCTATACCAGGCAGAATAAACATAAAACAAAACAAATCCTAATGCTCCATCTCACATATTAGCAGCCTTTTGTCTTCAGTGTCCAAAGCAACTGAGGAAATGAGAATGCATATTCAGATGAAGGGATCATAGAAGCGACCTTTCAGGTCATCTAGTCCAACTCTCTCCCCAAATTAAGAAACTAACCAAGCTAAGTGGTCTTTGACCAAGGTCACAGGAGAAATAAATTGCAGAGCCAGAATCTGAACCCAGGTTCAGCATTCTTTTATTCAGTACACAACTGAAATCATCTGGCCATAAATCTAGCTAATCTTCACAATCCAAAGGGACTCTGCTTTCTCTTTGGACTTCTTTTTGTCTTCATCCTTTCTATTTCTCCTTCATCTACCTCTTTGTTATACTTCTGCTGTTCCCAACAGTGACAATTAGGAAAGGTAGTGGTAGGTACTTTTGCCTGTGGCAAAAAAAGTGGGAGTAGTGGCTATGCAGAGAACACTCTGAATGTTGGTAAAGTTGTATGTGGTTCATTTCTCAGCACTGGGGAAATGAAGAAGATGGGCCTTAGCAGAGTGATGTTATGGTAATGGTGCTCTGGGAAGGGTGGTCCTCCTCTGGGGTCCACTTACTTCCCTACTTCCTATGGGGGTGAGGGTCAAACTGCTGTGTTCTGCCAGGGCCAAGTATGGCTGCCCTGAGGGCAGTTGCATAGTGCTCTGACCTAGTGCACCAGGAAGGAAATAGGGGGGATACCAGCTGGTGTTGAGAAGAAACAAACCATGGTGTGGAAGAGGTATGCCCTGTTGCCAAGATGTCATTTCTCTGGGACAAAGTCCTATGTAATTCATGCTGGTTACCACTTTGGAAATATTTCTGTTCTCAGAAGGAGCAAGGAAGTACTTCATACTCATGCTAAGAACTGAATATAAACATGAGACCAAATCATAGAGTGACCAATTGTATAATTTTTGTTTTAATCATCTACTTTAGAATCAAATTCAGTACCTAGCTATATGAACTTCTCCAGGTCCTGAGAGCATCTATTCCTTCCACATATTTTGTTTTATCTCTGAATATCTTACCTTGCACTATTTTAACTAGAAGCTATCTCGATACTTCTTGAAAACAGGAAGGCAATAAAACTAAACTAGTCATTCAGTAATCTGACTGAGCTTTAAAGAGGATTTGTCATTCATTCAAACATTTATCAAGTACTTAGTGTGTGAAGAGATTCTAGGTACAAAGGTAGAGGTGCCACGATCCTGGGTGAGAGAAAAGACATGCATCAATAACTATGATACCAGGTAGGTCATGGGAAGAGCCAAAGAGGTGCAGACAGGTTGCCACAAGAGCTCAGTTATGAGTGACCTGAGTTTGAATCCCACCCTGGCACTTGCTTACTTAATGTATGATCATTGGTTAAACAGTTCTACTCTCTGAGCTCCTATTTCCCAATTGGTGATAAAAGTGACTTCAGCAACTACCTATGGATGAGACACAGTTTGTAAACTTCTTTTTTAACCTTGGCATAGTAGGAGTCATGAAATGATCAGCTGAATTGGGACCTTGGTGAATGGGTGGTGTTCGAACAAGGGAAGATGCATAGATGGGCAAGGATATACTGACTTTTCCTGCACAAAAAGGTCACAAGACTGCATATGTGCCCTTGAAAAAGTAATTAGAATTCCTTCAAAGGAGATGTTTTCTCAGTAAATATTCCCCAAGTAGTAGCTTGTCTGCAAAAAGACCTTAGCAGCCATTTGGTTTTCTTTGTTAGGTTCAGGGGTCAATTGCCCAAGCCCACTCACTTCCTAATCTTCCTGGAGCTTTTCTTCGTAGCTTAGTCTGACTTTGAGCAGGGACTTTGTACCTATTCCAGGCTTCCTGGCAGAGCCCCCCACCCTAACCCCAAACTGTGCCCCCGTGGGGATAGTAAACACACATCAAGTGGAAAAAAAGGACAGAGGTCTGGAAAAATCGGTGTAGGAGGTGAATAGTAAAAGGATGTCCTGATCTAGTTGAAATGTATTGATGCTTTATTTATAAAGAATGAGAAACAAATAACTTTAAGCAAATAAGGCACATTAGGGGCTGAGAAATCAAATTTTTTTTCTTTTCCGTGGCAAAATCAAAGAGAATTTCATATTGTATGCAGTATTCTAGAAGTGATCCAGTTCCCTTTTGGAGGTCCTGCCTCTTTGAATACCTCCTGTTCTGAGAAAGGAAGAACAGGTATCACATGGCAGTCTTCTGCTCCAACATTTGTTGCGATAAAGTCGATATTCTCATGAAGGTGTGAAGGTAAAGCATTGACTCAAGTTCTATATAGACATGTGTGTGTGTATGTGCATGTGTGTGCACACACATGCACATAACTGGAGGTCTCATGTTTTGCTATTGATGTTGGATAGTTCCAAAGGGCGATCCAAGTCCCTTGGACATTTATAATGAATGACATGGATACAACTTCAAAGAGTTTCAAAACAGATTCCTTAAAATGTGAAGAGTAGGCAGCCTGGGCAAAGTTAGCTGGGGCCCGTAAGCTGCCCACTACAGTACTTGAAATTCTTCTTGTAAGATTCATTCTTTTTTAACTAGTCACAATGCACGTCCGACATCTGCCGAAATGAAAATACACCCAGGAGGAACACCACTTTAGCCCACTATTAGTCATAAAGATAACCAGATCAATTTGATTTAAATGTTCAAACAAGAATGATTGGATCAATAGGATGGTTATAAAATCCTTGAAGTGCGAAAAAGCAAAATCAACCTTTATGCGAGAAAAGAGAATGATTTAAATTTTCCTTGAAAAACTGCAAAATGTAAAACTAACTGTTAGAGGTGGATGCTTTCCCCATTTCCCTTCCAGGACCAAATAACGCTTATGGATATTGAATAATGCCTCATCATAACTGTGACCAGAAAGGCCACTGAGAGTACAAATTGCCTGAAAAACGGCACAGCACATTAGAAACTTCTGGAGGGGAAATAAGGGAAGACACCATAATAATTTCTAAGAACAAAGTCAGCTATTACTATTGGAGATGGTTGATGACTAAGACTTGAAAGATGGAATGCCCTATGGAGACCATGGTTTTCTCTAGGGGGAGCAAGCTGGGCATGGTGGGAACACTGATATAAACCCACTGAACCACTCTGGTTCTCATTATCATTTTACAAACTGCTGTGAAATATGGAGAACACAAAGAACTTTGCTTCAGTAAATAATGATGGCAATCCATGTTGGAATAACTTGGAGCTGAACAGCTGATTTTTCTATGAGATAGCTAATTTAGATGTGAAGTCTTTAAATAATAGGGAAGGAGCACTGAGGTGCATCTACTCTGCCCCTCCTGTGACTTTTCAATCAGAACTTACTTTCATTGCCTCAAGCAAATGAAGAAAAGTCGTGGACCATCATCACTAACCTAAGCAAATCACGCTGCTTTAATAAAAGACATAAAGAAGAAAAGGTGTCAGGAGAGGGAACAGCTGCATGCCAATCGAAATCTGAATCTTAAAAAGGATCGGGAAATTGTTCTAAATGAATGTCATTAGTGTTGACTGCTTTCTTCCCCAATACACAGAAACTTCATTGGCATATCCCGGGTCAGCCCTGCTGTGAAGTAGCTGGACACTCTTCCTGAGTTCAAATCTGGCCTCACTTACTAACTGTGTGACTTTGGCCTGTTTGCCTCTGTTTCCTCATCTGTAAAATGAGCTGGAGAAGAAAATAGCAAACTACTCCAATATTTCTGCCAAGAAAACTCCAAATGGGGTCAGGAAGAGTGGGGAGTGACTGAACAACAACAATAAATGGAAACCACTTTCAAATGTCACCTCTCTTTTAGATGCAACTTTTTGCATGCTGCCTTTTACTAGAGCAATACATGGGCTTCCTACAAACACACGTGTTACCTATCTTTGAATGTCCCAGCTAGCATTGACTATCGTTCAGTGCTCAATCAATATTTAATGACTTAAGTAGAGGATAAGGTTTTAAGTAGTTGAAAAGTAAAGTCTCTATACTTTTATGTTAACTTCTTTTGTTTTACAAGAATTCCTCTACTGTATCAGAGGAACTGGCCTTTGGAAATTGTTCCTATGAGGTAAAGATGTGCTTATTTCTAAATCTAAGGGGGATGTAATGGTGTATTTTGGGCATCATTGGAGAACATACTTAAAAATTAGACTTACTGTTTACTAACGAACATAATAACTCTAAATCAACTTTAAAAAAAGAAAGCTTAAAGCTTTTAAAACTTATACTACTGATGGTACAATTACCTGTTATCCATTTGTGCAAAAAAAAAAAAAAAGAGACTCGTGAAGATTTTCCTCTGATCTGGAATGAAAACTCCCAAGTTTAGAGGCTGTTATCAAGCATGGCTCAGGCTCTTTGCTCACTCACTGAGATACCTTGACTCAGAAGGGGCAACTTGGCCCTCGTTGATCTAGCATAGTCTTTGTACTGCTGCTGTTTCCCAAGGCCATGGAGGTGGGATTGTAGCAAACTGGCCTTCAGGGTAGCATGTCTCTTGCCTCCCCTTGCACACTGTTATCAACTTCAGTTTCCCATCAAGCAGGCTCTTGGGCAAAGTGCTACATTCACCTTCCACTGGGGTAGAACTAATTGCATCTGAACTGGTAGGCTAGTGTGATAGCTACTATTTAAGCTTACATATGACTGTAGGTGAGGTTGAACAAGAAAGCAGACAGGATGTTTTAGCACATTAAGGTTTTATATTTTAAAAGTGTTGGATTCAATTATTTATTTGAATCTTCAGCTTGATGTCCCAGACATCACAAACTCAACACGTGCAAAACTGAACTCATTATCCTTTCCCTACTTAACCCATTTCCAAATTTCCTATTCCTACCAAAGGTGCTACCATCCTTCCAGGCTCATAACTTTGGTATTATGCACTTCAGTATATACAGTGCTGGACCTGAAGTCAACCAGCATCTGAGGTCAAATCTAGCCTCAGATACTTATTAGCTTTACGACCCTGGGCAAGTCACTCATCTATGAAACAGAACACCTACCTCTCAGGGTTGTTGTGAGGATAAAAGGAGGGAATTTTTGTAAAGTTCTTTGCAAATCCTAAAGCATTATGTAATTGCTAGCTTTTTTTTGTGCTAAGGGCAGCCAGATGGTACAGTGGATAGAGCACTGGAAGTCAGAAAGACTCATCTTCCTGAATTCAAATCTGGCCTCATACACTTACTTGCTGTGTGACCCTGGGCAAGTCACTTAATCCTGTTTGCCTTGGTTTCCTCATCTGTAAAATGATCTGGAGAAGGAAGTGGAACATCACCCCAGTATCTTTGCCAAGAAAACCCCAAAAGGGAACATGGAAAATTGGACACAACTGAAATTACTCAACAATTGTTGTTATCCTCAATTTTTCATTCCCCCTCACCTAACATATTCAAGCAGTTGCCAAATCTTGCCATTTTCCAAGTTCCACATCTGTCCTTTCTCTCTCCTAATATTCTCTCTCCAACAGTTCAATCAATCTAGTTCAATCAATGAATCAACAAACATTTCCCAAGTGCATTTGGTGTCATTCCTATTCTGAAATACTGGGTCTTTATTCAGTTTTCTTTCCCTATCATGCAGAAAATCTGGTGAAAGCTGATATTTCTGTGCCGCTGTAAAAAAATCTTTGGGGTTTCCCTGGTAGAAATGAGCACATGACTACAGTTTTCTTAAGGGCTATCAGTTTCAGTAGCTGGGTTTGTTAGCAATTCATCATTCTGTGGCTGCTTTTTTGGTCCCCCTGTGTATTCTTTTAGAGCAAGCATCAGTTCTTTGATGATTCAAGCTCAGACTTTTGGTGACAATCTTAGCCCACTGGAAACATTTTCCAGACAACCAGAAACAGAGAATAACACAAGCCTCCTGGTTCCTTGTCACATCCTGCAGTCCAACTGGGTAAATTAGATTGTATTCAATGATGTGCTGTATGTATCCTTAAAGCAGTGATAGGAAAAATTTATTTGACCACGCCACTTTGGAGAGCTCTTAGAACTTTTGTGAACAATGACTAGGCAAATCAGTCAGCATTTCCAGAAGCTAAAGCTTAATATGAAATCATTTAATCAATCTGCCAGGCTTATAAGAAAATATAGTCAGGTTATTACAAGTGGCTTGATAATTGTCAAGAAATGTGTGAAAAGGATCTTGTAGTTAAACGAATGATACAACTCTCTATTTCACTAATGGGGCATATTAGATTCTCAGTATCAACATTTCCCCCTCAGAATTTGCATAGTGATGTAAGTGCATCTCGGAGATGACAGAGGAGTATAAACAGTGGCCTGAGTTGTGCTTCATCATTAAGCTCTAATGAATGACACATGACTTAATTTTTGGAAATGTTCCTTAGTGGAGTTATGAGTAAGCCTGAGTCTGCAGAGATGACACCTTAATAACAAGTGAGGCATCTAGTTGAGAATTATCAGGAAATGGATAGATTGTTCGATGGATAGGGAACCCTAGCTTTGGAGTCCGGAGAACCTGAGTTCAAATCTGTTCTCAGACACATCCGTCGTTGGACCCTGGGCAAGTCACTTAACCCTGTTTGCCTCAGTTTCCTCATCTGTAAAATGAGCTGGAGAAGGAAAGGGCAAACTGCTCCAGGATCTTTGCCAAGAAAACCCCAAATGGGATCACGGGCAGTTGAGCAAGACTGAATTGACACAACAATAACAAATCAGAGGGAAGACTGTCAGGGTTATTTCTGCAACTCTTTGTATAGGAAGAGGCCACATCTTTGCTGGGGCTTTTTCTCTAACTCTGTCCTAGCCAAAGATGTGGCTCCATGGAGCCAGGCTATTAAAGCAGGAAGGGATTCTTAGAAATCACTGAGTCCCAAAACCTCATTTACTGATGAGGAAACTGGGCCTAGAGAAAGTGACCTGTCCAAGGTCACAGAGCAAATCTGTGGCAAATCCTCTAGAGCAGCGGTTCTCAACCTGTGGGTTATGTTCAAGTTGTAACAATGAAAATACATCCTGCATATCAGATATTTACATCACGATTCATAACAGTAGCAAAATTACAGTTATGGAGTAGCAGTGAAAATAATTTTATGGTTGGGGGTCACCACAACATGAGAAACTGTATTAAAGAGCTGCAGCATTAGGAAGGTTGAGAACCACTGCTCTAGAGTGTTCCTTTTCCCATACTGCATAGCTTATCTCATAGGTGAAACTCACAGATGAATTATAAAGAGGTTTGCTCTTTTAATAAGCAAATTTCCCTTACAAGACTCATCTACCTAATAGTGATTTCAACTTAATAATGGAAGCCTTTAGAATTAGTTGTTAGGGTAGTAAGGAACCTGACCTATGAATATTTACTGCTAGATAAAGTGTTTGCTATTGGTTTAACCTGAAACTATACCCTCTGCTCAATTAGTCAAAGACAGAAAAGAAATGAAAGGAAAAAGCCCAGGTAAAAGGATTTAATCATGAGAAAGCAAGCTAAGCTGAATTCTAGGAAATTTCATTTTAGAATATCCTATAGTTTCCATAAATTATGGGCACTCAATAAATATCAGAAAATGATTTTTTCATGAGCTCTACAAAAATAATTTGTTTTCATGGAAACTTTTAAATAAAGGCATCAATATTTAATTAGAACGACTTCACTAATAGAACACCACAAATAATGCAATATTGAATTCATTTGCTTCATGAGAAAATGATGTGATCACATATAATTTTCTGAATGATATGATAGTTTACTTGAGAGTCACAGGAATTTGCAAAATCTCAGCTGAATTTGCTTGATAATTTTCTACAAAACTCTATTGGATAATAAGTTAAAAACAGTGCTCTGGGGAGTATCTTAATAATTTACAAATGGCAGGCTGTAAATTCTTTAAATCAGAGGTCCTTCATTTTTTTTGTCACAAGCCCCTTTGGCTGTCTGTTGAAACCAATGGACACCTTCATAGAATAATGTTTTTAAAAGCATAAAATAAGTAAGTTTACAAAGGATTGTTATATAGAAATACAGTTATCAAAATATCCTTAAAAGACAAGTTCATGGACTCCAGGTTAAGAACTCTACAATCTAAAGAAAACATTTACTGTCTTCTATTGATGATATGACTGTTAATCAATGTAACATAACATCATTTATATAACTTTAGCAGATTTGGCAGTGACGAGTTTTTTTACCTGCTTATTTAAAAGCATTATTCCGAGAAGGGGTCCACAGGCTTCCCCAGACTGCCAGAAGGGTCTATTATACAAAAAAGGTTAAGAACCCCTGCATTAGGGTGCCTGGGGCCTGTCATTCATTCAATGTAGAGCCAAATGTTTCCACTGCTTTCCAGGAAACAGTCCAGCCAAAGATGCCAGGCCAGCTCTGGTAGAAAACAGAGAGCCATTCTGAAGTGGGAATCTTCTCACTTCAAAGAGTTTGTGCTTTGCCTCCTATTTGGAACTCACATGAAATAATTGGAGAAAAGGTGGTATTTTCTTATTCCCACCCTTCCCACCTAACCTGATCTAACAGCTTCTCAGTAGTTAAATATTTCTTCATCTGACCGGATTTGCTGATGTGGACATAATTGTTAGCCTGCCTATGTCTGAATACACATCTGCCCAAACAGGCATCTGCCTAGTGTACAAAGTCATCTTTGAGAAGGTAACCAGTGTATCTTCTCTAGCTCATATTGTACAGTACCCAGGGCCATGCCCATCCAATGGCAAGGGATTTGATGATTCATTTATCTTGCCAAGGTGACGTACCGGGTATAAATATAAATGACTAATATTTTTTTGGAGTGAAATCTAAATGATAAAGGTGACCAGTTATAGCCAACCACCTGGCTATCACTCTGAAGGCAACTGTTTTGGTAATTAGAGTGAACAATAATAATCTTTGAATAACTTTAAATATTTAGACTAACCCCAAAAGACCAGTTTAGGGAACCTCTTAAGAGTATATCAGTGAGACGTTTGATTCTTTTGTGTTTCTAATGTCATGAATTTGAAATGAAGTGAAATTAAAGAGGACCTAGCTTCTCTTTCCTAGTAACTGTAGATCTGTTACTAGAGTGATTTGAAATTCTAATCCTATGGTTCCTAGAATACATAGGTTCAGTTCCAAATTCTGACACATACATACATATACTTTCAATGTGATCCTAGGCAAGGCACTAAATCCCTGAGGGCTCTCAGGCTACCCACTAAGATTATAAATTATAAACCAGGAGCAAATCCACCTTGATGGAGGAAGTTCCCTTACTGGGTGTTCTGTATATCAATGACATCACTGGTATGATTCAAAAATTAAAAGAAAACTTCTGGATCAACTGGCTGGATACAGCGTATAAAGCTATAAGCTAAAACCAAATTCTGTAGCTGTAACAGTAAAATCGTTGATTTTACGTCATACATTTTAAGTAAAATTAAAAAAAAAGATCAAGTGCTGACCCAGCAGATTCTATTCTCCTTGGCATTCTGTAAAACCATGGAGATATGCTGTGTGTGAGCTGAAAGTGCTGGGATATCGAGCCATTAAGCTGGCAGTCAGAGCTCCAGCTGAGTCAACTTTGCGTCTTGCAGAGTTGCAACAAAAGGGACACTCTCTAATGGATTTACCGAGTCTTTGGTGAGGGTGAGGGTGGGGGTGGGGAGGACTGGCCTGCTGTTGAATAAATCAGCTTCCTGCATAGTGTGAGGATGTCCGTGTTCAGGAAAGTGTCAAAAAGAACCTTATTCATTATGGATCTGTTAGTGCCTGACATGATTATTAGGTCCAGATTTTCATACCTGCTGGCATTACTACAAGAATTAATATTAGTCTGGAATTTTCAGACTAATCCAGGACATTTTGCTACTCTTTTGGAAGAGTTTCCCAGAATTTGTGAGGAGGTTCAAAATAGTGTCCTTCATACCAAACGATTTGAGATTCAGTAAGAGACCTAGAGAGGGAAGGGCCAGGGGGAGGAATGTGATGTGAGGATAGAAGGAATATGGCATGTACAACTTGTTTGGAAGTTACTGGTAATTACTTGAGGAAGACACAGGGAAGCAAATAAGGCTTGTGTTATGAATAAGAAAATTCCACATCTGCTCTGTTTCTTGCTTTGGCCATGTTTCTGTGTTTATATATGTGTGTATTTAGAAATACACATTCAAAAATGTAAAGTAGTGTGAAAGCTGGCTTCAGAACCAGGAAGGACTTAAGATCAAGTCCTAACTCTCATACCTACTGGATAGGTGATCCCGGGCACGTTAACTTGATCTCTCAGTGCTCTGGACAATATTCTAGGGATAAAAATTACAGAGAAAGTGCCAACTTTCGTTGGTTTTAGGAATTTCCTCAATGAGAAGTCCCCTATGCCAGTAGAATCACAGGATCAGTCCTATACATACATACATACATACGTACACATACATACATATAAATACAAAATATTATACAAAGGATGAGTTAACTCTAATTACCTATTTATCAATCCATACAAACATAAAATAGACTATTATATGTATATGTATGAGTATATACACATATGTCTATATCTACAGACATATTCTGAACAGCAACACACATGTTATGTATGTTGTATATCTATGTGTGTGTGTGTATACACACATGTTGTTTTTTGATATTCAGTCACTCAATTATTTGTGACTCTTTGTGGCTCCCATGGACCATAGCATGGCAGGCCTTTCTATCCTCCGCTATCTCTCAAAGTCTTTCCAAGCTCATGGTCATTGTTACCATGACACCATTATCCATCTCATCCTCTGCCTTTCCCTTCTTCTTTTTCCTTCAATCCTTCCCAAAATCAGGATCTTTCCCAATGAGTCCCATCTTCTCATTATGTGGCCAAAGTATTTAAGCTTCAGCTTCAATATTTGACCTTCCAGTGAATAATAACCTGAATTAATTTCTTTAACTATTCACTGATTTGATCTCCTTGCTCTACAAGGGACCTCAAAAGTCTTCTCTAGCACCACAATTTGAAAGTATCAATTCTGTGGCACTCAGCTTTCCTTATAGTCCAACTCTCACAGCTATACATTGCTCCTGGAAAGCTAGACACACATTTATGTGTGTATATTTGCAGATATGTATGTGTATACATAATCACGTGCACATACACACGATACATATGCACACACATATCTATAT
>CM053587.1:11115226-11136724 GCA_028646515.1 Pseudochirops corinnae
ACTACAGTTTCATTTTAGAGAAAGATATATAAAAGGAATAAGGGAACACACCCACACAACCACATCCACATCCACCTCCCCTCCCCACATTCACACACATTTCTATTCCCTGAAAGAGAAACAACAATGTTAACTGGAGTCTTATTACAAGAATCACTACTCACCTATCAGAGGTGAAGTTTGGGGTGGGGTAGTAGAAAGTACAAATGATAATAAAATCATGGACCTTTGAATAGTCTCAGTGGGAAAGGGAAGAAATTTACTTTCTCAGGCTTGCAACTCATTTTAAAAAAATCAACGAAATTTAAGCCCTCCCCAAAGTGTAAGCCCCCAAATTTCATCTAGAACTACATTTTGTTACTCCCTGTCTATGCACAGGAAAACTAAATTCATGGGGAAGTCCTAGGAATTGGAAGGGAAGTTATTTCCTTCAGTTCTCTGACATTTGGACTCTGTCTTCCAGACTCTTTTCCAACTTTCTTTCTCAGGGTCAATTTTTAAAAAATTATTTCCTAAGTAACCTTTTGTATCCCAGTATTTAACATGAATCGGATTAAAATATGTGCAACAAAATCATTGGAAGTGACCTCAGACTGTGAAGAGTCATTGAGCAATTCTTGTTGGCTGTGATAGAGGAATGTACCTTACAGGATTAACGAATATTTATATTATTGGATGGAAAGGGAAATTGGGATCTAATTAGGACCTCCATGTTTTATTGACATAAAGACTGAGGGTCACAAAGGTCACGTAATTAGCAGAGACAGAATTTGAACCTGTATCTTTGACCCTAAAATCTAGTGTTCCTTCCTCCAAGTCATTCTGCTATGGCATATTCTACATTATGCCACTGATAGCAATGTGCCTTATCAAGTACCAAAATAATAATTAAAATGAATAATCACATTTAAGTTAATAAGGATGATGGAAACCTGCTCATCTAAACCCCTAACTGAACCCCAGAGAGTTTAATTGACTTGCTAACCTGACACAAGTAGTATGTAGCAGAGTGGGGATTTGAACCCATGTACTATGGGTTCAAGCCCAGGGCTCTTTCATAATACTGTGTCCACAAGGGTTCTTTATGCAATCAGTAAGTCGGTCAGTCAATAAGCATTTACTAAGTACCTACTATGTACCAGAGACAATTTTTGATTAATTTTGAGGAGTTCACACAATCTCTATAATTTGAGGATTTGAGATTCAGATTTGTTATTGAAGGAATTACTTTACTTAAAGAGCCATAGAGTGCAAATTTATGAGAGAATATACAATACCAAGTAGGTATTTCAGTTAGATTTAAGACAACAGACATTTATTAAATTCCTACTGAGTGCGGAGCAGCGGTTCTGAACCTGTGGGTCACGACCCCTTTGGGTGTTGAACGACACTTTCACAGGGGTCACAGGGGTCTCCTAAGACCATCAGAAGACACATATTTCCGATGGTCTTAGGAATTGAGACACAGCTCCTCTATCCGTCTCCAGGCGGGTCCGTCCACATGCAGATACTCCCACATACGAGTATTAAAGGGTCACGGCATTAGGAAGGTTGAGAACCACTGGTGTAGAGCAAAGAGGAAACACAGTTCTGCTTTTCTGGGGACCAAGTGTTTTGATTTGTTTTGCTTTAATCTGTCCTTTATTTTTAATTTTTAAAAAACAAAGTACAGAGAATCCCTTAGTCTGGTTTCCATGAAATGCTGAGTAATAAGTAAATCTGTTCTGAAACCTATGATATAGGGAAAAATGTACCATTAGACATTTGGAAAATAGTTGGAGGGGAGATGGATGCTTGTGTAGAGTATCTCTTACGGGGCACAAGGCCAAAACTCTGGCATCTATGCCTCAGTCCACTCCCACAAGATGACTAGACCCCCCCCCCCCCCCAGTTGTATTCACAGAATCATAAAGTCGCAAAAGTGAAAAGGATCCCAGTGGGTTCTCTTGTCTAGCCCATCCCTAAGAAGCAAAGTCTCAGAGCTTGAGGGTGTGTCCTCTAAGACATCCTATACCAGAGAAAAGTGAAGGAACATGTCACACAACACTCAGGTGAATCTAAGCTGTGTCTAGAACTTGGATTGTCAAGCTACTTACTATCCATGAAAAAAAGAATCCTTTTGTTTAAATATTACTAGTGGGTTGTCTTGTTCACAGCTCAAGAAAGGAAACACAATTCACAGCAATAGATACAGGTGTTATTGTGTAATTTGAATCTTGGCCCCCCAGGAACAATTTAATCATGTAATGTTTTTGCTTTTCAATTTAAGCTCTCATACTTTGGTTTTTGATAATACTCTACAATTACTTGTGTAATTTAAACAAAGCAGCACGATGTGAAAGAAATACTGCCGAATCAGAATGGCTATTTCAACTAAACTTTAGTTAACCTATCACTTGTGATGACTATATTTCTAACTGGGGTGGATTCACCTCTTTGAGTAAAAGGTAAAGGATACAGCTTCCCATCATAAACCTCTTTGCCTACCTGGTTCATCATCCCCTAACTCTGTGTTAGGAAAACAGCTTTGACTTCTCTGCATTCACTAAAGGAAAGAGCTGAGTCAGCAATTAGGAAGTAACATTTTCTATTACATAATTTTTCTCTCAAGGTTCAGGGGAAAAAAATGCTCTTGGAAACTTATAGGATGAAAGTACTTGACAGAAGTATCCACGACTGCTAGTCAATACTGCTAGTCAATGTCAAATTGAGAATGCTTTTTTTTTTGTGGTCATATACAGCTTCCAAGTTAGAGAGGATACTTTCAGCTACATTTACTCTTCCGTTTGACCTTCACAACCCCTGCTTCTTTCCCAGAGAGCCCTGCTTTCCGAGACTATACTCGTGACCTTGAAGATAAAACTTAGTGCTTTTATGCCTATTTGAAAACTCAGAGCACTGGCTGCTTTTGCTCACCCCAAACAGTCAAACATGCAGCCAGAATAAACACTATCACGCCTTTTAAAAGGATAAACTTAGCTTTCCTCCTTTTTGACTTAGTCAGCCTGGAAATGAAAGGCAAGAAGCTCCTTGGTTCTGTCTTTTCTGATTGCATAAGTATATTCACTTTCCCCAGGCAGGATGACCCTCATCTGAAGCTCGGACTGAGAAAATAACTGCATTGTACTGCAGCCTCCTCTCCTGCCACAGTTAGAAGCTTGAGGATGCAAAGGAAGTTACCAGGATCATGCAGGGGCAATAGAAGGCATATGGGAGCCCAAACTTTAGAGAGGGACCCATTTACACTGGGGTAAGCTCCTTCTGTTACCTAAACTGACTTGGCTCTCATTTTTGTTTGCCTTGTTCCTTTTGAAGTGACTGATCCGACAGCACTACATACGATTCTCTGGGAACAGGCTCTCCTGAGCTTAACTCTTTCATCATATCTATTCCACAACAAAATGCACTCAAGTAAACTCCATGCACTTTTCTCTACATGGAAAATGAGTTTACAATCTGGCAGGATAGCACCAACTTAGTAGAGTTTGGATGTAATTAAGTTGCATAACTTTGATTGTCTGATATTTCTTATCAGGATTAAAACAATCAAATGGGGAAGGGCTGGGCAAGGGGAAGGTGCTTTTTGGTCACCTCTATACTAAGTGGGGGGAGGGGGAGAGATAAGAGAAGTCAATGCAGCAGAAATGAAAATCAAGCCCCACTAAGCCAGTATCTCAACTCTTTCTAAGTGACTCAAAATGATGTATCTCTTACCTTGGATGTGGATAATTCTGTCATGCTCCAGAGTGTAGTTGTCAGTAAGATGATCAGCCCAGGAGAGAGAAATCAGCACCAGAAAAAGTAGACACTTCATCTTGACAGCCACGAGAATCTTCTTCACTGTGAGGACATCACATACAAACAGGCTGGTGAAATTGGGAAACCTTTATAGGGTTGCACTGCACAACTTATCATCCTATAATGGCTCTATAAAAACAGTTAACCCAATCTGCTCAGAAAGTTACAGGAGCTGTCCTGGGAGAGCTGAAGACTGCAGCTTTCACAACTTCAGCACCCCCCGCCCCCCATTCCCAGTGGGTGAAGCCAGAGAACAAATGGTGTTTAACTCTATCTTTGCAGAAGAATACATCTGAGAATGCAGAATGCTGTGTTTTCCACACAGAGAGTTGCAGGGAGTTAAACAAACAGGATGGGTCTGTGATGAGAGAGGGCTGTTTTAAATCCAATGTTGTTGTCTTTGGGGTTTTATTTAATTGCTCTAGATCTGATACGTATGGAACTGAAAAACCAAACCAAACCACTTGGTCAGTCTATACTTGCTCATTTAGCACCTAGTCTGATGGAGAAATAAACAGAAAGCCAGGCCAAGTGAATCATATTTGCGCGACATTTCCCATGTACCTTGACAGCTGCTTAAGCTGACTCCCTAAGCAGGATGTTAAGTTAGCTGGAGCTAAGGAGGAAAGAGGACAAAAGGTGTCTGCCTGAAGAGAAGGAGCACATTTTTTATCACAAATCTACTCACCATCTTAAAGACTGAGTCTGTGGTAAACGCTTGAAAAATCATGCACAAATGAGGCTGGAGCTGTGCATGCTGCCACTGCAGCTGCACTGATTGATTTTTCATTCATTTCTACCTAAAATGCTGACGCACCAGCTTGGTGTGTGTGCCAGGTAGGGTCTCTGCAGTGAGCAGAGCTGCGGCTGCAGGGAAAAGCTCTGCCAGGATGGCAGGAGTAATTAGGTAAATGAGGACCTGGACTAGATCAAGGAGTGCATCACCTGAAGTGGGGCAGAAGGGGCAGACTTTTTATTGCTGTTCTTTTTCATGATACTGACAGTCATGTAGAAAGGAAACTTCTGCTCCTCCCCCCCACTTACTGAAAAACTCTGAGAATTTGCAAAATGCTGAGATTTCCCTTTTTTTTTTGCCTTTTTAGTATGGTGAAATCTCAGTTCACTTCTGTTGTAAAGAAAAAGTTGAAACATACTAAGAAGTATTATCTTTCTCCTTTCCTTCTGCTTTCCCTCTCACATTGCAATGCAGTCATAAGAAAATGATTTCCACTGTTCAAACAGAATTCATCCAGCACTAAATTGCACCTCCTTTTTTTTCTGCCCAAGAACTCCCAAATCTAAGGTACACACAGTAAGCTGAAAGAGCCGATTCCCAGAGTTCCATCCAGGTATGCCTCTAGAGTCAAGAGTGATGTGACAATTATACCATGCCACAAGTTTCTTCACGTTTCTCCTCAGGCTAAATTAAGTTCCAGGATTTTCTTCTATAATGCAAGTCATTCTGCCTGCTGTATGCAGAAGATTGCTTGTGAGACTCTCTTCTACTTAAAGACCAGAGAATATTTATCCTCTCTGTTACATAGAAATAAAAGTTAGATAATGAAGCCAAAGACAGATTTTCTCAGAGGACTAAGTGTATAGACTGCGGAATATTACCTGTTTTGATTTTTCATAAATTCAATTAGTTTCATTTTCAAATGTTTAATTTGCATGTTGCTTTTAGAAAGTTCTATTATTAGTTGTAATTTAATTCGTTTCAAAATTTATCAAACGTTTACTATGTGTAGAGCATGGTGATAGGTCTTGCCTTTGCCCTCATGAAGGTTACTATCAGCAGGGGATTTCAGATACAGACACAACCAGAATACACAGCAGAAAATAAGAAATACTAACTGATATTTGCATGGCACATTTAAAAGCTTACAAAGTACTTTACACACATTTCCTCATTTGATCCTCACAACAACCTTGACAGGTCAGGGAAGCGGGACTTGCAGGTTTAGTGAACTTCCTGTGTGAAATCTCCCTTCAGTGATCTGATCTAGAAATTCATCAGTAACTTATAAAATAGGGGCCTCTCCGAGATGTCCTTGGATAGAGTTCAGGGGGTCCGTTTACTTGGATGGGGAAACAAAATGACATTTTTAATTTTCACTAACCTATAACCAACATTTAGTATTTTCTTCAATTATTAATGTAACGTATATTATTTTGAGAAAGGGTCCACAGACTTCATCAGATTCCCAAAAGCTCCATGGCATGCATGTGCTCCCAACATACACACACACACACACACACACACACTGAATTACCCCACCACTAAAGAGTTGCTTGGGAGCAATGAGAGGTTATAACTTGACTGATGAATCAGAGGCAGGAAAGCCACAATATCTCTCTCTATTCAAAAGTATCTTCATTTTAAAAGTGAGTAGAGTGAGCATTGAGAAGCTGACTTGACAAAGAGATCAAGAATATAAGAAAGGTCACTGATTTTCATGGTTAGATATCTACCATGAAATTAACAAGTATTTACTGTTGTGTGGATTTGCCTACCGGCTCTATCTGTTCTACAGGGTGCCCTGGACTGGGCTCAGTGTTATGTGGCTGGGCTAGCTAAAATTTAAAATATGTCTATTTTCCATCTGTTTCCCATCCCTCCTACTCAACTCTTATCTGCCTATATCCTAAAACAAACTCCAAAGATAATGACACACAAAGAAGTAAAATTTGGATTGGAAATAGAGAATTTAGAAATATTTGAGATAGGAAATATAGGATTTAAGATGGATGAATAGGAGAAAGGGTATTCTGAGAAAGGGCAAGTACACGAGAAAAGCCAGAGAGATGAGAATAGGCATGCCTTGCAGGTCCAGATGGGTAGAATATGATCTACATAGCATGATTCAATAACCACCTAAAAGTTACTCTTGTTCTCCAATATTAATGTCTGAAATTATACCATTAGAGATTCACTCTATTTTTAATAGTTATAATTTAAAATCAAAATACATCAAAGAAGGAATAACACAATATGCTAGCACGCTGCATTCACAGCTTAGTACGATTTAGTTTACAAGTTGCTTCCCTCCTCCAGGTAGCTGAGAGCAGTGGATTGAGAGAAGGGATGTTTTAATGGTGGAGAACAGGACAGTATACTTCAGGGAGGCAGAACTATTTAAAGACCCTAAGTGGGGGAGGGAGCTTTGCTCACTGAGAGGCAAATGAGCAGCCTAAGGTCAGAGAGAATGAAAAAGAAATGGCTGAGGAAATGTGATTAAGACAAACTTTGCCCTCTTCAGAACTTAGCTTAGAGCCAGCCCTGACAACATGGGAGAAGAATGGAAGAGGATGGTAGAAAGAAACACAAGTCTGATTAGGAGAACTGAAGCTGGCATATCCTGGTAACTCCAGTTATAACTGAATGGTTAACAGGGATATAACAGATATATATTTGGTGGTTGTTTTGAAGTACATGGATCAAGTATTAACCCATAAAATGAAGGAATAAGAGCACTCATTATTGAGAGTTCACCAATAGTTGGAGGAAAGACAGCATGGCAAAAGGATGACATAATAATAGATATTCATATGGTTTCTAAGCACTTTACATCCATCATTACCTTTAATCCACAAAAAGTCCTGTGAAATGGGTACAAGTATTATCAACCCCATTTTACAGATGAGGCAGCTGAGACTCAGAGAGGTTAAGTGATCTGCCTATAGTCACAAGTAACAGATGTAGGAACCAGGTCTTCCTGAGTCCAGATAGATGAGCTTTCCTCTCAGCTCTGCCTTTGACTAGCTCTGTGAATGTGACTCTCTGCCTTGGCTTCTTTATCTGCAGAACAGCATCAATGTCTACTATCTCACCAGGATTTAGTGGGGTCAAAAAGAGATCACACATGAATGACTTTGATCTTTTTTACAGGCTTTACACATATTGAACACTTAATAAATGTCTGTTGAATTCCATCGGACAGAGAGATGCTTTATTAGAGCTTCTCTTTGTATACTGTGACAGAGTGATTTTATATTCCTTATCTTATTTGATCCTTACAACAACCCTGGGAGAGAGGCAGCCTAGCATGGTAGATGAAGAACTGCTCTTGGAATCCTGACTCTGACACACTGGCCCAGGTAAGTCTAAGTTGCCGAGCAGGTGCTGTTCTTCATTATGAGGAAATTTCTTTTCTTTATTTGCTTTTTTTTTTTTGGAGGGGGGAGGGCTGGGAAATTGGGGTTAAGTGACTTGTCCAAGGTCACATGGCTAGTAAATGTTAAGTGTCTGAGGCCAGATTTGAACTCTGGGCCTCCTGACTACAGGGCCGGTGCTCTGTGCACTGCTCTACTTAGCCGCCCCAAGAGGAAATTTCTTCATGGGAAATCTGTATGTTAATGAAATCATAGATTCAGTAAAATAGACACACAAACACTCTGAGTTAGGTTGTATATTCCTTGAGAACAAAAACTGGATTCTTTTTTGTTTTTTATTCCCAGTTCAGTGACATATGTGTGACATACACACACACAATCACTAAATAAGCTTTTTGAGACCTGTTAAAGACTTTAGTTTGAAAAAGCCAAGGTCCCCACAGTATCCTGGGCCATCTCCAGTCATCCAGATCTATATCTTGCTGCTGGACCCAGATGGTTCCAGAGGAGAAAGTGAGGCTGGTGACTTTGCACGGCCCTGCCTGACTTAAATCCAATTCACTTGCATGCCATGGCATCATCTTCCTGATGTTATGGTTGTCTTTGAGACTGAAGGACAGACAGCAAGCAAATCAACTTTCATTAAACATTTTTTATGTAACAAACCCTGAGCTAGGTTCTAGGACAAAGACAAAGTGCAAAGATGCTTTTGCAAAGACAAAAGTTAGAGTCTAAAAATGTTCATTGAATTAAAACAAGAGAGATGAGGGACCCAAAGTCCTATATTTTGGGAAGTGCTAGGTCTGGGTCTGGAATCCAAGTCTCCCAACTCTAAGCTCTTCCCACTATGCTACGCTGTAGGCTTAAATATTATCTGGTTCTTTTTTCAAGGTCACAGTTACAGTAAGGTACCTTCCAGCTCTCAATCCTATGATCCTCCTGCCTACTGATACCACTAGAAATCATGCCTTTTTTTTCCCTGAAGGAAGAATTTAATTCTTTAATTTTTCAGCTATATGTAATATGTGGGTATATATTACAAACCTATAGAATATATGTATGCATTTATTGAGAGAGAAGAGGGGATGGGAAGGGAGGAATGTGAAGAAAAGGAGAGAAGAGAAGAGAGAGAGAGGAAGAGAAAGAGAGAGAGAGGCATTGTGACATAGAGAGAGAGAGACTCAAAGTCTGGAAGGCCCTGGGTTCCAAGCTGCCAAGCAGGAGCTGTTCTTCATGAAGAGCTTTATGGCATTCTCTACAACTCTACTTGGCAGAGCAGGTGCATCAGGAGAGGGAGTTTCTTTACCCTGCGGTTTTCTATAGTAATGAAGTCCGGTCTCTATTCCTATACCTATATATGTTTGTTTTTGTTGTTTTTCAAGCCATGAGTAATATTTGCTGCCCCCCCGGGGGACCCAACAGTTCCAGTTAGGCAATGCTGCTGCTTTTTCTTCCTCCTCTCTCTCTTTCCTCTGTCCACATGGGGACTCACACCTGTACATGTGGGTCCTCTGTCCAAAGGAATATAAATTTTGATTGCTTTTACTTTGCAAGGTATCTTGGGGTTTGGGGGCTAAATTTTTCTCTTCCCTACTTACTTATTCTATCATACCCTTAAACCCCAGTCCCTCTGCTTCTCACTGATTGGGCAATAATAGCCTTATTTGCTTGTTATTTGGGTTTTGATGGCTCAGGGTGAGTGTAAATGTCAATTGTTTTTGTTCTGGCTACAGATACTGCAAGGGTCTCCCCCTGCCTAACTGATTCTTTTATGAAGGCAAAATGGACCATCTTTTACCTCATTTCTTATCTAGTCTTTAACAACTGAATGGATGTTGTCTCAGACAAACGGAGACTTGAGAAAGATCTTAGTTTAAAAAAGGCAGTGTTTTCCAATATGTCTTGCCTCTGGACTCTGATGACTCTGGAGGAGAAAGCGAAGCTGATAACTTTGCACAACTCTGCCTCACTTAAATCCAATTTACTTGCAAGTCAAGACATCACTCCCTCCATGTCATTTGCCCTCTGAGAAACAAGAATGAACAGCAACAACATCTTTCAGTCATTTTAGTTGGTTCTGATTCTTCATGACCCCATTTGAAGTTTTATTGGCAAAGATACTGGAGTTGTTTCCCATTTCCTTCTCTAGCTTGTTTGACAGATGAGGAAACTGAGGAAAAAAGAGTGAGGTGACTTGCCCAGGATCATATAGCTAGTAAGTGTCTGAGGTCTAATTTGAACTCAGATCTTCCTGACTTCAGAACTGGAGCTCTAGCCACTGCTCACATACATACACACAGCAATTTATATGATTTTGGCACAATTTTTCAGTGAGATTAATAGTATTAGTCACCTTAACACGTGAGCCTTCACACACATCACTCACAGAATAACACTTCTTTTTTATGTATGCAAAGTTAGTCTGACACCTGCTATTTTCATAGCAGAGTTGTTCTCTGGCTTACTTATAATATCATTCTTGCTTCAGAACAGGTGATAATAGCATTGTCTTGGAGAGAGAACACACAGAAGAGAAAATCCTCAATAGATTTTTAAGAGCCAAAATGAAATTTATAAATCAAATAAATGTTTTGCACTGAGAGCGAAATCATTTATCAGTCAACACTTGTAAGGGCTCCATACAGCCAACAATCTGCCTTAGAAAGACGGATATGAAATGGACTTGGCAGGACACCATCAAACGGCCCACCTGAAGTCTAGGAACCAACAAAACCGCCTGGAAGCTAGGCTTTAGTCAATGATCAGTTCAACATCTGTGAAATATCAACCTTCAGAGCAATGGGTCTCTTCTGGCCAGATCCTCTGACAGTCTCCCCCTGCCTGCCTGATTCTTATGTGAAGGCAAAGTGGACCATCTTTTATCTCAGTTCTTATCTAGCCTTGAGTGAATGGGTGTTGCCTCAGACAACCTGAGATCTGGGAAAGATCTTAGCTTAAAAAAGCCAAGGTCTCTCAATGAATCTGGGGTCATTGTCACTCATCATGACCTATGTAATATCATTAAGGCAATGACACTAACCATTCTGAAGGATTGTGGGTAAAGCCTGGACTTGCTTTTATCTAGGGAATGTTTTCGCCTGAGATTCTGGACCCTTTTACAATCCTCACTTGGGAAAAGAACAGGGCAGAAATGCTAGGTGACTTTTACATAAGCTAATGGGAACAGCTGAATTATAATTCATAGTCATAAGTCACTGAAATATCTTATAACCTGAACTATTCATTGTTATAATATGCTTTAAAACAAGGCCAAGGATGAGGTTTCCTTCCGTATTGAAAATCAAATAGCGAGGGTATTATTGAAAAAAACAGTTCTTCATCCAAATCTCCATTTGGAAGTAAGCTCTAATCAAGTCACATAATGTAAAATTATATTAATTGATACCACAGCCCAGGGGAAAGAACACTGTATTTGTAAACAAAGGACCTGAGTTTGAATTCTGAGTCTGCAGCTTGAGTGAATCATTTCCTTCTCTTAGGCACTGGGTGGCACAGAGCATTGGGCGCTGGACTTGGCATCAGGAAGATCTGATTTTGAATCTTGCCTTGGATATTTATTAGCTGATGTGACCCTGAGCAAGTCACTGAACCTACTGATCCTCAGTGTCCTCATCTGTGAAATGGGAATAATAAATAGCACCTGCTTCTGAGGGTGGTCAGGAGGCTCAAACGAGATAACACATTTTGCAAACATACATAAAAGCACACATAAATGGTACTGAGTATTATTAATGATTCAGGGAGGAAGCCGGTTTCTTCATAAGTAAATGAGGGAATTCGATTGGATGCTTTCTAAGGTTGGTTCTATCTCTTAATTCTGATTATTTGATGAGCCAGGCACAGGTGGAAAAACCCTGGGCTAATCTTAACACCTTTCACTTTTTCTGACTTTGGCATTAGGGAGCTACGTAAACTTTAGCAAGTTACTGATAGTCATTAGTTTCCTCATTGATAAGATGAGGGGGTTGGACAAAATGAACTCTAACTTGCTTTCTAGCTCTAAAAGACAACATGTTGGGGGCTCTTGATGTGTGTAAGGACTACTGAAAATTAGCAAGGGACCTGACCTGGGATTTCATTTCATGTACATAGGGAACTCCTAGGTGGGGAAATTCCCTTTACCTGTGCAGCTTCCCACTCTGTCTGAAATTTCTAGCATTTGCAAGAAGCCTGGGACATTGAGAGATGAAGTGAATTCACTCGGGGTCACACAGCTAGTTTGGGTCTGGGACATGCCTTGAACCCAGGTCTTTCTGGCTGGGAGGCTGGCTCTCAAGTCATTACAACACACAAGCCTCTGCATTAGATATGATGGATGACTATGAAAGGAAAGGAAAGCAGTCCATGTCTATGAGGAGCATAAAGTACAAGCGGTGAGAGTCCCCCTAAAACACCTGGAGAACACTGAACAAGCCAGAGCTCAACGAAGTGCAAACACACTAACTGAATGGCAAATGCGGGGAGGCCACAGAGCCAGGAGAGACCTCCGCCCAGAGATGTCCCTGAGAGGCTGCTGAAGAAGCATCTGGAGCCTGTTGAAAGGAAGGAAGCTTCTAGCCCTGGTTTGGAGACAAAGAAAAAGAACAAAAGCAAGGACTGATATGTTTCATGCAGACCGGAAAAGCAAATTCTCTCGGCAGAAGTAGGGGTGCTGAGTGAGAGACTACAGCTGTTGTCTAATGGTCGTTTCTGACTCTATTTAACCCTGTTTGGGGTTTTTTTGGCAAAGGTACTGGAGTGGTTTGCCCTTTCCTGCTCCAGCTCATTATACAGATGAGGAAACAGACAAACAGTTAAAGGACTTGTCCAAGGTCATACAGCTGGTAAGTTTCTGAGGCCAGATTTGAACTCAAGTTGTCTGGATTTTAGACCTAACACTCTATCCACTGCACCATCTAGCTGCCCTAGCTAGCTAGTATTTATTTCTATAGTGTTTCAAGGTTTGCAAAGTCTTGCAAATATGATCTCATTTGGTCCTCATAAAACCCCAGGAGGTAGGTACCATTATAATTTCCATTTTACAGATGAGGAAACTGAGTATGAGAGAGAATAAGTGATTTTCCCAAGGTCCAACAGCTAGTTAGTGTCAGAGGCAGGATTCAGACTCAAGTCACTGTGTACTCCTAACTGAAGAAAGGGGAAATGACGGTCAGTTGATGGAGGGCTTTGAATGCTCACAGCCTACCATAATGTCTCATTGTGGCACTGAGGTGCGCCTGTGTTCTCAGAAGCTATGCCAGTTGAATACAAGCTCTGGCAGTTCCTACCAAGCTAGAAGCCTTTTGGAGAAGCCAGAACTGCCTCTCTCAGTAGCACCTAAAGGCATAAGCATGCAAAAGCCCTTTTCAATAATTGAAAGCCATAATGATTCTAAGAAAAATGTAAATTATGGTCTGTATCCTGTATAAGAAGATGCAGAAGTATATAATACATTTGGAAAAGCTTCTTCTTAAAATGATTAAAATAAGAAAAGTTTTGGTGCTTAAAGGCATAAAATTATAGGTGTCTGGAAAGATTAATTTCCTGGGTTCCAAGTAGTAATTGTCAACGTTTATTTATCTCATTATGATAATAAATCTTTAAAAAATTCTGTTCCAGTGTATCATTATTATATGAACATGATGGACAAAAAAAGCCCATCAAACAAAAAGAGCAATTAATTAATTAGTTGTGGCACTGTTCAAGATGAAAACTTTGATGATAATGGTAGTGGTGATGGTGATGCTGATGATAACAATGCACATTTTCAAATACTACTTAATAGTTCCAATGAGATGTTCAAAATGTCGAAAGCTCTATCTCAGATCCATGGAAGTGAAATACAAGTTCTGGAGAAGTCAACCACATCTGAAGAGCTTCAGGACAGCTACAGAGATGGCATCCATTGTCTAGGACCACACTAGTGAAGTACAAGGAGGAGTATCATGAGTAGGCCAGCTAGCAGGTGAGAAATACTTTTGGTTGCAGATTCAGTCTATGAAAAAAAGAACAATGTAAAGTGTCCTGCCACCTTTTTCTTTATCTAGAGCTAAGGTGGTGGTTTGGGTGGAAAGAGAAGAAGATGGTGTAACGAATTACAGCTTTTAGACCAGAAATTCTTAATCTGCAGACTTCGACCTTATAGATATAGAAAGATATAGATATATAGATGATAAATAATAGGCAGATATAGATAAAGATGATAGATATAGGTAAAGTTATAGATATATGGCATAAAGATGATATAGATATAGATTAGATAGATATAAGTCATGACCCACAGACAAAGAATTGCTGAAGGGGTCGCAAGTTTAAAAAGCCTTGATATAGATGATTGGGAGACAGAGATATACAAGTATAGATATTAATGTCTATATAGATATAGACGCTAACATAGGTATGTGACAGATATCTATGCTATAGATATAGGTATAGATGATAATGATATAAGTGTAGATGATAGAGAGGTAGAGATGGAGATAGTTAGAGATAGGCATGGATATAGATACAGATATATTACATGATATAGATCATAGAGAGATAATGACCAATAGAGATATATAGATATGGAAATATGACATAGATGTAGGTAAAGAGGATGGAGATTGACATAGGAATAGGCATTGAGATATCTACAGGGGTATAGATAATACAGATATAGGTGACATAGATGGGTATAGACATATAGATAATGGAGATATAGGTATAGATGATACAGATATAGATGACATAGATGGGTATAGACATATAGATAATGGAGAGATAGGTATAGATGATAAAGATACAGATAGAAATAGTTATATTTCAATAAAATTTCTTTCCTTTGTAGTAAAGTACACTTTATTTTGTTCATTTAAAAACAATACTCTGAGAAAGGGCCCATAACCTTCACCAAACTGCCTAAAGGGTTCATAATCCAGAAAAAAAGGTTAAGATTCTTTATTTTTTACTCTGAATGTTACAGAGAAAGCCATGTCAGAGTGGAAATAAAACTGGCCTTAGAGCCATGAAGATGGCAGTTCTAGTTTTGCCTCTGTCCCATACTGGCTGTGTGACCCTAGCCAAGTCACTAACCTTCTCAGTGCTCCTGGGAGTTCCTTAAAGACTAGAAGGTGCTCATCTGCATTGGTAGAAAGCGTTCCTCACCAAGGGATCTCTATACCATTGAAATCACATGTCTAGTTCCCAACCTTTTCTCTGTCTCCGAAATGTAGTGAGGGGCTGAGCAATCTGAGCCACGTCCTTCGCAGCGCCTGTGGTGTGCTTTGCCTGACACGTGTTTTGTGAGCCTGCTTTTGCCTGTGTAGTAGACGATCCTTCCCCTATTTTGGGTCATTGCAACTACTCTGTGACTCTTTTCTGCCCAATTACTGAGTGGCAAAGAAGAATCTTTTGATTGGCTGCTAAGCTAGAAGCAAATGTTAATATGAAAGGTCCTGATAACTCTAAAGATAGTTTGGAGCCAGATTGTGAAGAGACCTGAAGGCTGAACAGAAGGGCTCGTAGTTTATGCTGAAGGCAATAGGGAGCCACTGAAGGACTCTGAGAAGGGCACCTATGAGGGCCTGAGCTAGGATGGCTGTGATGTTTGTGAGGCAAAAAGAGTGGTGTGCTGAAGAAGTAGAACAGACAAGACTTGGCAACTAATTGGAGATGGAAGGGTGAAAGTGGAGAATTGAACGCAACTTCTTCAGACTGGGAACCTGAGTGAGTAAAAGAATAATAGCACCTTTGAAAAAAATAGGGAAGTTAGGAACAAGGGTAGACTTTACAGAAATAGATAATGAGTTCTGTTTTGGAAATGCTGGGTATTTTGTTCCATCTCCCCCATCAGACAGGGAGTTCCTTGGGACTTCTTCTTCTTGTTGTTGTTGCATTTCATTGCTTATTAGAATGCCTGGCACATGGTGGGTACTTAATAAATGCTTCTTGACTTGATTTCAATAGACTTGACTTAGCTATGAAATGTACAAGTAAAGATGCCTCATGAGCAGTTGGGAACAAGGGACTCAAGTTCAGGAGAGAGATGAGGGCTTTAGATACAGGAGTCATCTGAATAGAAATGATAATTGAACCCATGTGAGCTGAGAGTATAGACAGAGAAGAAGGAAGGGTCCAAAAATATGCCAGTTATGAGGGGCACTTCCTTATCTCCCCATCTCACCCAGACTGAAAGTGCAATAGACTCTAGTGGGCCCAATCTCATTGTTGGAGTGTATGGAACATTTAACCCATTCCATTTTTCTGACCTCAGCTAGTTCACCCCTTCTCAGGCAGCCTTCTGACCCTCAACTCCCAGGAATTCACCATATTGATGCCATTTATATTACTCCTTCCCATGGACACTATGCTGGCATCTTAGACAAAATTTCTCCTTATTCTTTTATCTTTTCTTTCTGTCTTTTTTCCCTCCCTCCCTCCCTTCTTTCTTTCCTTCCTTTCTCTCTTTCTTCCTTCATCTCTTCCTTTCTTGATTGCTTCCTTCCTTCCTCCTTTCCTTCCTTCCTTCCTTTCTTCCCTCCTTCCCTCCCTTCATCCTTCCCTCTCTCCTCTTTCTTTCTTTCTTTCTTTCTTTCTTTCTTTCTTTCTTTCTTTCTTTCTTTCTTTTCCCCATCTCACCCAGGCTGAAAGTACAACAACCGCAATAGGCCCAATCTCATTGTTAGTATGTATGGAAACTTTAACCTGCTTCATTTTTCTGACCTCAGCTAGTTCACCCCTTCTCAGGCAGCCTGCTGACTCTCCATTCCCAGAGGTTCACCATATTGATGCCATTTATATTACTCTTTCCCACTGACACTATGCTGGCATCTCAGTATGTTAACAGAAGAATTTTATGGCTTCCAAATTCATGGCTATAGTAGGGATGATGACAGTAGCTTCCCAATACTTGTGTGTGCTCCAGACCTCACTGTGCTCTGTCTATGCATGAGTCAGAGAGCAGTACTCTCAGGAAACACAGCACATTGGAGCATTGGAGGACTAATTCTGGAAGTCTGCTCTCCACCAAATAGATGGAAATGCTGCAGTATTGCACTCAATAAACAAGTGTTGATAATGACCATAATATTTTCAGTGGGATAGATTACCTTTGGGAAATTAGGCAGTGCTTTTAATGAGCCCAAACATTTCCATAAATCAAAGGTCTATATTTTTATTGCCAACATCCTTATAGTCATGTTGAATGCCTGTGGGTTGTGCAGTAGCACTGAAGTTGAGGAATACCTGAAGGGTAATGAGAAGGCTTGTGGCAGGCAGGCTGTAATATTTTACAAATGACAAATCATGAAGAAGAAGTAGAATGAAGGATATCATTAGAGAAATTCATAAGAGGGAAAATAAATCAAGCTAGTCACATATTGAGAACAAGGGGCAATCAATAGGTAGCCTTTTGCTATCAGTGCAATGTCAAGAGAATTTGAGGAACCCTTCTCTCGACAGGACATTGGGTACACACCTTATGGCCAATTTATGGAAGGGGCAATGGCCAAGATTTTCACAGAGTGAATAGGAATAGGAATAGGTTGTAGTCCGTATCACTGGAGGGAACACTCATCAAAAAGGGATTATAAACCCACTGGACTCATGGAGAAGCCATTACAAACCTGCTTGACTGCTCAGCACAGCGCCACCTTTTACATGAATGTATTTTATTAACATGGCAAAGCCAAAGCAAAACCAAACAAAATGAAATGGCTGTTGAGGTCCAAATTCCAACTTCATTGCCTCTAGCTGTATGCCTTTGAGCAAGTAACAAACTCTCAGAGTTCCAGATTTCTATCTGTAAAACAGGAATTATAAAAACGGTGCTTCCTACATTGCAGGATGATTTTGAGGATCACATGATAAAATATATGTAAGTACTCTTTAAATGGAAGATGTCTATGAACGGAAACTACTGCTATTATTACCCAAATATTATCAATCACTGCTTGAACCATAGAAGCTTAAAATATAGACAGCACCTAATCCGAAATGCACATTTTAATACCATTAGCATGCATTCCTGGCAAGTGCAAAAACACATTCATTTTTGTCTATGGCATTGAAAAAATTCAGTAAAACAAAATTTCTTCTTGAATAATTCTTAAAATATGACTAACTCTTTAAGAATGCAAATGAACAATTCTTCTATTTCTCAGCTTAACCTGTGATTTCTTTGTAGTTCCATATGCTAAATGCTTACAAAGCATATTGGTAGTATACGAACAACCAAATTATATACTTCTTGTTGCTAAGGTAACTTGTGATAGGAAAGTTAATAAATCCACATGACAGATAATTCAGTCTAAAACAATTCATTACTGTCAACTTTGCTTTGTTCCTGGCCTCAATTCACTTCTTTTTCAAAAGGAGATATTTAAGAGTTGTTCCACAAAATATTCTTTCTTCTAAAATGAATGATGAATGTGTTTCCCATATAGAACTTCACGTGAAAGATATTTACTTTCCAAGATTAGCTCTGATCTGACTCCATAGACTAGGATCTTAACAGCATCTACAACAAAGGCCTGCACTCACTAACAATAAAATTAGGCTAAAAATGTATTTCCCCCCAGAATGCATAAAATGAAGTGACTGCTTGCCATTATCTGTAATAATAAATGTTTCATGAAGACTGACAGGGAATGTGGCAGGCTATTAATGGCTCTATAAAGGTCGACAGGATTGCTTCCCAAGTGATTTTCAATTTAAGTCAAGCTTAAACTCATGCATGTTAAAGAGCTTGGTACATTTACAGATGTGATTTTCAACAACATAGTGAGACAGCTACAATTCTTCTCAAACATTGAGAGGGCAGGAGATGGCACAAAGAGCTGATTCCAAGGACTTTTAGGTTGTCATTGGGTAGTTTCAGAAATGTGGAAAAATACTAACCCCGAATAGGACTAAGGGAAGTAAAACAAAACTACTCTTTCCAAATATATTGATTTCACCTAGTAAAAGAAATCTGTGAGGCTAAAAACAGGGAGAGTTGCCATTTGATTTATGGCCTGAAATTTAGACATGCAGGACACTATGATAACTGCCTTCATCATATTTGAAGTGTAAGTGGCTTTTTTTTTTCTTAGCTTCTATATAAGCATATATATGAAAATTTTACATAAATCCCCAATGCTATTTTAGATTAAATACACAATTAAAAAAAAACTTTTAGCATGAACATTTTTGAGGAGTGATTTTTCTGGACACACAGCCCAGAAAATTAATCACACTATTATGAAATTAAATAATCTTCTCAATCTTTCAAGCTCAAGTTCATAAGATATTGTTTTGATGATCGGTTCAACTAAAGAAAAACATGACAATTGTGATAAATTTCAAACTTTTACTGTCTAATACTCAAACATGACATTAGCACTGGGTATTATAATACAGATGGCAAAAACATCCCCAAAGGCAGCCTCTGGTGACATCATGAGTCTGACACTAAGATAATTCAATCAGATAAAACAAGATTTAATCTGAATCACCAAACAAGCAATTCCAAGTTAGTTTACAAGTAACAAGAATGAGGCAACTCACCCAGATTCCGACCAGTGAACAGTTTCTGTAAAGGCATAGAAAGAATGTACATCTATCCCCCGCTCTGGATTCTGACTGAATACGGCAGACACACAAAGTGCCAGTGGTTTGTGAAGTTATTTCATTGTGCCAAGTGAAGATTGAAAGTAAAAATAGCTGCAGTTAGAATAATGATTCGCAAAAGCAGAAACTTCCCCTCTCTTTTCTCTGCCTAGTGATCTCTCAAAACTCTTTTGGCTGCCGCTTTTAAGATATTTTCCAAGATCCCAAATCAGGTTTACTATTGGTCCATATCCTATTTCAAAATGTGATCTCATGCAGGATTCAGCTCATTGGTTTACAAATAACAACGTTGGCTGCCAGTCATTAAAACTGGGTCTACCCAGCACCAAAAGTGGAGAGAAAATCATCTACTTATGGAGTCAAATAAAAATGAAACCAGGCAACAGGTTGTCATGGAGAAAGCATGACTTTGAAATAAAAGGAACTGTATTCTAATCCTGCCTCTGTTACTTACCACCTGTGTTGACTTGGGAAGATCACAACATCTCAGGCCTTCAGTTCCTTCAACTAAAGGATGAAGGGGATGGAATATGGGATATTCAAAGTCTCTTCCAAGTAGTAAATACGTGATTCCTATGACTCTCTGCTCTAAGAATACAATTTTAAAATAGGTTTTACATTTTAAGCAATCTATTGTCTTTGTATTTAAATCACTCCATAATTTTAAATAATCATGTAACTGATTTATAAAACTTGAACCAGATGATCATGCTTGTATAGGGTATTGAAGAATTCCAGTTTAGCGTAAAACAGTTCAGTGAATTACATCTAACAAGCATTTCTGGTAGAATATCAACTCAATCAGCCAATCAACATGCAATTATTAAGTGTCCCTTATAGGTCTATTATCTGTATGAGCCAGGAATAGAAACACAAAATTAAGATCATATCTATGGAACTTTGATGATTTCAAAACAATTCTCTTACAACAAGACTGTGAAGTAAGCAATGTAAATGTTGGCTACACTTGACAGATGAAGAAGCCGAGACTGAGGGAAATAGAGAAACTTGCCCATGGACGAAATTTCCCGACTCTAAATCCCATCCCCTTTCACTACATAACATTCAATTTCAGAAAACCATCATAAGATTGAAAACAGTTTTTCTTCTAAACATGTCAAACATTTTGGTTTCTATTATATAGACATTGGGATTCTAGCGTTTCAAGATAAATTCAGTAATTACAATGAGGAATCCAGAGTAACACAGACAGAGCTAGTACTCAGAGTGGATTGCTGTAATCCAATGAACCAACGATACTCACGTTCAAGAAGTTGTCCTCACTGATCTGCCATGTTGTTGCCCTCCTTTCATAACCTTAATTCCTACTATTAACATCATCCATTGATCTGCGATTAGACAACCACAACAATAACAGCATTTCCAGAAGACCACTGTTAACATGATCATTTTCATTGGGGCTGGAAGAGACCTCAGGAGGCATCTAGTCTATTCTAACCCCAGTTTTACAAATGGGAAAACTGAGGCCAGGAAAGTGAAGTGACTCATCCCAAGTCTTATAGTCCATTAGTAGCAGAACCAGGACTAGAATCCCAAGTTTCCCAGTTTCTAACCCTGACCTAATGCTTTACCTATTACATTACATGTTATGGGGAAGGGCAGCAGGTGCCTAATCACATTTACTGGTATATTTACACAATCTGAGTCTTCCGGTTGTCACCTTTAAAAAACAAATCTGGTACTCTCAGGACAGGGCACAAGACATTAGCTTTTTTTTTCTTTTTGGAAAGGGGGAGGAAGCAGGGCAATTAGGGTTAAGTGACTTGCCCAAGGTCAAATGGTGAGTTAAGTGTTAAGTGTCTGAGGCCAGATTTGAACTCAGGTCCTCCTGACTCTATTCACTGCCCCAAGAGATTAGCTTTTAAAATGGTTGAGTGAAAAGCGGCAACAACCACACCGTCTTGGGGAACATCATAAGAGACCAATAAGGGTGGACATAGGTATCACATGGTAGCCTGAGGGTAGAGACTAAGGAGA
>CM053587.1:11136824-11168815 GCA_028646515.1 Pseudochirops corinnae
ATCTTCAAAGAACTTTGGGCTCACAAGAAATTACTGATAGGGCAGTAGAGATACAGAGAGAGAGACAGAGAGAGAGAGACAGAGAGAGAGAGACAGAGAGAGACAAAGACAGACAGACAGAGAGAGAGAGAGAGAGACCCTGTACATTGTTGCTTTACAGGTGAAATTTCAAGGTTTTGTGGCTGGGAGGTATGCATAATAAAGACAGGAATGTGGAGTGTGAAGCAATGGGCACAGTGTGATAGACTTGACTTCCCTACCTAGGCTCTTGCCTTCACCTGTGTGGCAGTTTGGGGGTGTTGGAGTTCGCCACAGTATCCCAGTCTTTATGGCTCAGACACTGGGAATTTTCTAGTAGAATCCTCGAAATGGGATTTAGAGACTGACAGATGTAAGAAGTTAAACGCGGATGTAACAGAAGTTGAAAGGAATTTGTCTGAGACTTGTAGGACTTCTAATCAGCAAAGGCACATGCAGTGAAAAGAACAGGCTGACTCTTAAGCACTGGGAGCACTCCGGCTTGCTTTTGGCTTTGTCAATCTCCCTCTCTTTAATTTTTAGTTAACTCAGCTATATTGGAAGGTCCCTTAGGGCAGGGGCTCTTGTCTTTGTTTCGGTCCTCTCAGAGCTCAGCACAGTGGAGGTGTTTCACATGGTATTAAACATGGTATTAAACATCTACTAAGGTGTTGACTGCTTGGCTGTGTATAACAGTCAGAATCCCGCTAGTTTTCTACCTGTGGTTAATGAAGCTTCAGGAATTAGATGCCAGCTAGGCTTCACCTTTTCCTTATTGCATTTTGGACATATTAGTCCACTGGAGAGTTCCTTGACTTGGAAACTCTAGCAATTACATCAAAACAGAGAAATGAGAGCTGTAAACTGTAGATCCCAATGGAAAGAATGAGGATGCATGTTGAGCCTAAAGGTGATTTCAAATTGTAGGGGTCCCTTTGGGAGGGCAAAAGACCATTCAGATCGCTTTTCTCACCTGCTCCCACTGGACACTAACAACATCCCTTTAGCTTGCTCCAGTTCAGCATCTGTGGTATGCCACAGGAGAAGAGAAGGAAGGTTGAAAGACGTGGAGGATGTAATGGTGGGTGGTTGGAAGGAGTGAGACCTCGGGGTCAAATCTGGCCTCTGTCAGTGAGGTTTTATGTACCTCTCTTCTCCTGCTATTCTTTTCTAACACTCATAGGAGCCTCTCTCACCTCATAGAGAGACCAGCAGTGGGAGCCCAACTTTGCTCAGAGCTACAAAGACATCATGGATGAAGTCACTCAACGATCAGTGCTCTGCCTTTTTTTTATGCCTCTCTCTCTGAGAAAGTCTTCTTAGACACCGGCACATTTGACCCTTGTACTTTGGTAAAGCCTGTATAAGACCACCTGGGGCTCTTTCTTATAACTGTATTTGCTGCTGCCAGAACTCTGGGGCTAAGGGTGATAGTGGAGTGGAGCATTGGTGACACTATGGACATATCAAATACACGTTCCCCAGCCATATTCCATTCACAATACTCTTGAGTGTGGTCAAACCAGATTGAAATGTAATTGGGGAATATTTAACAAAATAAATATAGATACAATAAAATATACATACCCTCACATTTTAAAACAAAGTCAACGTGCAGCTTGCAAGGATCCTTCTGTATGGATCAGTCTCCCCGCCTCCCCCATTTCTATTTGAGCTTGAAGATGTAAACAGCTATTTAATTTCAGATAGTTTAGAGGCAGAGGAAAAATGAACTTTTTAAAAACATCTGGTAAGATCTGTTACTCATTCCTGAAAGAGACAATCTGATACTAGCAAAACAAAACAGCAGCAACAACAAACAGAAACAAAACCAAAACCAATATGAGGAAATGAATTAATTTGACAAACATTTATAACACCTACTATGTATGGACGCTGTGCTGGGTTCTATGAGTACGAAGATAAAAACAAACAAGAGAGCTCGCCCTTAGGAATCTAACTAAAAATGAAAGAGAAGGATGTGATGGATTTTGAGAAATAAAAAAAAGGATAGTGAAAAATTGTGAAATATGGTAGAAAGGAGCTTAATAAAGTCATGAGATTTTTTTTATAAGAACAGGCTAGTGGCGTCCAAGAATTAGAGGCTAAAAGAAGAAGAAAATTAGTTCATGTAAAATAATAGCAATAATGATCTTTTTTTTTTCTGGGCAAGAACTAATTTCCCAAGGCAAACACATTTAACTTATGGGCTTGCCCTTTGTGTAAACAGAGCAAGTATCTAACTACATTCCATTCATTCATTCAGCAAATATTTAAAGAACATACGAAATGCCTCCCCTCTCCTAAACTTCTCTCCTGCCAGCCAGAAAATGCCACTCCTCAGGATGTAAAAGGTCCCCTTTAAAACTGTTATCTGGGAAAAGAAATTCATTAAGCCATAGCTCTCCATTAACACCTTTGCTTGAATAAGTTCATCAGAGTAGAGCCCTGAAGTGATAGGACAAAGACTGATAAGTTACAGGGGTTTCTAGAGCTTAGCAGCAGGCCTTTGGAGGTTACACCATAATGGATTTTCTGGTGATTCAGTGAGATAAATGAGTGTCTGGGCACAGGAAAGAAACTTTGGCTATTTTCTAACTTTGCCCCCACCTCTCCTTGGTTTACATGCCAAGATGCAACATGGGAGAACATCTTATACTTGGATGGCCCTTTGATTTTTTCTACTAATGCACTACCTATGTCTCCCAAAGGAGCTCTGTTGGTAAATATTTAACAACTGACTCTCTGGAAAAAAAAGTACCAACACGCTTTTAAGCTTAAACTGCATTATTAGCATTTTCTTCATCACTTGCTTAAGTCCAAACAATCATCAAAACAATAAATCAAGCCTTGGTTTATAGTGCTTCCTGATTTTTGTTGTGTAAATACTTACACTGATAATTTAACAACTGACTCTAACAGCTGCAAGTTCCTGCTCCAGTCTACCCGCTGTGAGTCCCATGACACCTTCTTATCTGATTCTTTTCTGTCTTTCCATTCATAGGAGATTTACTGAAAGAGCGAGGAAGTTTTGTTTCTATTTTCTGGGTTCTTCAGGGAACTCATACAGTACTTGTCTTTGTATTTCACTCTTGATGTGACAGCAGATCAGTTTTTTGGTCAGTCATTTCTGTCTTTCACAATGACTCTGACTTCCCTTCTTAAGCACGAGTCATTGTTGGCTGCATCCTAAAGCCCGCCTGTCTTCATCATGAATCTTCTTCATTGCCCAAGTAATTTTGTTAGTTGGCTTACTGAGAGTTCAAATAAGCAATTTGAGAGAATACGGACATTTTTTGCTACAAGGACTAACCTGAGACCATTGAAAACATGTTGCCTTTTTCTAAATGCACGCCAGTCTAATCTCTGCCATGTTCTAGAAATTGTGTTTGGTAACAGAGACATAAAAATCTAATGAAGCAGCCTCTGCTAAGAAGGAACTTAGCATTGTACAGGGAGGAAGAGAGAAGGAAACAACATGTGTGCAGATAAGGAGATACAAAATGTATCCAAAGCAAATATAAAATAGTATTTGCATTTATTTATCTGGATACATGTTGTCCTCCCACCCACCACTGGAATGTAAGCTTCCTGAAGGCAGATAACTTTTATTTTTGTCTTTGTAACCTCATCTTCTTACTCAGTGTCTGGTACCTGTTAATTGTGGTAATAACAATAAGGAAAATCAGGATACATTTCTTCTCGGAGGCAGTTTTGACACTGGCGTGAAGAGCAAGTGGATTCCAGACATGGTGAGAAGAAAGCAGGAGCAGTGTGTAATGTGTGAAGGCCCCAGAAATGGGAGGTAGGATGCCATGTGTGGGGACTCAGTGTAGCTGGAGAGTGTATGAGGTTGTATAATGTGTAATAAACCTGGACAGGCAGGCTGGAGACAGACTGTGAAGAACCTTAAACCCTAAACAGAGGGCTTTGTATTTTATTTTAGAGGCAAGAGGGAACCACTGGACCTTCCTGAACAGGAAAGTGGCATGATTAGACCTCTGTATTTATTTGGTCAAGCTCAGCCACTGTTTCCAGATTCATCTTCTAAGCCAAACTATCAATAAGCATGTATTAAGCGTATTATGTATCTGAAGTGCCAGGCACCGTGAATACAACCAAAAGTGAAAGGGATCTCTAGAGTATCTTGCATTCTAAGTGGCATCTACATTTAAATACAAATAAAATATTAAGCTGTCCAAATTAAAATCTATGGAAAATATAAAATAGATGGAAATACAAGATAAGCTGAAGGGAGGAAGCTCTAGCAATAGAAAAGATCAGGAAAAGTCACATGAAGTAGGTGGTATTTGTGCTGAGGTTTGAACAAAACGAGTGAATCTAAGAGGAGGAGGTGAAGAGGCAGTTCATTTCATATGGAAGACAACCTTATGTATTTCATAATACATTACCTGAAGATTACTGGATTTGCTTTTTTTTTTTTTTTACTTAAAATTTGCTATTATTAAAAACTTTTTTTTTATTAAAGAAGTTGCTTATTTAAATCTTCAGACTTTGAGAGGTCCATTGCATCAGATGAGGACCACAAAGAGATAATATCCTGAGAATGTAAACCCAAGAGGTGATGGTTCCATTATCATCACTGCAGATCTCCCCTCCCCTCCCCTCTTTTCCTTTCCCCTCCCCTCCCCTCTTTTCCTTTCCCCTCCCCTCCCCTCCTCTCCTCTCCTCTCCTCTTCTCTCCTCTGCTCTTCTCTCCTCTCCTCTCCTCTCCTCCTCTCCTCTCCTCTCCTCTGCTCTCCAATTTTTTCTTTCTCTTTCTCTTTTCTTTTTCTCTTTGTTGTTCTCCAGTTTCATCTAAATGTTCTTAGCTGTATCTACCATCAAGTTTTCTGAAGGGTCATTTCCTAAATTGCTTTTCACTACTTTGAAGGAATGCTATGTTCGAAGTTCCATTATCTGCTTACGTAATGTTTTATAAATGAGCAGTTTCCCTAAACCAGTGTTGTCTTTGACTGAAAGATTTCTCTGTGATCCTGGGAAAGTCACTACCTTTGGGTTTTTTTGGTCTTATTGTGATGACTGCTTTTGGTCATATGACCCATGAAACAGTCAATCTTAACTGATAGATTAATAAGTTTTTATTAAGAAAAGCCAAGTAAAAGCACCAGCAGCATATGCTACAAATTCAAAACTCAGTACTGGGTAATTTTCTACTTATATATTAAGCCTCATATTGCTAACAGTGTAAAAGAGATGAACAGAGAGGCTTGGTAAATTACACAAGATCTTTTGTGATGTGTTTTCAGTGGATCAAACTGCAATGATATGCAATGGGGTGCCTGGGAATGAAACTGGATTTGCTCTCAGAGGTGCTCAGTCCACATCCCTGCTCTGTCATGATCTTAGGGAAATCATTTAGTCTCAACCTTAGTTTCTCCATTAAGAAAAAATAAAAGGTTTGATTAGGTGACCTCAAAATTATTCTCCAGTTCTTTTTCTATGATCCTATAATCTCCAGATACAGCTGTATAAAAATCGTGCCCAAAGAATAATTTTGCAATAATAGATTGTAAGAAGCCATAGAAAAAGCAATTGAGAAGCAATATCTATAAAACATTCCTGTTTGAAAGCTGCAGAATCAGACTATCTGGTGAGTATTACTATATTTTTTTCTTTGTAATTATTCCAATTTCCCAGATCTAAAGTTACTCCTCTAGCTGCCAATTCCATTTGTTCTAGACTAAATCCATCAGTCTCTATATGGTATGGTGCCTGGTAATATCCTAGACTGAAATTAAGAGTTAACTAGGATAATTAACATAATCTTATTTTCCTTTTCAAACTCACCACCTTTCTCCTTCATAAAATACCCCTTATCTATTTCTTTAATCATTTTTGCAATCTTTTTGATTCTTCCTTTTTTGTCATCTCCTGTATCCCATGGGCCCAGTTTTTTTTCTTTTTTTGAAAACATCTTTGGAATTTTCCCTGTTTTCTCCATGATCTCTGCTACTATCCTAATCTATGATACCATCAATTTATGCCTACCTTACTGGAGCTGACCTTCTTGCCTCCAGTCTCTTGTCATTAATCTGCCTTATCTGCCACCATTGGGTTATTATTAAAGACAGCTTTGATTGTTTCATTCCCCTCCTCAAAATCATATAATAAATGCTGTGGTAGAAGATGTATCCTAAATCCACTCCCACACACATTTGAATGTTAGGATAGAGATTTTTTTTTTTTTCCTGAAAAGGCATTAAGACAATCCCGAAGACTCTGTTAGCTAATGGCTCAGACTGTTGACATTATTTCCTGGTTGCCTGAATACAAAACAGCCATGAAGAACTCCAGGTATGCTCTGATGGTAGTGGATCCTGACAGGTAATGCAGCAGAGGACCTTTGCTCAACTCAGTCTGACACCTGAAGTGTCCTCAATGCCCATCCTTGTTGAATATCCTTCTCTTGATATGGCCAAGCAAATCTCCTTTTGCTAACTTCTGAATAACATCTGAGAATCTAATTTAGTTCCAATATCAAATCTGAACTAACAGGGAACTGATCTGAGTTAACTGACTGAGATCTAGTTAAGAAAATTTTGCCCAGACTGGTGGATCTTCAGCCTCCTTCCATGTATTCAAAGCCCTTCAACCTGGGTCCCTTTTACCTATTCAACTTCACTGTCCACCTTTCCCAACCATCACCTTATTCTATTCTCACAAAAGGCCCCAGAATACACAATGCTGTTTGTCATTTCTGTACTTTTATTAAGCCTCGTCCTGTTAGGGCCCCTGAAAATAAATACGTAGTCTCATTATCTTAACCTATCCAAATCCAACAATCCTTTAAGACCCAGCTCATATCCTTATTTCCTAAATACAGCTTTCTTTCCTATTTTAGCCCCTACTTTAGCAAAGTCCAAAGATATTTTGTGAGAAAAAGAAAAAAATGGATCCACAGGATGCAGGGAATGACAAAGAAAGAAGAACAAAAAAAGAAACGAAAAATGAGTAAAGAAATAGAGGAAGGGTGTTTTATGAAAGAGAGGGGTGCTGAGTTTGAAGAGGAAAATACGATTAGGTTAATCCTTCTCTTTATCTCTTAATTTCAATCAAGAACATTATGAATTCGACCCATTCTTCATGACCCAGATCAAGTTCTCATTTCCTAAAGAAAGCTTTCTCCCCAGTTCTAGCCCCCATTAGCATGGTAGAACTGCCAGAGTGCTGGCCTTGGGATTGGGAAGACCTGAGTACTAATGTCACCTCAGATGCCAGCTGGCTTTATGACCTCGGGCAGATCACTTGATCTTTCTGTAAAATAGGGGAGTTGAATTCAGTGAATTCCAATTTCCCTTTTACCTCTTAATTTATGACACTTCTCTGAGTTACTATTGCACTAATGGTTTATATTACATAATTTGGCACTTAACTACCTTTGGTTTTATCCTATTCTTTAGTAGCTTCATTCTTGTTGGTCTTCTCTTTCTAACTACATTATAAGCTCTTTGAGTGTAAGTGCCATATCTAATAGTTCTGATTATTTTTTTAAAATCCCTGTGGCACTTTTGTTAGGTACTGGTATGTATTGGTACATATAAAAGGCTCCTAGGTGGTGTAGTGGATATAATGCTGAGCATGGAGTCATGAAAACTCATCTTCCTGAGTTCAAATCTGGCCTCAGACACTTACTAGCTGTGTGACCCTGGGCAAGTCACTTCACCCTGTTTGCCTCAGTTGTCTCATCTATAAAATAAGTTGGAGAAGGAAATGGCAAACCACTCCAGTATCTTTGCCAAGAAAACCCCAAAATGGGGACACAAAGAGCTGGCTATGACTGAATAAAATATGTACAAATTAAATGCTTGCTGGTTGACTTATTTTCCTAATCTTTTAAATCTAAAGTAATAGTGGATAGATAATGTCTATCGTTTAGCAAAAACCTGCAAGTTATGGTTGCCATCTGTCGGCCTCAGATATGACCTTTAAATTTCAACAGAGTATTTGAAAGTGAAGATTTTATGCTATACACAAGAATTCTTTCCTCTCTTAGGCTCAGATGAAAATGAGCAGAACAGAGTAGGGAGAATGCCAGAGTCAGGAGGTATGGCTTTGAATCCAGGATCTAAGACTTGTCAGCTGTCATGTCTACATAGTTAAGTCATTTTGTCTGCTGGACCTTGAGTATTCCCATTTGAAACATAGTACTAATGATGCTGTAGTATTTACATTACCTCACAGAGTTGTTAGGAGAAAGTCACTTCGTAAACCTGCAAGTGGGGCAGACAGGTGGCACAATGGCTACTGCAATGGTCTTGGAATCAGGAAGACTCATCTTCCTGAGTTCAAATCCGGCCTCAGTCACTTCCCAGCTCTGTGATCCTGGGTAAGTCACTCAACCCTGTTTGTCTCAGTTTCCTCATCTGCAAAATGAGCTATAGGAGGAAATGTCTAAGAAAACCCCAAATGGAGTCATGAAGAGTTGGATACAACTGAGTAACAATAACAACAAACCTTAAAGTGCTTAGAAGTAGGAGGTAGCGAATATCAGAATGCCAGAAATTTAGTATTGGAGAGAAGCTCAAAGTCCATGTAGTACTTGCATTCAAGTCCTACTTCATATACTTACTTGACCCTGGTAAGTCTCAACCTCTGACTGCCTCAGTTTCCTGAGATGTAAAATTGGGATAATGATAGTCACCTACCTCCCAGAACTGTTGCAAAGATAAAATGAGATAATCATGAAGTGCTTAGCATACTGCCTGACACATAATGGACATTTAGTAAATGTTTGTTCAAGAAATCTGAAAAGAACTGCCCATGCACCTCTGAACATGCCAACATTCAACCTTCGCTTGAAATTCTCTAATGAGGGAGAACCTCCCGTTTCTTAAGGCAGACTCCTGAATTTGGAATTGCTCTGACTGGCAGTTTTCTTTTGGTTTTCCACCTGACATCAAGCTTAAACATGTCTCTTTTTAACTTCTGCCCACTGATTCTGGTTCTACCTAATCTATCCTCTTCCCATGACCGCCCTTTACATGCAAGACAGCTATCATCTATTCCCTTCCCCTTTCTCTTCTCTAGGTTAAACATCTCCACTTCCTTCAACCAATCTTCATGTGACACTGACTCAAGGCCCTTTGATTCCCAGTTGTTCTTCTTGGCACTCTCTACCTTATCAGTGTCTTTCTTAAACTATGGCATTCAGAACAGAACACAATACTTTAGATGTTGTGGCAGAGGACAGAGGAACTCTTTGTTATTCCTGAAAGCAACCCAAGATCACATTAGTTTTCTGGCTGCCACTCTGCACTGTTGTGGATTTAGACTGAGCTTGAGTGCACTAAAACCCTGAGTTCTTTTTCAGACAAATCACCATCTAACCATTCCTACCCCATCTTGTAGTTAGGAAGATGATTTTTGAAAAAATCAACTCATATGTAAGACTTTCCATTTACCCCTATTGAGTATCATCTTATTATTAGATTCAACACAATGCTGTCAAGCCAACCTTCACAATCTATTTTGGGGCCTGATTCTGTAATTTAGGGTGTTAGTCATCCTTCTCAGCTTTGAGTTTTCTGAAAATTTGATAAGCATGTAATCTATGACATCACTAACATCACCGATAAAAATGTTAATAGCACAGGGCAGATCCCTGGGGCACTCTACTGGAAACCACATCTATCCAGCTGACACTGAAGCATTACCAATTAATCTCCAAGTTTAGCCAGTCAAGCAGTGGTGAATCCAGAGAACTGTGCTGTATTGTCCACATCTGTATCTTCTACAAGAATAATAGGATATACTTTTTCAAACCCTTTGCTAAAACACAGGCAACATATATCTATAACATTTGCCTGATTAGAATTTAATAAACCTGTCAAAAATGGAAGTAAAGTAAGTCTGTCATGTTCTGTTTTTGATGAATCCATGCTAGCTCTGGATTTTTCACTAACCATATCTTTAATGATTCATTCTCGAATTTTCCCAGAAATCAGTCAAATTCATTGGTCTGCTGCCTTTGATCTAGCCTTTTTTTGAAAACTGGGATCCTGTAGATTTCTTTTAGCTTGCTAACCATAGACAGTATTGACCCTTTCTCTCCTTACCTCCCTCTCTCCAACAAATATAGTTTCCTTCTCCCCAACTGATCTGTTAAACTAGCCTATACTCATGCTATAGTGTTGGAGGTTGATAAGGTACGATAGAGATTTCCTAGAGAAAATGTTTTAACTCAAAGAAATGACAACACAGAGGAATGAGGAGGAATATAGTGGAAAGGACATAGATTTATAATTAGGGGAACTTGTTTTAAATCCAACTCCTGCCACTTGTTACTTGTGTGATCCTGGACAAATCGTTCAACTTTTCCGGAGCTGGTTTTCTTCATGTGTGAAATGATATAGTTTGACTAGGTAACTTCTAAAGTACCTTTACTCTCTCTAAATCTGAGATGTTAAGGACTCTAGTGAGGAGAATTTATCACAGTAGGAGATTCACTGGAGGAAATACTGGGGTAAGGTAAACTTTCCAATGTACCACAAAGAATTTCTTATGGGCTACTCCATTGATACATACAACATTCCTGCAAACAACATTCCATGGGTAGAGCAGCACTGTCTTAAGCACCAAAAACTCCCTAGTTATTTTCATGAATTGATATCTTTTAAATATCCACAATGTATTTGGCATGAATTTGTTGGCAAAACGCACTGCAACACTTTGTTGGCACAGATTGTGCTCCAAGAAATTCTAATTCCCAGTGGTGAATAGGAGTTGCTTGAAAATCTCAGTATGACTGCCAGATGAAATACAGGCCAATAATTCAATGCACATAAATGGTGAGTGGGTGCTGACCTCTTCTGGGGGGACCTACTGTTTTCTCTGTGTGTATTTTTTCTTTTTCTTTTTCTATGCTATTGAGGTTAAAGCATTGCTAAAGGCTGGCACTGAGCAGGCTAATAATTCTATTCAGCCTGGATTTTAGTTTGGAAGCACGAATATTCATAGGAAAATTTTAAAATGAGAGGCAAGAATGTAAGGAGAAGAGGTATGGATGTAATGGTATAGAAGATGATACTCTGGGCTGAGGTAAGAAGCAGAACCTCTGCATGAGGAATGATGGGGAAAAAAACTACTTTTATGTCAGTCCAGAGCCAGAGCTGCTAGCCAAGAGTTCATCAAATTAGGATGCCATTATAATATCCCATGTTAACCAGGGAACTTATAAAAAGAGAGTCAGGGAGATAACAAAGGGAGAGGAAGAGACTTAATCTCTCCAAGGCTCACTATCCTTGAATAATTGGGGATTATAATATGAGAGCCAAGAATTAACAATGCATGTGTCAATTATGCTGGATGGCACCTGAATACCCAGTCCATGGAGGCGATACCGTCACAGAGGTCAGTAACACCAGACCAAAAATCCAGCTGGTCAATAGTTTTATACTATTTAATTTTTTTTTTGGTATTTTTGGGCCAAAGTTTCACTATTAGAATAGTGAAATATAAATTGGCATGTATTATATTTGAAAGCATGAAACTTTATTTCTAGGTACACATCACCAGATTCCAGGTTTTCAGCGACTGACATTATTTTTATTACTGCTGAGCTGAGGATTCTTATTCTCCCAACTCCTTTGAGTCCTAAGAGTCTTTCTATCCCCATTAGGTCTCCTTGGCCTCTCGGCCTGCTTTCCTACATAGAACTTGTTCCCTGGGCAAAGTGGGAGTTACCTGAGGATCTTTTGTATTACTCTAGAATTGGGGAGGAGATGTGGAAACTACAGAGCTGGAGAAATTCTGGAGTGAGATAACCTATGAAAGTCATCTATTTGGTATCTCAAGTCAATAAAATATGGAAGGCTACATGGTTGTAGTTAGTTTTCTAATATAGCTATTTGTAGCATTTCTTATTATCTGAGCTCAAGAACTGAGACTATCTCCTGGTTCTTTTGTACCATATCCCTTCCATTCTACTCCCATCATCATAATCAGGACTACTTTGCACACACAGGAGATGAAATCTAAGCTATTGTTAATAACTGGGGTGATTGAACTAGGCCTTCAAGGAACATCGTGACCACTATGATATTTTACTGTGGAAAAGGGAATTCTTCTGCAAGAAAGATCTCTATATAACCAGATTCAGGTGCAGAGGGTAAACCCAAGTTTCTGGCATCAGGAGAGTCCAGGAAAGAACATCTGAGACCCTCTAGGTGTCCCAGGCTGATGGCTGAGAGGTAATCAGATTGGAGTTTCTAGTAGTCTGCTAATGTAACAAAGTCCTTTTGTTGTTCAGTCATTTCAGTCATGTTCAATCCTTTGTGAAATCTTTTGGGCTTTTCTTGGCAAAGATACTAGAGCAGTGGTTCTCAACCTGTGAGTCGCGACCCCTTTAACAATCAAACGACCCTTTCACAGGGGTCACAGGGGTCACAGAGGTCGCCTAAGGCCATTGGAAAATACGTATTTCCGATGGTCATAGGAACCAAGACACCACTTCTCTATCTGTCTCCAGGCGGGTCCACCCACATGCAGATATGCCCACATATGAGTATTAAAGAGTCGCGGCATTAGGAAGGTTGAGAACCACTGTACTAGAGTGACTTGCCATTTCCTTCTGCAGATCATTTTATTGATGAGGAAACTGAGGCAAACAGGGTTAAGTGACTTGTCTACCATGACACAGCTAGTATCTGAGGCTGGCTCTGAACTCAGATCTTCTTGACTCCAGGACTGATGCTCTATCCATTGCTCCACCTAACTGTCCCACAAAAGACTTTGCCCCACAAAATCCTGTACCTTGAATCATTGTCAAGTTTGCCTAGAGAAAGGGGGGCTCAAGATACAGAAGAAGAGGAATTCATGATCATTCTTACTCAGTATTTCTTGGTTTCATTCATGCATCACAGAAATTGCTTGTGCCTAATCAAAAACACCACTGTACAATTCTGCTGTTGGTAAGGATGGCACATTTCTCTTTCTTGGCCTGTAGCATTTAGAAGGATGATGAAGAAAGGTTGGGTTGTTCTTCCTAAGTCTGAGAAAGTTTAGGCTATTAGAAGATGTAATTTAAATATGTAGTTCTGTTGATGAGGATTATACATGCAGACATCACCATCCTCATTAGATTACACAGCAGCTGTTAGCCACCAGTTGAGAACTAGTAAAAAAAAATGGAAAATTCTACATAAAATTCTAGATAATTATGAGACAAGTTATATAATATGGAACAGTGATACCAGATGCACCTATTCTGGTTAATAGGCCACGTATCTAGTTAGTAAACTTTGTAGGATTGTAGCATCATAGAGACAGAGCTGGAAGGGGTCTTAGAGGCCATGATATCCAACTTCCTAATTTTACAGATGAGGAAATAGAAGCACAGAGAAGTCAAGAGCTTACCCAGCTTACCCTTAGCTTACCTAAGAAGGATTTGTAGGCAGATTTTGAACCTAGATCTTCCTAAATCCGAGTCCAAAGCCCTATCCATTATGCTACGTGGCCTTTCTACCTTTCCAAAAAGTTGAATTTATGAAAAGTAATATTAAATCAAATGTTTTGGTCAATAACATTCCCCCTCTTTCTGGCATCCATATACATGGAATTGGCAAAAGAAAAGTGTCTAGAGACACATGACATTGTGGCCCCGGCTACCTGACCTTTGGTTAAGCTTTGGAGAAGCAGGAATATGTTGAAGCTACAAAGTCCTAGCTGAGATACATTATTGAACAAAGGTACCACATTGACACAGCCATTCATGCCACTTACACAGTGATGCTCTGGGCTGTTTGAATGCCCCATTTTATTTGAATAGTCTCTTTGCCTTATTTGGAGCTGTATAACCATACTCATTACTGGTTCCATCCACTAGTCCATCAGGTAGAATACTAGCCCAAAGGCTTTTCCAAAATGCCCCAAATCTAGGGATTTGGCTGGCTTTCCTGCTTTTTTTCCTGAATGGAAGGGAATAGGATGGTAGAATCAGATAATGAAAATCAGGTTGAAACTGAACATTTTGAGGGTCTTTTAATACGTCAAAGTACAGATTTCATCTTTTTCCTGCATTATAGACACTGGCAGTACCTTGATGGGGTACTACTGGCATTAGCTTCCATAATCTCAAGGCCAGGTCTATGGATCAGCAGACTTGGTAACTGCCTATGTAATGAGATTTGAAGGGAACCAAAAAGCCTTCCTGCCCTCATGTGTTCCTTTTTCTCTCTGTCTAAATTACCTGAAGGGGAAGAGGCAGGTTACGGGAAGGAATAATTTTACTTAGGGAAAAGGTTCTTAATCTGGGGTCTGTGAACTTCAAAAAATTTTGATAACTGTATTTCAATATAATTAGTTTCCTTTTAAATCCTGTATATTTTATTTTATGGGCAGCTACATGGTTCAGTGGATTGAAGTCTAGGCCTGAAGTTAGGAAGACTTTATCTTTCGGAGTTCAAATCCCCTGAAATGTCTGAACATTTTACTCAGTGTGTGACCCTGGGCAAATCACTTAACTCTATTTTTCTCAATTTTCTCATGTGTAAAATGAGTTGGAGAAGGAATCAGCAAACCATTGCAGTATCTTTGCCAAGAAAACACCAAAGGGTCAGACATGACTGGATAACAATTTTATTTTATACTTTTAAAAACTTTTGTTTTGAGAAGGCATTAATAGGGTTCGTAAGACTGCCAAAGGACTCCATGATACAAAAATGGTTAAGAAGCCCCAGCTTAACTCACTGACTAGGAAAAATTTTGCTGGACCATAAGCAGTAAAGACACGTACTCATGATGAAGTGGTTCTGGGAACCGATGCAAATGTGGGTGCTTATCAGAAGACAATTATAATCCCATAATCTGGGATCTTTTTTCTCATCAATTATTATTAGATATGTAAGGGTCCTCTCTCCAGAGAATGTTATATTCCCACAATGCTTTTGGAATCTGAAAGATTTACTCACTGGGACAGGGTCATGACCCACCTGCCCCACTGAGGCCATGCAAGGCATACAAGGCTTGAGCATGTCTCTGAGAAGGAGCTGGGGGTGGGTTGAAAAGGAGCTCTGGGGATGTCAGGAAGCAGAGGGAGGAACCTAGGCAAGAACACAGTTTGTCAGCTTAAGAACCCCTGTAGGGTTTATAAACATTTAGATTTTCCCCCCATGCCTACTTGCTGATGGATTTCTGAGCATTGATGGGGCAGCACCAAAGTACCTCTGGGGTAGCTTCATGACTTTTGCAGCTGCATGGTCTGGGACTTGCCCTGTCAGCCCCTGCAGCTTCTACCCTACTAGACCAGCAGCAGCTGATACCCAGCACCTTCCCTGGCCATCCAAGAGGACAAATTAGGAAGCCACCATTTCTTGCTTGTCTAGTACGGGCACCACATCAGGCCAGATACGGCATCCAGATCTGGCAACTTTTAGTCTGTGAAGTTGAAAAATGTGTGCTGAGAGGATGATCTTTTTTCTTCTCCCTGCTTTTCTATTTCAAGAAAATTGTCCTTTTCCCCCTACCCTAAACATTGGCTTTGGGATAATCATTGGGTAGTCATGGGCAAACTAACATTCAGGAATGGAAAAAAAAACACCTAAAAACAAATGTTAATATTTGTTTTTACATGTAACTGGGAGAAAAACTAATACTAAATAAATACAAAAAAAGAAAAAGGAAAAAATAAAATGAGAGTTAAGAGCAACACTTGAGTAGATAAGAACTCAAATTCCCAAGAGTCACAGGGCTGGTACACACACTCATTTCAGAAGGAGTGACTTCCGAATGTGGGGAGAGTGGCCCCCCCAAGATTATCTCCACATTTTTCCTATCTACGTCAGTCTTTTTAATGCCCAGTTGTTTCCGTGTTGTTCCCTTTTCCCCCATTAAACTGTGAATTGACTAAAAGCTGGTATTGTCTTTCTTCTTTCTTTGAATCTCCAACACTTGAGCACAATGGCGGACACACAGTAGGTACATAAGAAATGCCTGTAGATTTCACTTGGATATCTTATCCCAGAACATAGCAATTTGATTGTTTCGAAATAGACTACTGTATTTGCATACTGTCTGTGTTGTGGTCATTTTTAAACCGAAGTCAGATGACAAAGAAAAACAAAATGATATTCTTAACTCTGGCTTCACAGTATAGCGTTCTTTCTACAAAGTTAAATATATGAACTTATTGTATTAATTGGAGAAACCAGTTTGCCATTCATTCCTCTTTAACCTCAAAGTTAAAGAGCTGATATTACTTTACATCTAAGGTATTATTAGTGCCTTGTTTTCTTGTCAGGACTATTTTCTAAGACCACCCAGAAAGTTCAGGGAGACTTCATTGGTCAACTTTCTTTAAAAACAGGGGTTGCATGTAACACATGATTTCTGTTCCCAGCACTCAGTAAATCTGTTGGATGTAATGCATAGTGTTTATTTTAATCTACAAAATGCCATTGGCTTTACATTTACAATCTTAGAACAAAAACAGCATAAAAAGCATATGTTTAGAGCACTCCCTGCCTTTATCTTGGAGACTGCTTCTTAAACCATGGTTGCTTAAACCCCCTAATGGAGGGTTGCAGGAAAACTCTAAGCTGATCCTTGCAACCAAATCACCAGAGCTCCAAACAGCAGGATGTGTAGAAGCACTTATATCCAAGGGGAATACAGGGTTCTCATGGCAATACTATCAATAGAACTGTATCTTTTTGTGTTTGTTTTTTTTCTTAAGGGGTAAACTGAAGCTGAGGGAAAGAAAATATTTGAGGTTTTATCTTACTTTGGTCCTTCATAACCTCACCCTTTCCTACCTTTTCAGCCTCCTTACACATTTCTCCCTTCCATATAATCTGTGATCCAGTGACATGGATTTCTTTTTTGTTCCTAGAACATGATCCTCCATCTCCCGACCCTATGTATTTTCACTAGCTGTCCTTCATGCCTCCTTTGTTGTTGTTCATCCTTTGTTTTCAAAGAAGACCCATAACATCTCAATGCTGAGGTAAAGTACTGGATAAACATGATGTCTTGACTTGAAAGTGAATTGGATTTAAGTGAGGCAGGTTAGTGCAAAGTCATCAGCTTCACTTTCTCTTCCAGAGTCATTAAAGTTCACTGGCAAGACAAAAATCAAGATGACTGCTGATGGTCTAGGATACAGTGGATGACCTTGGCATCTTCAGTGTCTGACCAAGCCCTCAGATCTCCATAGTGGCTGTTTCAGCTGCCTTCAAGACCATTGGAACAAACTGACTCTATGTGCCCATTCTGCCTGCAGGGAAGTCTTCACATGCTTAGGGTAGACCTCCCCCTAACTCACTGAATGGTTTGAGACTTGTTTGTTACCTTCAATCTGATTTATCCTATCTAGGAGACCATCTACTAAGGTGTGGCCGCTATGTGTTACAGCTTCTTAGAGACACAGGTGAGATTTGGGCAACAGGTGAGCACCAAAGGTGGATGGGCAGCCCTGTAAAGCCCTCATACCAGAGATGCTGGTCCTCCCTGAACATCTCATATACCCCATGTTTCCTTTAAGTTTTAACTAAAGTCCCAAGGCTTTTCTGATTCACCTTTATGCTAGTGGCTTCCTTCAGAGTCTACTCCCACTTTAGTTTGTATGTATCATGTTTGTACCTAGTTGCTTTCATTTTGTACATAATTGCCATTACACTGTGAGCTACTTGAGGACAGTAACCATTTTTTGCCTTTCTTTGTAACCTCAGCATTTATTAGTGTGCCTGGCACATAGTAGGTCTTTAATAAAAATAATCTGACTGATTGATTGACTAACTTGTTGTAGTGGGAGCAGAAGAGGACTAGAGATTCAAGTCCCAGTTCATTACTATCTTGCTATGACCCTAACCACGTCACTAATCCTTTATGTATCCACTTTCTCCTTTCTAAAAGGATAGGGCTGGGTTATGTGAGCTTAAAATCTTTTCCATTTCTACCATTCTCTAAGTCTGGAGTAGAGCAGAGTTAGTATTTGACCAATTCACACTCTCCAATTCCATTCTTCCATTTCTCTCACCAAATATTTTAACTTTTATCCAGACTGATTTTTGTATTTAGAATGGTAGAAGGCTTGAATTGAAGTTGTCTCATATCCTTCAGACAGCCCAAGTTTTGAACTTCCAAAGGGACTAGAGGTTCTATGCTTCTGGGGACCCAGATATGGTGTGCCAAGTGCTTGCTGCATGTATGGGGTTTAGTGTGGGTGTTCTTCATCCAATATGTGGGGATGAGCCCATGGATGTGGTGCCTTGGCCTCCAGGATCTGAACACCAGTTACTTATTGACCCTGAAGCCTGGACAGAACGTCCTCGTTACCTCCAACCTGATGCCTATAATCCAACTCCTATTAGTTTGGAGTGGCAACAGCCTACCCTTCATTGACTGATAAATCATCTCAGGAGTCTGCATGGTAAGGTTCCCCAGTACTATAACCAGCAAATCCTTAGTTTCTGGCCCCCTTATCAGGATGGTTCAGTTTCCATCTGATGAGATGAAAATCATTTTACTTGGCTACTTCTCCTTGCTTTTTAATCCCTATCCACTTCAGTTGTACTTTACAACTCTTGTCATCTTTTGCTCTAATTTTCCATTACATCCTCTTGAAGCACACAAGTTTACTGCCAACATCTCATCTTCATCCTAGATCTGTTCATTTCATATTCTTTCAATCTTCTTTAAGACATTGCATCTTTGCCATACTCCTCTGATGTCCCAGCAATAAAAGGAGTCATACTGCCTGCTTCTCACTGCCACTTACTGTCATCAATCTCTCCTCCTCTGAGTATCATTCCATACATCTATAATACTCTGGTCAAATTACTGCAAACGTAACTCATCTCCCCCCTTACTCCTTGCACTTTCTCATGGAGTTCATAAAACACTTGGATCACAGCAATCATTTCCACTCCAACCATGCATTTATATTTTATAAGATTTCAACATATATAGGAAATTAGAAAAGCCTTAGCACAATTTTAAGATGTTAAGGCTTAGAAAATCTCTAACAAGACTTTGGGGATATTCTATATTTGGTGTCCCCTAAAACAACTGGATTTTCTAATCTAGGACTTAAACTTTTTCCAGTGTCAACCCCTTCAGTGTGATCCACAGTTTAAGAAGTGCTGTCTAATCTATCAACCTTCTTATCCTGTAACATGCATCTTTACTTCTCCTCAGTCATCTACTGGGATGGTCCTTCATAGACCTTAGCATCAGCCCAAAATTATACTGCCTCCATGATTCTGATTAGTGAAATATCTCATTTGAATTATAACATCCTATCTTTCTGTATTTCCCTTTAACTCCATCTAAATCTAGTCATCCAAACTCAATGTCCAATTCACAAAGATATGGTAAAAGATTTTGACAAATCCAAGTAGGCTAAGTCTATAGTATTCCTCTAATTTGCCAGCAGAGTAACTTCATCATCAAAAGGAAGAAAATGGTAGTGTGGTGAAATGAATCATCAATTGGAATTTGGAGTCGGAAAAATGAATTCAAATCCTGCCTGAGACACTTATTAGCTTTGTGACCCTGGGCACCTTATTTAACTTACATATCTGCACAATAAGGGAGTAGGATTCAATGTCCTTCCCAGCAGAAGGCAGTAGAACTGTAAGGTCACTTTGAACTCAAAATCTATGAACCTATAAGAAAAAATGCTTTTGACGTGACTTCCTCATGGTGAATCTACACTGGGTCATGCTGCTTATTGTTTTTCTTTCTTAATGTTCACAAACCACTTTTTTGATGTGGATTCTAGAATTTTCTAAGGAACTTATTCAAATTCATTATATTATCAACAATTTGATTTCCCCTCCCTTTGAAAAATCAATATGGTGCATTTACTCTTTATGAGCCTTGTTATTCTCCTTGAGTTTTAAAAATATCACTAATAATTGCTCAGTGATTACATCCATGGGATATTTGAGGGTTCCTGTATTTGAAGGTTTTTACTTTGAAGGTTAGCCCAGTATATTTGACTACTTGGTGCCAGAAGATGATATTGGGACCAAAAAATGGAAATTACATGATGACAGATTTCTGTTCAATTTAAGGAAGAATTTTCTGACAATTGGGGTTGTACCAAATTATAATGAATTGCCTTTGTGAGTAGTGAGTTCTATCACTTTAAGCCTTCAAGTGAAGGAAGGATCTATCACTGCTTGTTGAGACTCTTATGGGAGAATTAATGCTTCAGTGAAGGACTATGTTATGATGCCTAAAGTACTTTTGAACTTTGAAATCCTACAATTCAGTCATACAACATTGTCAGCTCCATATGGTATATGTCTTTCCTTTCCATTTTTAAAAGAAAATCATATATATCTTTAGAACAGTAAAATGGAAGGTTCTGAGAAATCTTTCACCAGAGAATTCCCACTGTTGTTAATAGTGTCCTGAGAAGGGAGTTTAGAGTTCAACTCCTTCCAGGCTGTGACTTTCAAGTGTGTACCAAGTGGTCAACAGAGTGTTATCCTCCTATCACTCAAAACTCATGATCTTCACCAGTCTGGCATAGTTGGCATAATTTTTTAGGATTTGTAAGGTCAGGGAGGCTTTGGGAAACTTGTAGTTCAATACAAATATGTAAATAAATAAAAATGACTTCTCCAAAATTGAAAACATACTTCTAACAAACCTAAAAGGTCAGGAGTATAAGCAGCCATACAAATGGGATAGAGTTTTAGTGTGAATCAATAGCTCTCCTCAAATCCTATTAGACTGACTCATTTAACACGAGGTTACCTCGCTTACCAGATTCATACCAAGCAAAGAGAGAAAAGGACACACACACACACACACACACAGAATGAGAGAAAGAGAGAGAATGAGAGAGAGAGAGAATGGGAAAGAGACAATATGAGAGAGAGACAGAGAGAGAGAGGGAGAGAGAGAGGAGAGAGAATGAGAGAATGAGACAGAAGAGGGAGAAAGAGAGAGAAAGAGAGAGAGAGAGAGAGAGAGAGAGAGACAAAGAGAGAGAGAGAGAGAGAGAGAGAGGCAGGGAGGGAGGGAGACAGACAGACAGATAGAGACAGAGACAGACAGAGAGAAGGAGGGGAGAAGACAGACAGTAGCTGAGGCTGGAATTTTGTTACATCTACCAAAATGAAAATATCATGTTCTGAGGAGTGAAGACAAAGCCAAACCTTTAAATTCCAGACTGTATTCTAGATCTGAGGGTCACTGAAAGGGCCACCCCTTTTCAAAGGACAGGTCAATTTTGAACCAAGAAGGCCCAGTCCTGTTATCCACAGAAAGTGACCTTCTAGGTCCAGTTACATCCTTGCCAAAATGCTGCACTATTGCCAAGTATAACTAAGCAACTATGGACCTAGTGATGAGCACTCTATGGAACATTGCCGCACATGCCACATCCCATACACTTCTCTAATCTATATCACAAATCAGAAAACCAAGACTTTGACTACAGTTATGAAGGGGTATTGAGGACAAATACATTTGGGGTCATTTTTATCAGATTCTGTCAATTCATCATTGTGGCTCTGAGGAAAGAAGATAGTTTATTAATTCCTCCATTCATCCAACAATTAGAAACAGAACACTGTGCTAAGTGCATCTTTTGCTATTCTCTCATTATCTGATGGTCATGCATTTGGAATTTCAGACATAAGATAATGAAAAGCACGAGTGAATTATATAAGTAATTTTAAAATTAAAAACAACTACTTTCTTGTAGCCTTAAAAGAGGCTTATTTATTCCTTACTCCAAAATAACAAGTATTCGTAAATTATAAGGCAATAATACTGGTATGTATAATATCTCAATTCTGACTAAGAGCACAGCTAAAACTACATTGATTTTGTCTATGATATTTAAAAGAGAGTACTGCAACTCCTCCTTGTGGCAAGTCAGGTCCAACCTCTTTACATTTATTTATTTCACATTTCCTAGAGGCAGGAGTTCTTCACGAGAACTCCAGGACAAGCCAGGGTCCTGTTGGGAACTTTGAGCACTGTGGCTCCTTCACTCCCATCCAATTAGATAAGGAGAATATAACTGCCTATGTCTCCTCAGGTAATACCACCCATCCCACTTCTGAATTCAAAGCACTGATTGGCAGTAAAACAACTCATCACCACTACAACCACCACTACCATATCAAAAAACAAAAAACCAAACAGGAATACCTTCTCACTCTCCAGTGGTACCAGAGGGAAAAAAAAGTAATATCAGCTGGAAAAGGGAGAGAAAAAGGTATCTATAATCAAAGAAACAAAATCACTGTCATCAAGGCCCAGACATTCTTCATTTCAGGTAGTTTGAATTTTTCTCACCTTTTAAATGACTCAAAATGTATGCTTGCTTCCTTTCCCTTCTCCCTTCAAAGTGCTATATTTCGGCAATATATGTGTTTCCTTTGAGGACAGCCAAGCTGCAGAGACTTGTTATACCAAAGTGTGATACCTCTACCTTTAGATGTCACTGAAGAGTTTAACAAGAAGCCAAATACTTAATGAAGACCCAAGGTTTCCCTATTTCTACTCTCTGAAGATTAATTTGAAAGAGTAGTGCTTTACAGTGAAATGAAGTCCCCATAAAAGATGATCAATGATCCTTGTCTCTGATGTTCAAAATAAGAGCTTTAATTTTCCTTTGGCATTTATTTTCCATGCCTGTGGTACAAAGTAAAAGACCTTTATTCTATCACAAGAGCATTATTATCAGACACTCGCCTTGAACATTTTGTTAATGCCATCAAACTGGGAGGTTGTAGAGCTAAAGGGAAAAAATATGACATTGCATGCAACCTAAAAATCCAGTGAGAACCAAGGAATAAGGAAATACTTCCATGATGATAGATAGCATGGTGACAATTATCTTTTCAGCCTGGAACTATGGGATGGAGGTAAGAAGATTAAATTTAACAGGCAAAAATTTCAAATCTTGTACTTGGGCTCAAAATAATACCTATGAATGGATAATATTGGACACCTGAACGTTGCTTTTGCTACGACCTTGTTCCTCCCCTTCGGGAGGGGTTTCGTCCTTTTCCCACCTTTACTGCCCCCTTTCACCCTCCCATGCTACAGTCCTTTGGGGAGGAATTCTGTTTTCTTCCCTTTCCTTTATTGTACTGCCATAAATATGCAAGCTTTTGTATGGATTGTCAACTCTTTGCTCTGGTTTAGGGTTCCACATGCACATTCATTACTCTTGCAATAAACTTAGTTTTCATCTAAGTTTCATGAAATTGTTATTGCCTGTTGACACAACCTAAGCAAAAATTTAGAAGTGGGAAAGTGTAGGGTATCCAAAACAGATGATGAATAGTCCAGTCTGGCTGCAGGTAAAGTCACGTAGACTCACCAAAAGCATTTAAACAGAAGCTGGATAATTATTTACAAGAGACAACCTGTCATTTCTCTCTCATCTTCTGCTATCATCTCTCATCTCAACCTGGATAACTCCTAAGCCCATGGCTAGAGTAGCAGCAGTTTTCCCTTGAGTCATCATTCTCTATTTTCAGCTGCTTCCTAGACTCATGCGAATTTTACTATTCTGCCTCTATAGCATCTCCCACACCTGTTTCCTTTTTCCTATTTTCACTTCCATCTTCCTAATTCAGGCCTTCACGTCCTCTTCTCTGAAAGACTATTAAAATATCTTTTAACTGATCTTTGCCTCCAACTTCTTTCTCCCTGTCTCCAATCCACCCTACAGATTATTGTCAAAGTAATATTGCTAAACAGTTCTGATCAAGCTCAAAAATTATAAATAACTTCCTACTCTCTGCTTGGACAAAGTCCGAACTCTTTACCTTGGAATTTAAGGTTACCTGTGATCTGATCCCTCACTCCTATCCTTTTGGGGTATCTAGGTAACCCAGTGGAGATCAGAATTTAAGGTTATCTGTGACCTGCCCCCCCCCCCCCACTCCTATCCCTTTGAGGTAGCTAGGTGAGCCAGTGGATACAGTGCTGGGTCTGGAGTCAGTAAGACCTGAGTTCTAATATAGTCTTAGATACTTGCTATCTTGGTGACCCTGAGTAAGTTATTTAACTCTGTTTACCTGAATTTCCTCATGTATACAATGAGCTAGAGAGGGAAATGGCAAACTGCTTCAGCTTCTTTGCCAAGAAAACCCCAAAAGGGGTCACAAAGATGCAGACGCAACTAAAAATGTCTGAAGAGCAACAGCAATGATCTGACTCCAGCCTTATGTATCCCCTTCAAGTATCCCATGCTCCAACTAAATTAGATTTCTTATCATTTCCTGAACATTCCCTGTGCTTTCCTGACCCTGTGCCTTTGTAATAAGCTTGGAAACATTCCCCTACAAGCATGGAGCCTCTCTAGAATGCATCCAGAGTTGAATTACTATTTGTTCCATATTTGATCTTCAGGTGACTATGCCCCTTACTGAGGGGCTGGGATAGCTCATGATACACAAGTGATGTGGGGAAAACAAGAAGGAAAATAAGGTGACAAATGCTCTCTCACTGCAGCCTTTTCTTTGGGTCAACAAGCCCCACAGAATACACAGAGTAATCCACGAAAGGGAAGTCTTATGATATTGTCAGGGCATTAGGTTGAAAGCCCACAAAAGCAACAAAACAGGAGTATTTCATTGTTTCTTAGAACTTTGTATAGATAGAAAAATCTAAATGAATTAATTAATGAATAAAAAGCATTTATTAAACATTATGTTTTGAGAACTGTGCTAAATGCTGGGAATACAAACATCCAGAAGGAACTGGTAATGATGGGACATTTTGGTTTGGATATCATAGTGATACTGAATATAGCCATAAGGGGAATAAATCAGCACAGTCTTTCCAGTAGCAATGGCAGGATTGTTTTAATCGTACTTTCTTTGGGAATGAGAAAAATGGAAATAAATGGCTAAAACGATAGTCTTGAGATATATGTGAATTACAATTACTCCTGTTTGCCCTGTAGTTCACAGGAAATTAAAAAATTATAAAAACAAAGCAAAAAGGAAAGGAAAAAAGGAACTTCTAAATGGAATCGAGGGTAAATTGAGATTGATGAAGTTGTCACGGGAAGGGAGAAAAGGAGCAGCGGGAACAATTGTACAGACCCCAGACGTGTGCAGAGACTGGTGAATAGTACATTTTGGCTAGGGTGCCAAGTGCATGGAGTATTAATAGTACAATACTAGGTAATAAGAACGGAAAGTTAGGATGACACCATATTGTGAAGGGCTTTGAATGCCACACTGAGGAGCTATTCATGGGCAATAGGAATCCCATTTCAATCAGAGGAATGGCACAACTAGATTCATGTACCAGGAAGGATAATCTAGTATAATTATGAAAAATTAGTTGGAAGAAGAAAAGGGTAGATCTAGGGTGTTATAATAATAATAATAATAATAATAAAGAAGCAAGTAGTGATGAGCGTTTGTTCCTGTAATTAGTGGTAGGCAATGGAAAAAATAGAAGTGACCCAACGCACAGGGTACGTGGTACAACATGTGTTATAGTGGACTGGGCAGGGATTAGCAACTGTTTGGGTTCAATAAATGAGGTAAGAAGAATAAGCAAAGGTCACACCAAAATGTCCGTCATGGGAACCCATATGGTGCTGCTATGACAAGATCAGTAATACCGGTGTCAAGTTCTAAAGTGGCAGCTAGGTGACCCAGTAGATAGAGCCCTGGGCCTGAAGTCAGGAAGATCTGAGTTAAAATTTGCCCTCAGAAGCTTATGTGATTCTGGGCAAGTCACTTCATTTCTGCCTCAGTTTACTCATCATTAGGACAGTATAACAACACCTACCTCCACGAATCATTGTGAGCATCAACTGAAATAATATTTGAAAAAGGCTCAGCACGTGTTAGGCGCTAGCTATAGACATGCTAACTCTCTTATCTCAAACCCAGCCTCAGAAACTTACTAACTGTGTGATCTGGGCAAGTCACTTAACTTCCATCTGACTCAGTTTCCTCATCTGTAAAATGGGGACATTACCAACCTCCCAAGATTCTTGGGGGGATCCAACGAGATAACGACTGCACAATGCTCAGGACAGTACTTGGCACGTAGTGAGAACTATAAATGTTTGCTGGTATCACTATTATGATGGTTATTCTGAACCTTTCTCTATTCTCTTTGGCATCTCAAAATTGTAGGGTCCTGGCAGTCAGCAGCCATGAGATTCTGGTGCTGAGTAGCAATGAGGTCTCAGCTATGAAATCAATGTCATTTCCTGACTTAATTTATCTTGACAGTCATGATTGGTAACTAAATGTTTGCTGACTAAGTAGCTGGCTGGTTAGGAACTGGTCTATTTAATCAAATGGGTTAAACTATTTCTGTAAGTTAATACGGCCAAGTTTCACCCAGAAGTATCATTTAGTTCACTATGAAGTAATTTTTAATGAGCTCAGAGCAGTATGTAATAAAGAACGCATTAGACATTTGTTAAAAATGAAATACGCCCCCTCTTCTGATATGTTTGCATTGTACACTTTTGGAAGAAGTCTTATCTTTTTAAAAATACGTGTAATGTTCTCTCAGCATTAATGATAATTTATAGAACATCTAATGAAATATATTAAACATGAATTTATTAGCTACTAAGTGTTCAGACAAGCCATTTGGGATTCTGTGTTTTGGGTATAAAGTGATGAATTGAATTGACCAATACCATTATGTATCACTAGGTGGCAGCATAGCAGCGCTATATGATTGCACTGCGGCTGTAGATGCATTTTCAGATGCTGTACTTAAAATATAAATTTAGTTACCACACTATATATATATGATGTTCTGTTATCTAATGTCTTTTTATATAAAGTGCTTTTATTTCCATACTGCCACTGAGGCATAACTTCATTTCTTTGTAATGTAAAAAATATGTTAAAATATTGTAAATGGGATTCATTTTTGCCTGATAGATTTTTATAAAGCTTAATGGTATTCTCCCTATCTCTTATAGTGAACAAACTACGTTGCAATATAGGTATGTATATGCTCTATCTGTAAAAATGACTGAGCAGACAGTTTTTCATTTGATTTCTAATCCAAATCTGTATTTTTTAAAATTCATAGTCATCATAGCCTGTTATTCTTTTCATTACACTAAAATTCCTATCCTTATTTCCAACTGATAGGATCTTGGATGAAAAAGAATTCATCATAGGATTTATTTTGTGCAAATCGACTCTTACTATTGTTGGCTGAACTTTGCTATGGCTTATTCTCTCTCTCTCTCCGTCTCTCACTGTCTCTCTCTCTCTGTCTCTCTCTTCCTGTCTCTCTGTCTCTTCCTGTCTCTCTCTCTCTCTCTCTCTCTGTCTCTGTCTTTCTCTCTCTGTCTCTCTCACTGTTTTCTGTCTCTCTCTGTTTCTTCCTTCTTTCTTTTCTCTCTCTCTGTCTCTGTTTCTCTCTCTCTCTCATCCTCTCTGCTCTCTCTATCTCTGTCTCTCTCTGTCTCTCTCTCTCTCTCTGTCATTCTCTCTGCTCTCTCTGTCTCTGTCTCTCTCTGTCTCTGTCTCTATCTCACTTTCCCTTTGACCTAGGGCCAATTAAGGTAGTATCTTTTTGCCATCAGGGAAAGAGGACAAAAGAGCCAGGGAGGGAAGCACTAAAACCTGCTTCTTCCTTTTCTTCACCACTCCTGCCCTTCATTAGCATCTTGAGCTCCATTCTTTCTTGAGCTCTTCTCCATTTCTATTCTTTGGACTTGCTTTTCTACCGAAAGCATTGACTGTCAGTCCCACAGACCATAAGAAATAAGTCTTACTTTTCTGAAATGCAGACAAAGCCAATTTTAGTTCTTTGTGTATCTAAAAACCATATTAGCATTTTTTCTTACAAGTTTTTCTACTAGATCTAAGGGAGAAAAGTGATGAGAAGGTGCTTGGAAGAGAGGTCTTTAGCCCTTGGAAAAGTAAAAGACCTATTTCTAGGGCCTAAGGAGGAGGAAGAGGAGGAGGGAGAGAAGAAAAAGGAGAAGGAGGTAAAGAGGAAAAGGCAGAATAGGAAGAGGAAAGAGAAAAGTCTGGAGAGTCACCCAAGGACTGAGAGGTATGAGGGGAGAAAACATAAGAGTAGGGAGTATTGCTCTCTGTTCCCTAATCCTTGGAGCACTGCTCCTCTGGTTCTCACCGTTGCCCCATCTATTTAGGATCTTCAGTCAAAGGTGCCTACCCTAAGACCAAAGCTCCCATCCCACCCTTCCTAACTGCCTAGCCCGGGCACTGGACCCCCTGACCAGATCACTGGAGTCACCAGCAATGACTTGGAGCTGGGCCAATCACTTCTGTGTTTCTAATCCTGACTAGGAATCAGGGGATATGTGTTCGTGGCATCCCAATTTCCACACAGAAGCTTTGTTTCAGAGTATGTAGACTGTCCTAACCATGAGAAATTATTCCTGGCATGCAAGAAGGTAGTTACATTTTCCTCGTGATGCACAGGAATTGAAGGGGATAGCAGAGAAAGGCTCCTATTTTATGGACAGGGAACTAGCTTTTGTTGACAGAGAACTAGCTTTACCAGTAAAGGTGGGCACTTTCTCTGAAACTTATAATCTTAAAGAGTTTTCTAGAACACTCAGAAGTTAAGTGATTTGTCCAAGGTCACAAGGCAGTATTTTTGAGGAGTGGGACTTGAACCCAGGATTTCTGGCTTTAAGACCAGCTATCTCTTTACTATACTACATCTGAACAAGTACAAAAGCAAACAAACAAAAAGAATTGTTCACTTCTTATTTATTCTCTTTCTTGAGAAGACTGAGTCTCCCTATTTTTCAAATTTTCTTTTTAAAAATTAAAATAAAAAAATATGAGAACCCTATTAGTTGTAATACGTTGGATTGGAAAAGTAGTTTGAACAGAAAAGTTGTAGTTCATGGACTAGGCCACCAGGTGTCTTTGCTGAGAAAAGCGACGTTGAAAGTTTAAGACTTTTTAGACTCTAAATAGTAGAGAAATCTAGCTGAGTTTTATATAACTATATTATAGCCACTGCTATGGCAGTAACAAACAACAAATATATATATTACACACACACGTATACACACATATGTATTGTATATATATAGATAGATGATAGAAAGAAAGATAGAAAGACAGATAGATAGGCAGACAGACTGACTGATTTTTCATCTATTAAATGGGGAAATTGAACTAAGGTCCCTTCCATCTTTGTCATTCTCCAAACTGAGTAAATGAGTCTTTTGACCATCCAGATGCTGATTAGATGGATATCTGTGCACTAACTATACATCTCTTGATAAGTGGAAGTAGAGCATATACCAGTGAAGGACAATTATGGAACCTGACCAATCACCTTTGCCTCTCTCTTTGAGAAAAAGAAGCCATGTTGGTGATAGTAGAAGGTCTGTGTCACAGAAGACACAAAAATCTGGTTCATAGAGGGAGAAATGTCTTTGAAAGTAGAGAGTGTTAGCCTCTATTTCCAGCTTGCTCTCCTTATTTGTTATAATTTTGGGGGGTCTTTTTGGAGAAGGGAATGCAGGGCAATTGGGGTTAAGTGACTTGCCCAAGGTCATGTGGCTAGTAAGTGTTAAGTGTCTGAGGCTGGATTTGAACTCAGGTCCTCCTGACTCCAGGACCTGTGCTCTATTCAGTGTGCCACTTAGCTGCCCCCTACTCTAATTTTTTAAACAAGGATAAGCAATGGTGATAAGCAAGGATAAGCAATCCTGACAGGATGAGATCAGATATGTTATAGCAGGGAAGCTGAATACAAACAGTAATAAGAAGAGAAGGACTTCTCTTTTTAAAGCATTATGGAGTGGTCAGGTATTTTAAAAAGTCAACTCTAATGGGCAATTAGGAGAGGACAGGCAAGGAGTTAGGATTAGGTGAACCCCAAAGGACCCATGTACCTAATCTTTAAGGCTCTGCTTTCCATACTAGTGAGGGGCTTGGCACTGAAAAGGAAAATTCTATCTATCTATCTGTCTATCTATCTATCTGTCTGTCTGTTTATGTATCTATCTATATGTCTGTCTATCTATTATCTGTCTATCTGTCTATGTATCTATCTATATGTCTATCTATTATCTATCTATCTATCTATTATCTATCTATCTGTCTATCTGTCTGTCTGTCTATCTATCTGTCTATTATCTGTCTGTCTACCTATCTACCTATTATCTATCTATCTATCATCTATCTGTCTGTCTGTCTATCTGTCTCTGTGTCTGTCTATCTGTCTGTCTGTCTGTATCTGTCTGTCTGTCTATCATGTATCTACCCATCCATCTGTGTATGTATCTATGTATCTGTGTATTTATATCTATTCACATTATCTATCCGTGTATCTACTTATCCTACTTATTGATTTATCTATTTATTAATTCATTGATTCATTCAACAAGCATTTATTAAGTAGCTTCACCAGGTCATTGTCAACTTAAATCACTAATTGATTTCAGCTGTGAGAAGCTGATGCGGCTACATGAGCAGCAAACTGTGAAGGCCAAGCACTCATGAATAGAGTTAAGTGCTGTAATCAAGTAAAACTTACACAAGTTAATATGACGCATTTAACTGGCTACCTGATTGTTATTGTGCTGAATGGCAATGAGGCATGGAGAGGAAGCAGTTTGCATAAATGTGCCTAATTAGTATTACTTGTATGTGGCCAAAGTCAATTTTTACAGTTTTTCTGGTCCTTGTTAGGTTGCCAATATCCACAGTGAGTATCAGTGTCAAGTTTTCCTTGGTACTATAAATGGTTTAATCCTTATCATACACACACAAGGACAATCACACAGTAATAATGATAAATTATATAGTCCTTTCACATACATCATTGGCTTAAAATTCTCTCTTTACAGTTTTCCTTACACTCCTCCCTGTTGCCTGTTTTATGTTCTAACCAGTTTAGGCTGCTCACTATACCCTGAATATATTCTCCTTTTTTTTTTTTTTTTTTTTTTTGCCTTAGTACTTTTGTTCCCATGAGTGGATTGACTTCCTACGCACCCTTCCAGATTGTAATGTTAATGGAATAGGAAGATCTTCCCTGTTCATTAATAGGTCTAAGTGACTACATGTCCCCTTTTCCCTTGGAACAGGAGACATGTTCCCAGGTCTAAAGGTGCACAGGTATTTTAATCACAGCTGTGATACATCCTCAGTCACATAGAGCCTATTGTGGGAGGAACTTGACTAAGGAGGTGTTTGCTTAGGGGGATGCTTGCTTATGGGGAGGCTTGCTTGTAGGAAAACTTTCACATCTTTTGGTACCAAGTTAATTAGGTGCTGAGTCACAAGAGTTGTGGTGCCTTCTGACTCTCAGCCTATTAGTTGAAAACTATATATACTGGAAGGTTGGTATTTTACTTTGGGGGCTCGCTTATAAGAAGGACCTTTTGATTCCCTGGATGTGCCTCTGAGTAGCCATTTGTTAAGAGTCCCCCCTGCCCCCTCTCCTCCGCTGCTCAGATGTTGGTGCTCTTCTGGTCCAGTGGTATATGTAAGTGGTTATATTATTCTGTTTAGACACTTGGAGCCCTGTCTATTGGATTCTTTCTTGTATACTTCTTTCTACTTATCTGCACTTATCTGTCTGTTAATTAAAGTAAGATCCTTAACCCCTTTAAAGCTTTTTTTCCTTTAGAAAAGCAAATCAAAGAAACTGTGCTAGCAGGACATCCTGGGTGTGTCAGGGTGCTTGCTATTACACAGATCTAATATATATGTTTTTCTCACCAGGAAAGCTTCCCTGACAGGATCCCTACCCCCTCCACCCACTGGAAATGGTCTCTCATTCCAGCGGCTCACTGTGTTTATAGCTTCCATATATTGGTCATATTTAATTTTGTATCCTAATGTTTCAAGAGGTTGAGTTGGACATGTGAAAAGTTCCGTTTTCTTGTCATAGTTGACTAACTTGGTGAGTGGGTACTTCAGTGGTGATGCTCAGTCATGCTTTCCAGTTCAGTATTTGGGCACAATGTGGATGATCATGCATCTGACCATGTATGACTTGGTGCTGAAGAACCTCCTCTTTGAGATGGT
>CM053587.1:11184841-11196103 GCA_028646515.1 Pseudochirops corinnae
TAGCAGCTCCTGGATTTCAGGGAGGAGGGGTGGGGTGGGTTAACATGACTGTACTACCCCTCCTTTTGCTCTGCTGTGATTCATTCTCCATCTATTGAAACAATGAGGTCATACGGTATCTAGATTGTGATGTGGAACCTGCTGCCTTGAGGCCACATGTGACTCTCTAGGTCCTCAAGTGTAGCCCTTCATCTACAGTGGTTTAGAATAAATAAGTTGGAGTCAGGAAGACTTTAGTTCAAATCCTGTCTCAGATACCTATTAGCTGTGTGACTATGGGCAAATTACTAAACTTTTCTGAGCCTCTGTTTTCTCTTCTGAAAGCTAAGAGGGTGGGCTCAATAGTTTCTAGGTTCCTTTCCAGTTCTAAATGCATCAAGGTATTCATTTCTTCTCTCTGAAGTTTCCCCAGCAAAGGTCTGGTTCCCTTTCTCAGCAGTCAGGGCCAGTCAAATCTGATCTGCATGTTGAGGCTTAATCACTGGTCCATGATAGTGATACTGGATGGACAGCTACATAGGCCTAGGGCATATCCTCAGCCCTGTCAGCAGGCATTAATGGACATCTCCATATTCCCCAAGAAGTTGAAATCAAGTTCCCAAGTGAAGACTCACTTCCCTAAAAATATTGAAATTGATCCACCCTTCATACAACTAAAAAGCAATAAGGAACAGTGCAAAAAAAGCATTGAACTCAGATCTAGAAGATCTGGAATTAAGTTCTAGTTCCTTTATAAGACAACTGTGTTGCCCTTAGACCTAAATTGCAGAACCTTTTCAAGTCTGAGTTTTTTGGTAGGAAAAATGAGAATAACACATGTTCTACCTACTTCACAGGGTTATTAAGAAGATCAAATGAGATAATGTGGATAACACTTTGTACCCATCAAGTGCTATTCAAATATAAGTTGTTATTGGGTGTCTTGGACACGATGACTGAATGAGGGCAAAAATCCAATATGCTGAAGTTTCGGCTGTGACTCTTCCTGAAATCCTGTTTAAACCAGTATTTCCTCTGGACTCTGCTAAAATCAATAGAATTACAGAACAAGCTAAAGCAGATTCTCTACTTTTATGTAATTACTCAGGCAAATCACCTTTACCTTTTTCCTTGCCTAGCCCTAGAGGTTATCTGAAAGGCAATTGGTGACTTATTTAAGCTTTGTGGAAGTTAAAAAAAGATTTCAGCAAGAGCCCTTGAAAAGGAGCATCTGGAAACAGCTTAATGCAAATTTGAATTTGTCTCTTCTACTTCTTGCCAGTGACCAGCCCAGCTGTTTGGTACTGTCATAAATAGGAAGCTCAAGGGCAGCAGGCCTTCCCTACCTCCAATCTAGATGTCCAAAAATGTGGCTGAATTGAGGCAGGAGAGGCGGTACTGGAAGGAAGAGTATGTCAAAGGACTCAGACTAAGAGCAAAGATTTCTGGATGAATAGTGTCTAATTGGCACTGGCCTAATTGCTATATCTACACTTTGAAGTGGGAAGAAAAGTAATACTTGGGTAACACTGCTTTAGGTGGGAGGCTAGAGAATTTTTCTACTATAAATGCTTATTATTAAATGACTTCTGGACCTTGAGGTAGGTCACTTGGGAGCATGAAAAGTTTTGGAATGTTATAAAATTTGGTACATTTTCTGTCATCTGGAGGAAAGAATTATCAGGGCCTTAAATGAGATTTAAGAAATCTCTATAGAGACTTGGCTAGATGCTCAGATCTGACTCCTACCTTCCCCTGCCATTATTCAATTTTTTTTCTTTCATCAGATCTCAGGCAAAATTAAAGAACTATTAGAATCCCCAAAACATTAGAAAACCTTCAGTCAAACCTCTCTTTCTATGGTGCTCAACACCTGCTTTAGAATCAAGAGGCTTGAATCTGAACCCTGGCTAGAAATCATCAGAAAGTTAACTAGAAGGTAGGTGGGCAGTGAACAAGCTTTTAAGTGTTCACGATGGATGGCAGCAAAAAGAAAAACAGCTCCTCAAGGGGCTTATATTAGAATGGGGGAAAACAATATATAAAAGAGAACTGAAAAACAAGTAGGGGAAAGGTGGTGAAAATCTGGGAAAGTTAGTGAACGAATGTTCCAAAGACATCCCCAAAGTCTCAGGGATGTCCCAGGGTGAGAAGGCAGATGAATGATGGTGGTAAAATTTGGGAAAATCAGAAACAAAGGCACGAGGGGAATGAAGTGTGGGTCCATACCCAGATGGCATGCCCTGAAGGAATTCACTCATGGGAAAAGGGAGCCAGTATGGTGGATGGATGTTCTAGGGTGAGAAGGCCCCAGGTGCTGAGAGAAGTTCTAGAGTCAGAAGGCTGTGGAGCTATGGAAGGAAGGTCTGGGACAGTCCAAAGCACAGGTAGGAGGGGAATAAGACATGGCAGGCTTGGGCCCAAAACCAAAATGGAGCAACTCCCCCCCCCCCCACCACCACCCAGAGGAAACCACCAATGGGGGTTCAGCATGGTAGAAAGATGTTTTGAGTAACAAGGTCCCAGGCACTGAGGAAAATTCCATGAAGTTCCTAAGTGAGAAGGAATTTGAGCCATGGTAAGAAAGTTCAGGAAGGTCAGAAAGCAGTTGGGAGGGGAATGAGTAACATAATATAAGCTACAGAATCCTGGTCCTAGAATAAGGAAGACCTGGGGTCAAATCCCCCCTTGTCAATAATTCTGTGATCCCTGGGCCTCAGCTTCCTCATCTACAAAACAAAGCTGTTAGACTGGATGGTTTCTTAGGTTCCTTCCTTCTAAGGTTTCTTCCTTGCGCTAGTCACTTAATTTGTTTGACCTCTACTTTTTTCATTTATGTTAAGGAATGATAATGCCTGTACTATCTGACAAGGTTGTGAGCAGGGTCATAATGAGTAGTATTTTCAGCTGCAACAAGTGAGGAGTGGGGTTTCTATGCCGCTGACGGCTGCTTCTGGGCCTGTTAATGTGTTGGCTAGAGGAGAATCCCACCATGGGACACTGGGAAAGTTTTATATTGCTGAAACTGTGTCTTCTGTGGGGAAGAAATATGCTATTATTATTGTTATTATTATATGAGATAATATTTCTAAAGCTCTTTGAAAACCCTAAAGTGCTATATAAACTAGCTCTTAAAATTATTATTACTATTCCTGCCAGGGTCAAAGATGACTAGGGCAGGAAGGGTACCTATGGAAGAGGCCAGAAGCAGCTGCTAACACCAAGGGGTAGAGTAATGTGGGGATGGGAAAGGCAACTCAGGGAAGATGCTATACCTGCTTTCCAAATTCTCTACCCTAGGGTAAACCCTAGTTTGCCTCCAGTTACAAGTCTCAAATGAGTTACTGTATATAAAATACTTGTTAACTTTAAAACACTGTATAAGTGAAAGCTATTATATATTCAAAGCTGAGTGCTTTGCACAAAGTAGGTTCTTAATGGCTGTTGAATTAATTAATATGATTATTACTTATGCGACATAGTGAAGTTGGAGTCCCAATTAAAACACTTGAATAATTGAAGATGCTATTAGCTCCCCATCACTATCTCTGCCACCTGCAAAATATTTATTTATTTATTTTGAGGTTAAGTCTCCCTGTACTGCCCATGCTGGAAGTTCAGTGGCCACTCATGGTCTGGATCCTACTGCTGACCAACAGGGAATGTTTGACCTGTTATGTTTCTGACTTGGGCTGGTTCATATCTCCTTAGGTAGCCTGCTGGCCTCCAGACCCTAAGGGTCAACCATATTGGTGCTAAACTTAGTGCAGACAGCTTATCCCTACTTTAACTCAAACCTTTCAACCTCAAGAGATGCAGCAGCCTCAGCCTTTCCCTGTAGGAGTCATTACAGGGATTTACCAGCACACCCAGCACCAAATCATCTGTATCTTGTCTAAATAACCCCCTTTCCTTCAGTCAGTTCTCATATGACCTGATTCAAGCACCTTCACTGCTAGGATCGACTTGTTTTCAATACATCTCAGTGATTCCTTTGCTGCCATCAGTACGTGGTCATTGGTCTCCAATGGTCATGTAGTGCCAGGATATATCTTAGGCTAAGCAACCACCTATATGGTGCATAATTCTGGAAACAGCCCAGATAAAAGCATTGGAATTTTAAACACAAGAGCAAGATCATAGTCCCACAACTTCCACTTTCTACTTTCTCTCTATACCTTATCTCAGGATGAAGATGACACTAGATTCTCAAAAGGTACCCAAGAAATGACCAAACCCTAGCAGATTTTACTGAAATCTGCTGGCAAAATCCTGAGTATGGTCCTATTAGCCAACTGTATCTGCTATCCTAGGATCATCCTAGCTCATTCCAGAGAGGTTCATCATATTTAGGTTGGTGACTAAGGAATTGATTCTTTGATCACAGCATGGAATAAAGAAAAATGAAAGATATCCCTCTATCCTGCCCAGAGTTTTCTGTTTTCTGTAGAGCGGCAGATAAAACAAAGCAAAGGACATTAAGAATCACATAGTTTATAGATCATTGAATTAATATCAATTTAATTATCGGCACTCTAAATGGTTGATCGTTGTCCAACAACAAGTGAATTGATAACTGGGGGAAATGAGCCACGTAAGTATTGACATTCACAAGATAAATGAAACAAGAAAACATCAGGAAGTTGCAGGTGAATGGAAGAGGTGGCCCACAGATTCTCCTTGGAAACGCAAATAAAGGAGTCAGTAGAGCTCGTTTCATTGTGAACAGAAGGCAGAGAAATTCAGTGAAAACTTGATAAGCTCCTGAAAAGCAAATTAGCACATTCCTCGATACTTGGTGAATCTAATGTAAAAAGTGAACACAAAGGGAAATGGAGAAGAAAGCATAGTGGGAAGTGAGGTTTTGTATCAAGAAATGAGAGTGCTCAAAGGCTTGTGCGTATGTATACATGTGTACATATATGTATATATGTATATATGTATATACATGTACACACATATATGCTGTTATGGTCTACAAGACTTTGGCCACTCTCATTTCTGGCACAGTGTGTGTGTGTGTGTGTGTGTGTGTGTGTGTGTGTGTGTGTGTGTGTGTGTATAATGAATTGGGAATTGAGGGGATTAGGTTAATTGTGGGAATTGATTGAACCACACTCCTTGTGATGACATTCTGGAGCTAGTTCAGTTCCCTTTCTATTCAATTATGGGCCGTCTCTAGACCAAACTCTTGTTAGAAAACTTTATTCAGTTGTGAGAATTGGGAGAAAATTTTGTTGAGTTATTTGAACCTAACCTTGGGAAGCTGGAACACTTCTACCTATTTCTTAAAGAACCTTAACTTGGGACAGCTAGGTGGCACAGTGAATAGAGCACCAGCCCTGGAGTCAGGAGGACCTGAGTTCAAATCTGGCCTCAGCCGCTTAACACAAAAAAGTAGCCATGTGACCTTGGGCAAGTCACTTAACTCCAACTGCCCCCTCAAAAAAAAAGTAAAAAAATAAAGAAAGACCCTTAACTAAAGACCTATATTATACTGATCAGAAACTCAGTCAGATCCAAAGGCTGATGTAAGAAATTTTTCTCACAATTTTACATCTCAAGAAAAGCTATATGTATTAGCTGAAAACTGGCCCTATAGTGATCAGTCAGTTATTGCTTCCATGTTATTTTGATTGTTTGTAAACACTTAGAGGGAATAAGACACCTCTTTTTCTGATTTCAGGGAATTGTACCTGTTCATTACCCCCCACCCCCACCCCATTCCCAATTTGGAAGGCCCCTAATCCTTCCTCCACTTTGAAATAAGATTACCTAATATTGTATCCTGGTCAATTATTTTCTTTTAATTAACTGACTTTGATTAGCTGTTTTTAATGTGTAAAAGTCTTTCTCTCCCTGTATTTAGGATCCAAGCCTAAGCTGAGGAGGTCTGGCTCTGATTTGTTAAGCATTGGTCTGTATTACTTAATAAATCAAAATGCTCGGAAGCTCAAGCCTTTTTTTCCTCAGTCATTTCATCTTTCACCCACTGTGTATGTGTATACATATATATATATATATATATATGTGCATAAATATTTTCTTCAAAAAGAGAGTTGGAAGTTTACAAAGACAATGAACATCAAAATTCACTAAACAAGCAAAATAAATAAATGGACTAAATCTTAACAATCATAAAACAACTGATGTGGGAGTCATTTATGAATTGCTTATGTATGTTTATATACAGTCTGCCCATTGCCTGTGTGTAGAAGACAAGAACAACTCTAGAACATATCTGTCATGGGGCAACCACAAAAGTGATGCTTCTAGGAATGTTTCATAAGAGGATAAAATCAATTCCACAGTCAATATGCAAGATAAAGATAAGATTGCAGCTTTAACAATTCAACCTTACCTATTTAAGCATATTGTTGATTAAAAATAAGTAGCAAATTAGCATATGTCCATGTGCCTAACTATTTGTGCATGCATGCATATGTTTATGTGTATATGTATCTATCTGATGAAAAGCCATTTCTTAACAAATAAGTGACCCAGCAATATGAATAAACTTCTCCAAAGAAAGACGGTAAACTATTAGGAACTGTATGATATAATGATTTGAATTACAGTAATAAGAGAAACGAAAATTTTTAACAACCCTAGAATTTCATCTCATGCTCAGCAAACTCTGGAAAAGAAGACAAAAGATGGGAATATTCAATATTGAAGAAATTGTGGGAAGATAGAAGACTAGTATGTTGTTAGGAGAGTTGTGAATCAGTACAACCATTTTTAAGAACAGTTTTGAATTTTGTGAATAAAGTAGCTAAAATACTGGTGAAATTTGACACAGAGTTTCCCCTGCTAGGCACACCCCACAAGGTATAATAATGGTGCAAGGAGATCACTAATAAGACAAACATTTTCATATACAGCAAAGTATTTATAAAAGCATTATTTTTGTATGGGTTTTTTTGTTTGTTTGTTTGTTTTAGTAACAAAGACCTGGAACCTCCAACTTTGTAGTAAATGACTACACAAATACTGGTTACATGGTTATGATTTTGTGTTAAGAAATAGTGAATATGGCCAATATAGAGAATCTTGGAAAGATATACAAAACTGATGTAGAGTGAAATAGGGAGAGCCAGGAAAATGATATGCACAATGACTAGAAGCCAGTAAACGAAAAGAACAACAACCGAAAATTCAATTAAAAGTGAATGTTGCTGAATTATAAAGAACAAATGGGGCTACAACTAAAAGACATGAGAAGATATTTAACTCCCCTCCTTTGCAGAGATAGTCAGTTAATGGGTAAGAAACATTACATTTTCATACTTATTCAATGTATTGATTAATATTCCTCATTTCCTGTTTTATGAGAAGACTTCTAAGAGAGGATAAAAGGGTAGATGTTTAAATGAAGAAATTCAAGTGATGTACGAACAAAAGATACCAATAACTTTTATTTTAAAGAATGAGAAATACAAAAAGACAATTATTCTTATTATTACTACTCATTAGAGAAATTTAACTGAAACAAGATAGTCATCACAATTAAAAGAGCCCAGAAACTTCCTCAGCCAAGAAAATATTTATTTCCTTGACAAAGAGAGACATAGAAGTGAAGGGCAACATTGTCATACATTATTAGTTCATTTCTACAATGCTATGGAAGACGATGGGAAATTGTAAGCATTGGTGCCTTATGCCACACTGAAAAGCAATAGAAAAGAAATGAAATTACAGAAAGTTTGCCTCAAGTAAACCAGATTATCTCAAGAACATTTATAGGCTAAACTGTAAGGAGGACAGTGAAGAAACAAAAAACAGAATAGATTTGTCACTATTGTTATAGCAAATTGGTCTCCTCATTGGAAGGTTCATCACTTTTGAGGAAGGATAACTAGCATCTAACAATATGAAATTACAAAGTGTGGCTAGTTGAACCCAAATACACAAAGAAGACATGCAAGACAGGGAGGCAATGCAAGTTTTAGAAAGTTTTTTTTTAATAATAAATTTTCTTTTTATACCACAATCACTTATCAATAATTCCTCTCCCATAGTGTCCTCCCCATAACACACAAATAGTAAAGGCATGGCTAGGTGGTGCAGTGAATAGAGCACTGGCCCTGGAGTCAGGAGGACCTGAGTTCAAATGCAGCCTCAGACACTTAACACTTACTAGCCATGTGACCTTGGGCAAGTCACTTAACCCCAATTGCCCTCCTTCCCCCTCTCCAAAAAAAATCAAAAACAAAAATTGTAAAATTGTCCCATATAGTGACCATGTTGAACAAAGAATGTAACTTTCTACATCCATAAGGAATCGTGTTCCAGTGTTATTCTTCTGAAACCTAATTATCTGTTATTATATTTGATATTGCTTTTATTGGGCAACATAATTTTAAGAGCACTAAGGTCAGTTTTCAAGATATCTCAGAGAAGAGAGGATACAGAGAGAGTTGTAAAAGACGACAGAAGGTAATATTATCAAAAGATGTCAAGCGGAATGGCATAATCCTACCTATTGCCTACTTTTTCACCTCTGTAAAATCTTGAGAATAATGGTCTAATTATGTATCAAGGGTATCCTTACTCACAAAATGGGAAGGGAAGGCTTTTTTAGGTGACTTTCCAAAACAGACTGCATCTTCCCAATCATTTTTAAGAATGGTATAGAGAACAGAAGATTCCATGGCATTTGTTGATTAATTTCTTTTAAAATTATGTGACCCAATAGAGCAGGGAATGTGTCATATTTTGTTTTTGTATCACAGTACCTAGAATAATGTCTTACTTTTGGTAGACATATAATAAGTAATTGTTGAATAAGGTCTTATTGAATACTGATGAATGAACAAGGCATTTCCCATGAATATAACAAACTCATATGGGATTTCTTGATAGATGCAATGAAAGAGAAATATATTTTCTATGATTCTTTGAATTTGTATTGATAATTCACAAGACATCAAACCAGGAAAAATGGTTTCAAGATAGGTTTCCTTTATAGTTAGTACAGATAAAAGGGTGATTCTCAGTGCCTAGCACATAGTAAGCATTTAATAAATTCTCATTTATTGACTGGTCAATTGATTCCTTAATGACAGGGAGATTTTCAATATACTCCCGTTTGCAGATGGTACTATGCTCTTTTCATCCAGCTCCAGTCTTCATCAATGAAAACCATAGGCACTCATAAGAATGAATGTCCATCCTAAAAATCCATATGAGAAAACAACATCAATGTTGGATGCAGAATGTCCATTGCCAGGAGAGATGCAGTTGAATAGAATGCCTATTGAGTTAATTTATTAGCATGTGTAACTTGGATAGATACTACAGACAATTAATGAGGTAGGTCCAGAATTCAATGGAATGAAGAAAATGGTCTGGATTGAATTTTGTAAATTTTGCAGCACTTTTTAACAATCCCAACCTGCTTTCTGCTACACACAAAATTTAACTTTATTGTTCTCCTAGTGATGCTATATGGCTATTAATCATGGAAAACCATAATCTCAATAGAATGAAAATTGTGAGTTGCCAAAAAAAGGGCAGCTGCAAGGTGAATATAACAGGATATGCCATATTACCAACAATGATTTATATTCAAGGAATGGCATAAATGATATAATCTAGGACCTGTGGACTAGAAAAGTAGGTGTCTGTAATATGATGAGATTGAGGAATAATAGATGGATAACCAATTCGCTTCACTGGTATCCATGAAGAAGTTCTCTAGCATGGTGAGCAGGATGTGGGGGGAGGTAGATATTTGGAGGACATGAATAAGAATTATGTAAAATAAGACAGTTAGAATGACTTGTAATTTGCACCACTGAATGGAATACTCATATGGATTAGATCACCAATTCACTGAAGGAACTATAGAATTTGGACCAGACTCTAAACATTCTTAAACTTTAGTTTATTTTTATATAAAGTGAGAATAATAACATATACCTTTCCACCATGTAGGTTTATTGTGACACTTGAATGAGATCATATATGTAAAGCAATTTGTAAGTTGTCAGGTGCTATGTAAATTTAAGGAATTATAATTCTGTATGCAAAATTTTGCCACAGCCATGATGAGCTTCTCTTTCAGCCTTGATATGGCCAGTTTAAGGTGTCCCTCAATGAAAGGATAACTATCTATCATATTCATCTTCTGTAGCATGAGTTAATCTAGGTCCTTCCCTTCTTTCCCCCCACTTATAATGAGTGTATGTTGCTCATGTAGGTTATGTGTGTCCACATGGATATATCCAGATGTGGCTCCCAGAGAGACATAAATAAATATCTTTAGAGTCTTTCTTCAAGGGAGACTGATTCCTGCCAGCAGGAGAGCAAGAGATTGGAGCTGTGAGGCTAACCCTTCTGCTTTCCTCAGAGAAGGAATATTGGACTAGAATTATATCTATTCACCCCCATACATATTGTTAGTCCAAGTGAAGCAATGTTTAGCTTCAAGCTGTGCTCTTAATCACTATCCCTTAATAGGGAAGGGGGGCCCTAAATTATATATCCAAAACTTGACTCCATCTCCACCAAATGCCAATTATGAAAAGACTACATGGAGTGAATAGCAAAGCCCTTTACTCGAGTTGTTAGCAAACTAAGTTATACAGATGTGACTATCTGAGACAATACATAGTGTGAATGATCTCTTCCACTTGGAGCAAGATATTTCAACTCAACAGAGAGAGAATTCTAGATCTCACCTAAAGGGAAGTTCCTCAAAGTCTTTATTGTGCTAAGGTGGGAATAGAAACATGAGTAATATGACATCTCCTCTACATATTGTCTACTTACTGTAGTCTTTCTCTGGAATCTAGAACCATGTCTTCTCTCTCAAACTGAAAGCCAGAAGAAAAAGATCTTTCCTCTCCCAGTGCTTGCCAACTCTATCCCTATGGAGGATACATTGCTTAGTCTTTCTCTACCAATAAGGAGAGTCTTATGCAAAAACACTTGAGCCTTGTTTATATTTGAAAAGCAACAAAACTGTCTCCAGTACTTGATTGGCCCAAGGGGCTAAGGTTCAAGTTGAACCTCCCATAAGGTTGAAACTCCTCAAAAATGAGAAGTTTGTAGTTTCATGTATGATTCTTTTCAACCTTCTTTGTTTCTTTGAGTGTTTGCATTTAATGGATTGCATAATGTTTTGTACATAGTTGTAACAGCAAGCACCCTAGCATGCCTAGGGTGGCTACTAGCACAGGTTCTTAGATCTGCTTTTCTAAAGGAAAGCAACTCAAAATGGGTTAACAATCTTACTTTAATCAAACATATCATTTACCTAGTTCAGGAGGAAAAGTC
>CM053587.1:11196603-11213487 GCA_028646515.1 Pseudochirops corinnae
AGGAAGAAAGGAAGGAAGGAAGGAAGGAAGGAAGGAAGGAAGGAAGGAAGAAAGGAAGGGAAGGAGGGAGGGAGGAAGGAAGGAAGGAAGGAAGGGAGGGAGGAAGGAAGGAAGGAATGAAGGAAGGGAGGGAGGGGTGGAGGAAGGAAGGAAGGAAGGAAGGAAGGAAGGAAGGAAGGAAGGAAAGAAGGAAGAAAGGAAGGAAGGAAGGAAGGAAGGAAGGAAGGAAGGAAGGAAGGAAGGAAGCACTGTGTTGCCCAAATGGCCAGTTCCACTTGGTCCCTAGTGGGGCAGCTCCTACTACTCCTCAAAGAGCTTGATGTCATTGTGATTACTCCTCCCAGGGAAGTATATCCAACCATAGTTTTTATTCAGTCCTTTCAGTCCTTCCTCTGTCTTTTAATAGCCCATGGTTACCAGTGCAGCACTCAAGCTATCAAGTTGTTTCTTATGCCTCATTTTCACTACATGACCTGCCCACCACCTTTTCAAATTGTACATTTTCTGTATATGATCTATTTAAGCTGCTTCTTTCCTATAGGTCATGGCTAGTAATAACCTACTAATACCCACCATGCATTGCTCTGTCACCCTTTGGGTTACATGCCATTTTGATCATTAACAAAGTGTGACTGAACTGGTGAAAATCAGTTAGATCAGCATGGCCACGGTCACCTCTAGGATGCATGTTTGCCACAACTAATTAACCCAGAGCCTGGGCACTACACCCCTTCCCAGTGTCTTGATGGGTTGGTAGGGTTAGAGTTAACTCACCTACATCCCTGCCCCTCTCCCAACACTTTATTAAGTCATTTGGAAAATCCTCTCATTTTATTTGTTCTTACTATAGTCCCCTATGGATGACATGGTAGTCTCCCTTTGGTGTCAGCTGGTGGGTTTTCCCTCTAAAACTCCATGCAAATGTGTGTCTGAGTGCAAAAGCCATTGCAGAGCTTCACATCTGGAGCCACCACAATGTGTGCTGCCCACAGTCAGTGACCAGGGACACAGTGAGTCTGTTCACTGTTGGTGTCTGTTCTCTTCCTCCTCCTCCTCTTGTGAGTAGAAATAAAGCTTTATTCACTGACATCCCTCTGGGGCTCTGATGCTCTTCATCCAAACTCTCCCACCCTACAGTGATTTTCCAAGATTAAAATCATAGAACATCACTAAGAAAGATGGTGGGGTTTTGCATAAGGAGCATACTGAGAGAGTATGACCTTAGGCAAGTCATTTCACCGTTGTGGCCTCAGTTTCCTCCTATGTAAAAAGAGGGGGTTACCTAGGAGGTTTTCCAAGGACCCTCCCAGCTCTAAATCTACGACCCTATGATTTTGTGAATTGATTGACTAATTTGCCAAGTCAGTGTATCAGTATAAATGATAGTGATATAAAGATAACTATATATCTATGTATATCTATATGAGTATACATTCACATGTGTGTATATATCTTTATCTGTATCTCACATTTCCATGAGGTATGCTAGAAATGGAGGCTGAATTAGAATCGAGACGGAGAAGGAAGAGGAAGATGGACAGCATCATAGATCGCACTTTAATTGGTTTTTAATTCTCCACACTATCTGTAGCTATAGATCCCACTCTTATAACAATAACATTCTCTAGGTAATAAGATCTGGCTGTGAATCACAAAATGTAACAGCTAGAAAAAATAAAATTGCAAATAGCTCAAAGGACTGTGGAGAAACATATGGAAGTCTATGCAAGTTGCCAGGGCTGACTTGGGCATCATTGTGGTCATATAAGTTTAGAAAAGGAGCTGTGGTATAGATCGTGAGAATGAGAGAGGGTAGGTGGACCATCTGTTAGTGTAGTATTGTTTTCAAGATACAGAAAGAATAAGAGGGAGCCTTCCAACATGTTCAGAGGATTCTCCATGGAAGATTTATGGTAAAGTAGAGCTAAGAATACATGAAGGTGAGATGCACGAAGGGATTGAGATCTGCAGTGATGGAGATCATCCAAACCACACTAAAAACACACACACACACACACACACACACACAAATTATTCTAAATTTTCTAAATAAATTGATAAAACACCTCAAATATTTAACATATCCAAATGAGGCGGGATGTCAAACAAATACCTTGAGATAACTATCTAATAATAGTTATTAAATATTAGAAATACCCATTTTAAAACAAAACTTTTTCAGAACCTCAGAAACTAAGAAGAGTAAAGAAAAGTTTAAGCTTTAAGACTCATATGGCCTTAAAAAGTTAGAACTGGAAGAAGACGTATTGACTATAGAGTACAACTGCTTATTCAGCATACAGCTGTTTCAAGGATTAAATTTACTAAACTAAGGAAAGTGCGTTGTAAACCCTGCTCACTGTATGACTGCCAGCTGATTGTTTTCAGACGACTAAACAGAGGCTCCAGAAAGGGTTACAGAGTGAAAGACACTTTGTATAGTTAGAATTCTTTTCTTTTATATAATAAAACTTCTCACCACTGGTCAGCTTTCAGTAACCTCCTGGTCTTGTTATTGAACTCCTTGGGATTCACAGCCATTACCCCCTCTGCTATAGGCTGGTCCTGGAATTTTCTAGTACTTGGGTCATTCTTGCCATGGAACCATCACTGAGGCCATTCACCATGGAACCTCTTCCTGCAAGTTGGGTGTTGGGGAGTAGGGGAGAAGTCCCTTCGGTAAGCCTTGATTTTGTGGAAGGGCTCAGGCTATAGCTTGCCATTATTCTCTTTCTGGCTGTGTTTTGAATTCTTCTGGATTTTAAAACCATGTCCCATATTCCCAAGGTGTTCTTTCCTTCCCCCTCTTGTAAAGCTTCCTTTTGGGTGTTCTTTCCCCCACTAGAATATAAGCTCCTTTGAAGGCCAAGACTAGTTTTTTTGCTGGTAGTATTTTACCCTCAGTACTTAGCAGAGTGCCTAGCCCATAGCAAGTATTTAATAAATGCTTGGTAGTATTTTGTTTAAAATCCTTGCATCAATATTTATTGATATGGATGTTGATGCAAAAATTTTAAATCAAATACTAGCATGGAAATTACAGCAATATCTCACACCAAAATACGTGCACCACGACCAGGTGGGATTTATACCGAGAATACAGGACTGGTTCATTATTAGAAAAATTGTCAGTGTAATTGACTGGATCAATAACAAAAACAACAAAAATCACATGATTACCTCAACGGATGCAGAAAATGTTTTTGATAAAATACAACACTCATTCCTATTTAAAACTCTAGAAAGCACAGAAATAAATGAGGCTTTCCTTAAAATCATAATAAGCAGCATCTATCTAAAACCATCAACAAGGATTCTCTGTCATGGGGAAAAACTAGAAGCCTTCTAAATAATATCAGGCATGAAGTAAGGATGCCCATTATCACCATTATCATTCAATATTGCACTAGAAATGCTAGCTACGGCAATAAGAAAAGGAAAAGAAATTGAAGAAATTAGAATAGGCGATGAGGAAACAAAACTTCCCCCCTCTGCAGACAATAAGATGGTACACTTAGAGAATCAACTAAAAAACTAGTGGGAAAATTAATAACTTCGGCAAAGTTGCAGAATATAAAATAAACCCACATAAATCATCAACATTTCTATTTATTACCAACAAAGCCCAGCAGTAAGAGAGAGAAAGAGGAATTCCTTTTAAAATAACTGCAGATGATAGAAAATACTTGGGAGTTTACCTGCCAAGACAAACTCAGGGACTATATGAACACAATCACAAAACACTTTTCACACAAATAAAGTCACATCTAAACAATCAGAGAAATATTCATTGCTCATGGGTAGACATAACCAGTATAATAAAATGACAATTCTACCTAAATTAATTTACTTATTTAGTGTAATACAAATCAAACTACCAAAAATTATTTTACAGAGTAGGAAAAAATCATAACAACCTTCACCTGGAAGAACAAAAGGTCAAGAATATCAAGGGAATCAATGAAAAAAAACTTTGAAGGAAAGTGATCTAACAGTACCAGATCGCATACTGTGTTACAAAGCAGTAATCACCAAAATAATCTGGTACTGGGTAAGAAATACATATTCAAAGAACTCTGAGATATCACCTCATACCTATCAGATTGTTCAATATGACTGAAAAGGAAAACAATTGTTGGCAGGGATGTGGAAAAAATTGGGACCCGATGCACTGTTGCTGGTGTTGTGAACTGATCCACCCTTTTTGGAGAACAATTTGGAACTATGCCGAAAGGGCTATAAAAGTGTGCATAACCTTTGACTGAGCAATATCACTACTAGGTCTGTATCTAAAAGATATCACAGAAAAAAAAGTCTTATATGTGGAAAAATATTTATAGCAGCAATTTTTGTGGTGGCAAAGAATTGGAAATTAAAGGATGCCCATCAATTGGGAAATGACTGAACCGGTTGTGGTATACTATTGTGATGAAATACTATTGTGTTACAAGAAATGATGAACAGGGAAAACTTGGAAAGACTGATACAAACTGATACAAAGCGAACTGAGCAGAGCTAGATCATTATACACAGTAACTGTGACTAACTCGGCCATTCTCAGCAATGCAATGATCCAAGGCGACTCTGAAGGACTTACGGTGAAAAACGGTCTCCACCTCCAGAGAAAGAACAGATGAGTCTGAATGCAGGTGGAAAAATGCTTTTGTTTTACTTCATTTTTCTGGGACTTTTACCCAAGGTGTGGGGGAGACAGAAGGGGGAAGGATGCGGGGGGGGGGGGGAGGGGATTACATTCTGTTTGCAACATGATTAACATGGAAATATATTTTGTATGACTACACATGTCTAATCAATACCAAAGTGCTTGCCTTCTCAAGGAGAGGGGAGGGGAAGGAGGGAAGAAGGGACTTCAGAACTCAAAAATTATAAATACAAAAGTTAAAAATTGTTTTTACATGTAATTGAGAAAAAATTAAATAAAAACATTCTTAGAATGTTTTTTAAAAAGACAAAACACAAAGATGCTTATTTTCTTGTTTCTTCAATGTCTTTTTTCCATGGCTATGTATCTGTTGGAAATAGGATTCAGTTTCTGCTGAAGGTGTCCAAACTATAGGTTAATAAGCAGATTATTACACTGTAAAAAGTCGAATCAACATTTTGTTAATAACCTGATATTCCACTTGAAATTCAGGTTGCATATATATTCCTTCTTTAAAGGTAAACTTGAGTCATAATTTCACACCAATTTGATTAATGTTTCACTAGTGTGTCTTCCTGTATATGAAAAATGCCATGGGCAACGTGGTTTGGAGGAGAGGGAGAAGATGTATCAAGGCTACGTGCTTGTTCTAGTTATGAATAATATCCTTTTGAATATTAAAAATGGCTAAAACTGGGTCTTTGCACATAGGCACACATTCCCTAATAACTGTCAATTGGTTCCATAAAAGCATAATTGGGCAGAGTTAATTCCACTGGGAAACTAGGTATGAGAAAGGAAAGATACAGAGCTGCCTAAGACAGACCAGTGAGCAGTCACCCAGAAGGGTTCTCTGTAAGAAACAAGGAGTCCCTGGAGAGGCTTATACAAACTGATGCTAAGTGAGAAGAGCAGAACCAGGAGAAATTTGTACACAATGACAGACACATCGTATGTGTGATGATCAGCTTTGATAAACTGGACTTTTCTCAGCAACACACAATTATAAAACATCTCTAAAAGTCTTAGGATGGAAGAAGATATCTACATTCAGAGAGATCTAGAAAGAACAGAGTTTAAATGGAGACTGAAGCAAACTACACGCTCTCATTCTTTTCCATGTTTGGTTTTGTTTCTTCTTTCCCATTGTTCACTCCTTTGGTTAGAACCCTTCTTTATAACCAGACTAATGTACAATTTGAAAGTATTTGCAGATCCTATACTTGATTGCACGCCACCATGGGGGGCTGGGAAGAGGAAGGGGAGAAAATCTGAAACTCAAGAGATTGTGGAACTGAATCTTGTAAACTAAAAGTAAATAGACAAATCAATTTAAAAAAAGAAAAAGAAATGAGGAGTCAATATCATGGTGAGCTATGAGATGTTCTGCAATCAGAGCCACAGAGCTCCAAGGGAGGATTAGACACAGGTGAGCTGTGGGAGAAGATGGAGGGGAATAAAGGCTATGCTAGGTAGGTCTCCTTAGGGGAAATCTAGCTATGTAATAGCAAGGTTTGTGTTATACCATGTTTTGGTTATATAGGAAGACTAAGGATGTTCCTGCTAACTGGAATGCAGCTTAGAAGACCAGTGATGTTATAGTTGACAGACAGATATAATAAAGAAAGGAATATGGTCTTGGACTGGGCAAGATGCAACCATCTGTTTCACCTTTTGTTCTTGCTCTAACTCTATTTACATGCCAGTCAAGGAGGATTTGGGGAGGAGAAAAAAAACCAAACCTCACAATCTTTAATTAACAGGAGTTAAGAAGGAATCTCTAAGTCATTCCCTAATGTATAAATGTTCAAACAATAGGAACAAACAGTTCTCAAAAGAAAAATTACAAACTATTCACACTCACTTGGGAGGTTGTTCAAAGTAGTAATAATAAGAGAAATGCAAATCAACTCTGAGGTTTCACCTCACACACAAATGTAGGTTCCAATCCCGGCCAAAAAAAAAAAAAAGAAAGAAAGAAAGAAAGAAACCCAAACTATAAAAGATAAAAATCACTCAAGTCTAAAGGATCTCCAGAAAACCTAGCACCCTGATATTTTCCACCTGTGTGACCTTGGGCCAGTCACTTAACTTCCTCATCTATAAATTGAGGAAGTTGGACCTAATGGCCCCTGAGATCTCTTGCAGCTAGTTCTTTGTCTCTGATCCTAGTGCATTGGTAGACTCTGAATTGGTTCAACCATTCTTGAAAATAACTTGTACTTGTACTTCAAAAAAAAAGAGCAATTAAAATTTCCATTCATAGGATGATAGGTTTAGAGTTAGAAGAGATTGTACAGAGCATCTGGTCAAACCTGATTTTATAGGTGAGGAAACTGAAGGACAGAGAGGTTTAGTAAGGTTACAAGGGCCAGTCACACTGCTAGTAAATTCATGGGGCAATACTTGAACTCAGAAATCTTCCTGACACCAAGTCCAGAACTCAACACTATCTAGCTGCCTTCATTTACCTAATTAATCAACAAACATTTAAAAAAAGCCTATAATGGGAGAAGTACTGTGATTGGCACTGGGGATAAAAAGATAGTCCCTGCCCTCAAGGAGCTTTTATTCTATTGGGGGAACAAAGTGAATATGTATAATATTTATGGAAATTCAAACAAAAGATGTAAATATATGTATATATGTAAGTATGCATGTATGTATATACAGGAATTTAGATAGAGGGCATCAAAAAAAGGTCTCTTATCTCTTGAGTTGAACTATGAAGGAAGTAAGGGACTCTTAAATATAGCTTGGAGGAAGGAGCACATCCCAGGCTTGGGGCACAGCCTGTGCAAAGGTACAGAAACAGAAGATGGAGCTTCATGAATGAGGAACTGCATATAGGCCAGTATGGCTTTAGTATAAGGTACAGGAAAGAGAGTAATGTGTAATGAACCTGGGAAGATAAGCTGGAGGCAAAATGTGAAGGTTTTAACATCTAAACAGAGGAAGGAAGGAAGGAAGGAAGGAAGGAAGGAAGGAAGGTAGGAAGGAAGGAAGGAAGGAAGGAAGGAAGGAAAGAAGGAAGGAAAGAAAGAAAGGAGGGAGGAAAGAAGGAAGGGAGGGAGGGTTAGGAGAGGAGGGAAGGAGAAAAGAAGGGAGGAAGAGAAAGGGAGAAAATAGACAATTTATCCTACTATTATTTTGGCTTTTGTTGATTGTTCCCGTGAGTGCAGCACCTTGCTGCCCTCAGGCTCTCCGTCTTCCCCATTGGTGGTGTGGTAATCTACATAAGAGGATATCCTATGGGTGGGGGGGAGGCAAGAGGAGGGAACCTTGTCATTTTCTTTGCTATGCTAACTGATTTAGTACTTTTTGCTGTTGTAATTTTGAGCTAATTTGTTTTCTGGATGGTGAAATGCAACATACTAGTGAAGATTTACAAGCCATGGTTTTGAGTGGGGCTCACCTACAGAGTACTTCCCATCTAAAGTAGTTGTTCTGGAGGCTTATGGTAGGGGCAGGTGCTACATCTTAATCCTGCAGTTGCACAACGATGTTGGGGGAAATTAGTTGGCTAATACCAATATTATATTCTGTGGCAGATTAGAGATTGAGATCTTATTAGAGAGATTTAAACAAAAATGGCGCCCTTGACAACAGTCTTCAAGATGTTGAGAAGTCAGGCAAGGTATTGTTTTTTTCACCCAAAGCAATTTCCCAGAGAACAAATAAAACTAGATCTGTGGATGATTACAGCCACCTTTCACCATTGTTCTGGCAAACATTTCTAGACTGGCAGAATCCTATTATGTGACTGAAGAGAGAATCAATAAAAAATTCTCCAGTAAAGTGAATAGGATTCTGAGGGTAATGAAATGATTATGCCTAATTGTAACTTTCCTAGCAATTAAAAATTCACAGGTAAAAGCCTTTTCATGCACTAAGCACAATTTTCTACTATTGAGCAGCAGGGGCAAAAGATCCCCATAAAGAATGATTTAATGGGTAGATAAAGTAGAAAACTGTCTTATTATGTGGCTGTGTTGTAATACATTTTCTTCCTCTTCTTTGGGGGAAATGAAAGAATCCATGTGCTTTCAACAGTGCACCAATCATTTTCACAGACCTCAGAGCATGACAAGTGATATTTAATTAGACAAAAAGCTCACCTAGTCATTGCTATATTAACCCTGAACATTTTGACTGCAGAAACATAAACCAAATGACTTATTAGAACAGATGAAATGGTATGATCTTCCTTTTAGGAATCTATCAGTCATAAGTACCCAAGAAATAGTTTAAGGGGAACAATGCCTTCACTTTGGAAGAAAATAAAAACAGCCGAGAGGACAGAGAAGTAGATAATATATCTTAGGACATGCTGGATAAGGACAGAACATCTGGTTCCTGCGCTCTGACCAGCGGATCTCTGTAAGAGATGAGAGGGCATACCTTAGCTCACACTAATCCCTATGCTGAAGACATGCTCCCATTCCCTCATGCCTTATTTAAATCCTGCCTATTGAAATCCTTTAAAGCCCCTCTGAAATTGCACCCCTTCCAAGAGGTTGCCACTGGTTTTCCCTGAGTGGAACCCTTACCTGAGACCTTGAATGTTACTTTCTTTCACAGTTTTCTTAATTCTCTTACCATGTAATAATATGTATTGTGGTCATTTGTTTTCGTGTTTTTACCAACCAGACTGAAAACTCCTTAAGGGAAAAGACTGTGTCTTATTTAAATATTGTTTGAATTTAACAGTGTTGTAAAGTGGATAGAGAGACTCTCAGGACTTCCCCACCATGTTTGGAACATTCCACCACAATGCTATCTACCTTCTCCCTTGGGGGAATTTCTGGGGGAAATGGGGGAGAGAGGGCAGAGGGAAGGGTCTCCATTTTAAAGTAGGGCTCAGGATGACCATCTTTCTTCCCCTACCCAATTCCACTTGTGATTCTCCAGCCTTTGGCATCATGCCCCCACACAGATACCTGCCTCCCTCACCACCACTACCACTCCAACTTTTCAGCTCCCTTTTGAGTGTGTTGTCTTCCCTTATTAGAATAGAAGCACCTTTGGGGCAGGGATCATCTTTTCTCTTTGGTTTTATTTGTATATCTAACTTTTAGCATATTGGAAGGATCTGTTTTTGTGTCTTTTCTCTTTGCTTGACATAAAATAAGCATTTAATGCTTTTTTGCCTTGCCATGTCTATTCCCAGAGACCAGGAAGAACCAAGGTTCAAGTCCCACTTCTGATCAATGCTGGCTGTGTGGCTCTGGGCTTTCTCTTATCCCTATTCATAACTTCAATAAATCACTCAATAAACATTTATACTACATGCCAGACAGTAGCGCTTAAATCTTCTTCATTTCCTTGCAAAGTGCTCTATACAAAACAAATACTTGAGAAATGTTTATTGAATGAATGAATGAATGAAATTATAGAGTATAAAAAGTCTGAGTCAGTCAAAGGGGGCTTGTAGCTAATCATTGTTGTTAGTAACACACACACACACACACACACACTCCCCCAGGCTATAGATGATTATTCTGGATTTTCCCCTGATATTAACAAATGACTGAGAAGCAGTATGACAAAGTAGACAGAAAGTTTTCCTTAGACTCAGGAAGATCCAGGTTCAAATCCTGCCTCTGACACATAACTAAGCAATTTAATACTTGGCACTCATTTAACTTTCAGTGTCCCAGGCAACTCACTAAGACAGTACATAGCCAGAGCAAATGATGATCTACTTTGGTAGAAGCAGTTTCCTCACCAGCAGTCCAATATACCAAGGAAATGAAAAGTACATTGAAAAATAATAAACTGGTTAGGGGTATAGAAAATGTTGTGCAGAGAATGGAGTGTGTTTCAAAATTAGTTCTGTGATCTGAGTTATTGAAGGAGTTCCCAGTAGTGTTGTAAGTCAGAAAATGTCATGGACTATATCATTTTGTGGATGTGAGTGTTTGGTAATGTGAATTCCTCATACGGTCAGAGGAAGTGATGAGCATAGATCTGCAGAAGTTTGTGAATGACCCTGGATGGGGATCCTTGGAGTGTGGAGCACTCCCTTTCCCTCTTTCCACCTCTACTGAGTTTAGAGAAATAGGAGCATGGAGGAAGCAAATATTAAGTCCATGTTGAATTGCCCCCCTTAGCCCAGGCACACAGGCAGTGGAATGGAGCACACTCTGATACTTGTTCTCTCTCTATGAAGGGATAGAAGCTTTGGGGTTGTCAAGTTTTCAAAGCCATCTCTGAACAGCATAAGTCTGAACCCTCACTAGTCTCCACATAGGAAGGGATAATGGGTAGAATTAAACCCAGATCCAGAAGATCAGTGTGAATCAGTCTATGACAGAATGAATGAGTGACTGTAGCTGGTATCTCCAAACTTTCATTTCATGGGAAGCCCCACAATGGCATGCATTGTTGGCTAACATCCTATTTCATTTTAATGACAACTAGCATTTATATAGTAAATATATATGTATGTGTATTTGCAAAGCACCATTCATATATTATCTCATTTGATCCTCAACTTTGTGAGGTAGGTTCATTTTACAGATGAGGAAACTGAGGTAGAGAAAGGTTAAGTAATTCTCCCACAGTTCAAACAGCTATCTGAGGCAGTAGTTGAACTGAGATCTTTGGAGGCAGATCTTCTTGCCTCCAAGTCCACAGCTCTTATCTACTGCACCACCTAGAGATCTACTCTTTCTCTGTAGAACTTTTGCATCTAAAGTATTCTTTTGACATTTTTATATAAGGGTCACTTGGTTCATCCTATTACCTGGTTCTCATTCCCTCTGCCTGCCTAATCATTCCTCTTCATCTAGGTCTGACTTTCCTAACATCTCTGATTATTCTTCCTCCCTTAGTTTGGAATCCTCTATGATGACAGGGGGAAGGCTAGGTGGCACAATAGATAGTGCCAAGCCTGGAATCAGGAACACTCATCTTCCCAAGTTCAAATCTAGCTTCAGACAGTTACTAACTGTGTGACCCTGGGCAAGTCACTTAACCTTATTTGCCTCAGTTCCTGATCTGTAAAAATGACCTGGAGACAAAGATGGCAAACCACTCCAGCATCTTTGTGAAGAAAACTCCAAATGGGGTCGCAGAGAGTTAGACATGACTGAAGAACACCACCACAATGACCCCTGGTTTCAAATCCAGTTTGGTGCTGTAGTCTATATTTTGATTGCTTACCTAGGTCCAGCGTTCTAGCTTCCTGCTGTCTCCCCTCCTTCTTCACCTTCCATTGTGCCAGAGTTATGCAGTGTATATCTGTGTGGTCATACAGTCAGGCTGTTTTGGAGGCAGGACTCAAACCCAGATCTTTTCCTACTCCAAGTTCAGCTCTCTTGACTATACAACATTGCCTCTTTCCTGGCCCGTAATAGGCACTTAATAAACATTAATTGGCAGATTGACTGACTGACCTTCTCACAGTGAGTGAATGTAACTCAAGACAAAGAAAGTGAAGGAGGAAAACATAGCTTTTTTCTCCTACTTAGTCAGCCTCATCCTTTTGGTAAGCTAGCACACAAAATGATTACAGACACATGGAAATCAAGTATTTTGTAATCTGAGAGTTGTCTTTTTTCCTTAAACTCAACAGAAGAAAAAAAAGACAAACCTTTAGAAAGCTTGATCTTTGAAGAGTAAGTGTGACAAAATGAATTTCAAATTCATTTGAAACATTTTTCGGTAGTATGTCGTATTATACATCAGAACCAAGAAACAGTGTAGCAATGACTAAGGATCAGAGCTGATTTTTTAAAAAGATGATCACAATTAAGTACACAAGTTTCTTTTACATTGCTTCAAATGATCATAATGTATATGTTTTCTTAAGTACCCCCAAAACATAAGATAGATTGACTCAAAGACAGAAAAAGCTTTAATTATTTAAAATAGCAAACTATCAAAATAGAAGATTTCATAAGAAAGAGTAAAATACAAATGACAAATGGAGTGAGATTCCTCAGTGCATTCGATTTAAATGTCTCATAGAATATTTTTAAAAGCTTTTCCCTTAGTGTATATCTTTGCCTCTAAGAGTTTCCTCAATAATTCACTTTGATTCAATAAACATTTATAAAGTTCCTATTGTGTTCAAGACCCAGGGAATTATTTGACCCTCCACATTTTTTTAACTTCCACTGTTTTTCTTTAGCTATACGTAAACAAACAAGTCTATCTACAGGGGAATTGCAGTAATTCCTGGCTGTGGAGACTAAGACTTATTTTAGACCAAATACTATGGTTTGTTCAGTTGTTTTTCATTCACTTCCTACTCTTCCTGACCCCATTTGGGGTTTTCTTGGCAGAGATACTGGGGTAGTCTGCCACTTGTTTCTCCAGCTCATTTTACAAATGAGGAAACTGATGTACAGTTAAGTGACTTGACCAGAGTCAGCGTCCACTAAAATCCATCAATCAACCAATAAGCGTTTATTAAAAGCCAAAAGTTAAAAAATGCCTGGCCTCAAGAAGCTTACATTGCATTAGGGGATAACATGAATAAACACATGAATTGCATAAAAGTAAAACCCTTGCCCTGTGTATCATCCTAGTATGGAAGTGATCCTGGGGTTCTTGAAGGCATGCCAGCAGAGGATACACTCAGGCAGATGCTACCAAACCAGGTTAAGAGTTACAAAAACCCATCTGTCTGTCTTCTGAAGACCAGCCCAGGTGAATTTCAAAAAACTCATCACCATAGTGTTTGTCCAACAAATGAAGAATTACGCTGACTGTTAAATAGCTCACAGAGACTAGGACATAGAGTGCTTCAGAAGTACATCAGTGGAAGATATTTTTAGGTATTAAAAAAAATGAATATTCTATGAGACTAAAAAAAAATTTGTATCCTTATAATTTTGTAAAAACATCTCCCAAAGATCTTTTTTTTTAAGTACTACAGTCCAAGGACCTACAGTGCTGATTAGAGGCAGGATTGGGATCCCACAAATGTCTTTTTGAACCTTCTACATGAGGAGTAACATTCAGGAAAAGGTTATAGGTATCTTTGGTTTACCACAAGTGTGTTTAGGGTCAGAGGGACTATTCTAAGGCTGCCTAGAGACCCCTCTAGCAGAGGCTTTTTGCCAAAGGTCATTCTCCAAAATAGTCTCTAACAGTTGTAAGTGAATTCTACAAAGTGACCACACCAGTCTAAAATCTTCACATTTTTTTTTTCACTCTAAATATTTGTCCATTATTTTAAGATACCTGATGCACAGGAATGGAATATTACAGTTGGACATAAAATTAGAACACAGTATTCTATTCAACACAAACTCATTTTCTTGAGGCAACAAAGGAATTTCAGAAACAACAATTCTAGTGTCCTCTGGGGTGGGAGGTAAGGGGTGCAATGGATAGATAGATAGCTATAGATATGTGTGTATGTGTCTGTGTCAGTAATGACCAGGTCCTGATGAATAGCATTCATGCTGATGTCTTCATAAGTTCCAGATGTAATTTAACTGCTTCCCTCCCATTTTATTCTCTATCACAATTTTTTTTTAAATGGTCAACCCAAAGCCAAATATAGGAAAGCAGTCTCTATATAATACCTTAATCACAAAATCATATACAGTTCTTGTAATGGTAATGGAATTTGGAGATGCCCCTGGATTGGCCTGGTTTTTGGGTTGAGTGGGCTGAACTGGGAGAAGCCATGAATTGGGAGAGAGGCCCACCCCAAAAGAAGGCCAGAAAGACATTTGGGAGAGCAGTATCCAGTATTGTCGAGGCTGAGTTGCTGAGAGAAAGACTGCTGAGGGCCCATTGGAGCTGTCCATGACTTTTAAGAACTGCCACCCGAGCTGCCAAGAACTGAGGAGGTATGGCTGTGAGGCCGGTATTTTGTCTGTCTGTTTTGATGTTGTTTTGCCAGATTCACCTGCTGGTGAAGGACAATGCTGCTGGTGTAGAGGCCCTTCCTGTTGGTTCAGAAGCCCTGAAGGAGGATTTTCTTGTGGTGTGTTTAAAAAAATCCTGGAAGAGGGCCTTGCTGATGTTTTCAGGGGTTCTGGGACTACTCTACAGGCAGAGAGTGACTTGATGAAGACACTGGCTATGGCTTAGTTGAGCCTTGTCTCGCTAGGAATTGAGATTGCTGAGAGCTTGCCTCCAGTGAAGATGAAAGAAGGGCCTTTCCTTGAGTTTTCAATGCTAAGATGATATCTTAACCTTGTTGTAACTTAGGAGTGGATGGCCTTTTGTGCTCTCCTGCCCCTTTTGAGAAAGTGCTTGGTGTTAATGGATGGTATTGTAATTCAGTAGTGTCCAGGGGTGGGAAACCTTTGGCCTTTTTGTGCTCTGTGATTTACTAAATGAATGTGCTTTGTTTATGATTGGAAACTATTCTCCATCTGAGAAGAGATTAAATGAATGTACTGCCCAGGAGTGGGCTACTTTGACTACTGATCCAGGGGTGGGATACCTGGATCTTGGTACTTTGCTATTGAATTTAGAATTTACTTGCTAAATGAATGAGTTACACTGTATTTTGACTCTCTCTGTTCTGTGAATGTTTTGCTTAATAAATGGGGTTTGCTATGCTGGTAATCCAAACCTTGGAAGTTGTCTTGGCTTGGTATTACGGTACTATATTCATGTAACCTATTTCCTCTTTGTCTATTTGTAGAATCACAGATTCAGATGTCCCATAATCCAACCATCTCATTTTGCAGATAAGGAAACTGAGGCCCAGAGACATTGAGTGACTTCTTCAAGGTCACACAATGCTAAAGTCAAGTTTTGAACTCGGGCCCCATGACTCAAAGTCCAGTGACCTTTCCACTATATACTACACTACTTTACCCATACGGAATATAGTCCCAAAACAGAAAGTCAGCAAAAAAATCAAAATCTATTTCACAAAGTCCATTCAGTAAAGTATATGCTTTTCACTCTGGCAAGAACATCTCATGAATTCACACAGACTTCATTTGCTTTTATTTTACATAGTTGATCTTCCTCTAATTCAGCGGTTCTCAACCTGTGGGTTTTGTTCAATTTAAATACATCCTGCATATCAGATATTTACATTACAATTCATGAGTGGCAAAATTACAGTTATGAAGTAGCAATGAAAATAATTTTATGGCTGGGGGTCACCACAACATGAGGAACTATATCAAAGGGTCGCAGCATTAGGAAGGTTGAGAACCACTGCTCTAATTCTTATTTTCATCATAACTGTTGCTATAATTCTCATTCTCATCTTGTCATTATTATCCTCATTCTAATCATCTTATATGACATGACCTTCAGATATAAATAGTCAAATGTAAATTACTGGCTCATTTTTGTGTGTGTGTGTGTGTGCAATGGCTGGTGGGCTATTGCATGGGTGGTGAGCAGGCCTGCTTTCTTTATAATAAACTCTATTATAAAATTTTATATAAATTATAAAATCTTCTATAAATTATAAAATCTTCTATAGGCATACTGAAAATATCTATCTACAGTAACAGATAGGGATATGAATTTCATTCTGTTCCTTCATAGTTTTGGTGTTGTTGTTTTTCACTACAAATCTGTATTTCAAGATCTTTTAATTACACATGGTTTAGAGTACATGAATATTCAGTAGGGTAACATGTATTTAATATATTCTTAAATTTTTAAGGTTCAATGTTATGTCTGGTCAATTGTTTTCTTCTGTAATGTTAACTCCTGGTATAGTTTATATGCTGAATTTTTTAGAATATTTGGGTTTATCTACTTGTTATCTATTGTTTGTTATCTATTGGTTTATGAATTTGTTATCTATTGGCTTATGAAGGCTAGAGATTTTCAACTGTGTAAATATTGCCATATGATTGTGTTTTTCTAGACATTTGGTAGGTGCTACATTATTCAAACCTGCATGAGATGTTGCACAGCTTCTTCCATTTCCTTGCTAAGTCAGTACTTATCAACAATTAAAACAAAACTTCTCAAGGATGAACTTTCTAAAATCTCTGATGGCAATGACCTGGTCCTTTATTATTATTGTAAACCTCTTTAGTTACATAAAGAAATCCACAAGACTCAACCATTTGTTCCAATCTCCTCTGTTGATATATTTTGGTTATTATAATTGTTGTTGTTATGATAATTCAATAATTTGATTCAATGAATATTTATTATCTACTATTGTTATGGGAATCTAAAGATCTTCCCTGCCCCTAGGCCCTTTGCTAATGTGGCTACGTGACTCTGAGGACCCTTGGATATTTGAAAGTATACTCTGTTCCCTAATA
>CM053587.1:11213987-11235453 GCA_028646515.1 Pseudochirops corinnae
ATCTATCTTACCTTATCTATCATCTATCTATCTATCTATCTATCTATCTATCTATCTATCTATCTATCTATCTATCTAGCTAGCTAGCTATCTAGCTAGCTATCTAGCTATCTATCTATCTTTCTATTGAGAGAGAGAGAAACTAAATGTAAAAGGAAGAAGGCAGTGGTAGAGAGAGGACTGGGAAAAGTCTTTATCCCAGAGGCAGTGGGTGGTTCAGTGGAGAAGCCCTGGGCTTGGGGTTGGGAAGACTTAAGTTCAAATCTGACCTCAGAGACTTACTAGACATGTGATCCTGGTCAAGTTATTTAACTTTGGCCTGCCTTAGTTTCCTCAAGTAAAAAATGGTGATAATAATAGCACTTATCTACCCCGATTATGAGTGTCAAATGGTACATAATATTTGTGCCTGGCACACGTGATGCTTAATAATACTTATCCTTTCCCCTCCCTATAGAAAGTCCTTTTTTAAGTTGAAGCTTTTTTTTGAGGGTCATATGTTGGCATTTATCATTTAAGATGAAGAACAGGCGATGAGGGGGGAGGGGGGCAAGGGAGGAGACAGGGAGCCAAGAGCCGCTCATCTGTGTCTGCTCCAGACAGGGTTGATCCTGATTTCTGAGCCTTGGTCCAGGATACACAAGGAAGCACATAATAAGATGGGGTTCCAGGGGTACAGGTTGAGGAAAACACTGGGGTGGCCAGTTACACATCCAGCCAGATTGGGGGCTGGGATTCTCCTTGGATCAGCAGCACCACTTCCTTTTAGAAACTGAAGCCTATTGATAAGTTCCATCTCACGTGTTTCTTACAAAACATTCTCATAATTAAAGTCTTTGTGCTAAAGAATTCTTTCATTGACTCTCTAACTTCTTGTACTTTGCTTCTGGTTTCTTTGAAAATGCATCCAACTTGTAAACTGCTTGCTCAAGAGCTACTACTTGCTCCTCAATTAAAGGCATTTGATCCAGATAAGGCCGAAGTGCTGCATGTTTCTGGTTTAAGTGCTTTATGTTTCTACTTATGTTTACTGCGATATCTTTCATTTCTAGATACTTCAAGCTAGTCAGTTTATTCTTTTTTCCCAGAAGTTTATATTCTTTACTGGTGGCTGTCAGCTCTCCTGTCAGGTATGTAGCCGTTTTGGAGAACATGTCCTGGCACAGACCCGTGATGTCCACCTTGGCCTTCTCCACCACGGCATCATCTAGGACGGGGGAGGAAAGAGAAAGGATGGAGCAAAGGATGGGGAAGGGGGAGTATGAAGAAAAAGAGAGAGGAAGGGGGAGAGGGAGAGGGAAGGGGAAGGGGATAAGAAAGGGGAGAAAAGGGGGTTTTGAGTTGAATCTTGAAGAGCACCAGGAGGAAGCTTATCCCAAGCATGGGGCACAGTCGATCAAAAAGCAAGGAGATGGAAATGGAATGTCATGTTGAAAAATAGTAAGAAGACTTTCATTGCCGATTTGTAGGGTGTCTGGAGAAGGGTAAAATGTAAGGTGACTGAAAAGATAGCAAGGATCCAGGTTTTGAAGATAATAGGAAGCCACTGGAATTTATTGAGTTGGGGGGTGGGGGAAGAGAAGTATGACATGGTCAGATTTACTCTTTAGGAAGATCAGTTTGGCTGCTGAGTAGAGAATTATAGGAGTAGAGAGAGATGTGAGGCAGGGAGACCAAGCAGAAGGCTATTGCCATAGTCTAGGCATGAATAAAATAGAATAAATTTCAAACAAGAGAAGGGGACATACATGAGAAATGCTGTAAAGGTTAAAATGACAGGATAATAGAGTTTCAAAAAGCAGCTGATGATTCATGACTATAACTCAAAAGACAGACAAGGGATGGGCACGCAGATAGAACAGTCATCTGCAGAGGTGATATTTGAACCTGTGAGAGGTGATGAGACCACAAAATGAGATGGTAGATGGGGAGAAGAGAAGAGGGTCCATGAGAGAACCTTGGGAGACTGCCACAATTAATAGGGGACATGTGAACAAAGAACTAGCAAAGGAAATTGATGAGAGAAGGCCAACAAGTAGGAGGAGAACCAAGAGGGAACAGCGTCATGAAAACCTAGAGAGAACCCAGGAAGAGAAAACAAGAAAGATGGATGGGTAGATGTGTGAAAGCGCCTAGGAGAAGGAATAGAAGGGTGACAAAGAAGCAAAAGGAAGACATCTGGAGGAGGTGGGATTAGGTATTTGAGGGCAGAGAGATGTTTACTGTAAAGAGTCCTAGATCTGGATTCAGAAGAACAAATTTTGAATCTTAGCTTCGCTATTTGTGATCTGTGTGACTTTGAACAAGTAACTTAATTTATCTGGCCCACTTTAAAATATATTGAATGGTTAGATGACCACAAATGTCTTTTCTAGCTCTCATTCCTATGATCCTATGAGGGGCAATGCATATTGACATAATTACAGATGTTTTGAAGTGCTGGAACAAGTAAGGATACCTCCTACTCTGCCTATATATAGGACTAGCCCAGCTCCAAGAGATTGTTCCTATTCCTTTTTAGAAACAGATTGCCTGTGGGGTGTTAAAAACTAGAGGACAGATTCTGTTTTCTAAGAAAAGCCATCCATACATGCCTACACATCTACATGCAAATGCTATACAACCAAAGAGCAATCAAGTGAGAAGAATGTAATTTAGCTCACTGTGGATCACAGGACTACTTTTTGTTAGCCAGTCACATACAGTTAAATTAAGCTGATTTTAAAATAAGAATTCTAAAATATTAGAATTAGAATAGAGAGAATTCAAAGATATATGTCATGGTCCCTAATTCAAAAGAGCTTAAAAAGAGAGAAAGTAAGTGTACGTATCACTTGATGATGGGAGATGTCTTGGTGTGCACACTTCGTTCTCCAAGATATTGAAGACCAGTCAGAATGGCTGGTGATGGCCTGTTTTGTAGTGGATCACCTTGGCATCTTCAATGTTTGATCAAGCTCAAAGTGCTCTACGATTCCTGCTTCAGCCACCTTAATGCTTGCTGGAACAAACTGTTCTCATGCATCCATTCCACTAGCGATAGTCTTCACATGTTTGGGGTAGACATCCACCTAAGTCACCAATAGGTTTGAGGCCTGTTGGTTTTACCCTTTTTTGTGTCTTTCTTAAATCTTTTTTTTTTTCAAAATTTTATTTTAGACTCAAACACCAGAACACAGATACAGAATAAAGAAATACAACATATCATAAACTTAAATATTGGAACTTAAATACAAAATTAGAAAGAAAAAAAAAGCATGTTGTATGCATAGCAGAACATAAGAGAGGATTCAAAATATGTAACAGTAAATTTTCATTTCAAGAAAGCCTATTTGATAAATAATACTCGTGTTGAGAATTGTTCATCTTTTCTTTGCATCCTTGTGAGTTTTCTTTTGCTCTCTGCTGGATACTTTTTTACTTTGTTGTTTTTTGCCCTGTCGCCAACACCCCCCAGAAAGCCACAATAAAATTTAGATTTCTCTATATCTATAAATATATACACGCCCTCTTCCATGCCCCCCCCGAAGACTACAATAAAGTTTAGATATGTTTCTCCATAGCACTATATATATATATATATGTAAATATATATATATATACACATATACATATATACATACATATATAGAAGTATACTTTCCCAAACCTATCCTACTCCTGATCTTTGTTTTTATGTATGTGCATATCTCTTGTTTCCTATCCCTCCTGCCTCCTCTACTTTACTTTTACCCACTACCTGGCCCTCCTATGACTTGCCTATCCCTCCTCCAAGGATGCCCCCATCCTCCCATTCCCATAAATCTAAACACCCTTCTATATCCCTATTTACCTATTCCCTCACCCTCCTCTCTAAAGATCCCTCTCTTGTCCTCTCCCTTCCCTATGCCCCTACTGTGTTATTTCTTCTGAATTTAGAAGACTTTTATATTCTTTTAAATACCTATATATATATATACACACACATAGGTATTGTTCCCTCTTAAACCCATTCCCAATGAAAGTAGGTTACCAGAACTACCAGCCTTCCTCCCCCATATAATTCCTTGTATCAATTCTTCCTCTTGCACCTCATTTGTATAAAATAATTACTCTTTTAAGTTGTTCCTGAATAGTTTTACTCTTTAGCTTCCTATCATCCTCAGTTTTACCCCAGTCTTTCTTATGAACTACCCAATTATTAATGGGAATCTTGGGCATACATTTTACCTATATAAAAAGTAAACAGTCTGTCCTTTTGGATCCCGCATAATCAGTCCTTGTTATGTACCTTATATTTCTATTGGTTTTTGTATGTCGAATCATACCCAAGTTCAGGGTTTTTTTTAACAAATCTTGAAAGTCTAAGAGTTTGTCAAATGTACATTTTTTTTTTCACTCAAGACAATACTTAACTCTACAGGGTATGATGTTTTTGGCTGGAGCCCGAGTTCTTTTGCTCTTTGATATGTGATGTTCCAAGACCTGTGGTCCTTTAATGTCTCTCCTGCTAGGTCTTGTGTAATTCCAATTGTGGCACCATCATACATAAATTGTTTTAATCTTTTAACATTTTTTTCCTTGAGCTGGGGGTTTTGGAATTTGACTTTAATATTCCTGAGTTTTCCTCATAGGATCTTTTTAAAGTGGTGATTGATGGATTTTTTTTTTCTATTTCTACTTTCCCCCTTTGTTCTAATGCTACAGGACAATTTTCTTTAATTATTTCTTATATTACTGTATCAAGATTCTTTTTTGACCATAGCTTTCAGTTAGTCCAATTATTTTTATATTTTCTCTTCATGATCTATTCTCCAAATTTGCTGTTTTTCTTATAAGATATTTCACTTTCTCTCTATTTTTTTCATTATTCATGTTTTGTTTAATTATTTCTTGATCTCTTAAAATTCCACTGGTTTCACTTTACCCAATTCTAATTTTCCAGGTGTCATTTTCTTCCTTAAGGTTCTGGATCTCCTTTTCTAATTGGTTCACTTTCCTTTCACACCCTTCTTGTTTTTCTTGGATTAGTCTTATTTTCTTTTTTAGTTTTTCTTCCATCTCTGTCTTTTGATTTTTAAAGTCTTTTTTAAGATCTTCTATAAATTCTTTTTGGGCAGGTGCCTATTTGACATTACTCTCTGAGGGTTTCTTTCCTTCAATGTTCTCCTCTGAAGATGAACCCTGGTCATCTCTATTCCCATAATATGTTTCTATGGTTGGATTCTTTTTCCTTTGCTTGTGCATTTTTTTGTAATAGCTTAATTATTTGTGATCACCTCTAACCCTGGGGTGTGGGAAGTGATGCCTCTTGCCCCAGATCTTCAGTTTTTCCCTCTAGCCTGAAACCAAAACCAAACCTCCAGCCTCCTGTAAGTGCCCACAGCCAGTGGCTTTCTGCCCCACTGCTTCTACACTCACCTGGCTGGCATATGCTGGTACTTCTCGCCCCTGCCCCTCCTCTCAGCACAGCTGTGTCTGGCATTCTTGGTCAGTAAAGGTTCTCTTGATCTTCTCAGGTTCAAATGCCCAACTCCCCTCACCCTCCCTGGGGTAAAAGTTCTGGGAGCTGGGCTAAGGCAGCCTCTTAAAACCAACTAAGCCCAGGCCTTGCTGTTTAAGAGGCTAACCTCTAGTTGTTAAAACGGAACCTAGCCTGGAGGTGTTGTTTGCTATTTGCAGGGACCAAACCTGGTCTTGGGATTTTCCTTCTTATTTTTCTCAAATTGTCCCAGGAGGGCTCCTGATTATGCCTCTCTTCTTATTTATTGGCATCCTCACTTTATTTGCCCTAAGGTGCGATTTTAACTCTTTTGTGGGGGGGAATCTTGAGAGGTTGCAATTCTCTGACCTACTATGCCTTCTTCCCAGAATCTTCTCCATGCTACAACTTCTTTGAGCCATGGGTGAGAGTTGGATGACAGGTGGACATCAAAAGTGGATGAAAAGCCATGGGCTAGTCCTCCCTGAACACCATATACTCCACAATGAGACAGATTCCAGAGGGTTGTGATACCCTGTGGGGGTAGCTGTGCCTGGAGTTGAGAAGGAAGTGGCAGAAGGGCAGGAGCCTTAGGAGGAGTCACTCAGTCCCAGGCCTGAGTTGGCCCATGTGCTTGCAGAATCCCCTCTTGGCTGGAAAGAAAGAAGACATATCTCTAATAATATAATAATAACCATAACACATTTATTTAACACTAAAAGTTTGCAGATGACTTCCTTATAATGACCACCTGAGGTAGGTTATAAAATCATAGTCATCCCCATTTTACTGAGAGAGAACTGAGGCTTTAAGATGTTAGTTGACTTGTCTAGGGTAACTGAACTCGCGTGAATCTGAGGTAAGATTTGACCCCATGTCTTGTGACCAGAGGTCCAGCATATGTTGGCTATTGTAGCCTACAGTGTAATGCCCTGTGAGAGATATGCAACATATAAAATAATACAAAACACTTTAGAAATTCGGAGGTCATTCTGGCTGAAACGGTCATTGAGGAAGGATCATGGAAAAGATGGCATCTGAGCTTGACTTTGGAGAATGGAGACTGGCTTTGGGGAGATGGAGAAGGCCACAGGAAACCTCTGCATGTGAGAAAAGACATGAAGACTGAAAATTCAACCCAGGATTAGGCAGGGGTGTGTTGCTAAATGTTTAACAACCATCTTGGGTGACAGATGTATGCAAGTCACTTTAAATCATTATTGACATTTTCATAAGTCTCGACAATCAAAATACAACAAATTGAACACAGATTTGTTAGCTGGATACCTGAGTTGTAGATGCTCACAATGAGCATTTTGACAATCAATGGGACTGATGAGGATCCAGCTGGAGAGCATTAGGGAATGGTGAGAAAACCCATTGGGCTGTAGATTACTGCTCTGCTATGGGAAATATGAGAAGAAAAGGTGGGAAAGATCACCAGGGAGAGTATGTGAATGGACCATTTTCCTTTCACTAACTGCTCTTTGGTCTTCCACAATTAAATGTAGGCAGGCGTTTTACACAGAATCATTTTCTCAGAGAGATGGGAAAATCAATATGGTTTTGTGTGAAAGTAGAAAGAGTGGGTAGAGAACACTTGTTTAAGAATTTTGGTTGGAAAGGAGGGGGTGTGCCTAGTCAGGATCAGGTGTTTTTTTATTAGTTTTGTTTTTCAGATGAGGTAAATTTATTCTGATTTTTAGGGAATGGGGAAGGAGCCAGTTGTATCAGCAAGCACCCCAGCATACCCAGGGTGGCTGCTAGCACAGGTTCTTAGATCTGCTTTTCTAAAGGAAAGCAACTCAGAATGGGTTAACAATCTTACTTTAATCAATCAAACAAATAGCATTTACCTAGTTCAGGGGAAAAAGTCAGCATCCTAAACTTCAGAGAATGCAAACAAAAGTTACAAGCAGTCAAAGAAACAAATCAGCAGATAAGCTTCTGATGTCTGACCATTACATCCATACCTATTCAGTTACCAGAGAAGGCAGCACCAGCATCTGGGTTTTTCAAAGCTGAGGGGCTCAACAGCTTTCCAGAGTCTCGTCTGGCCAAATCATATAACTCTTCTCAAAGTGAGCCCCAAACCAAAACCTCACATCAGGACGTATATATAGCCTTCACCTGGCATGGAGAATGTCACAGCCCTCTTGAACCACTGCCCAATCACAAAGCAACAAGGCTCGGGCATTCCCAAAAAACAAGCCTACCACCACAAGCTCCATATGACCACATTCAGCCTATTAGGGGGCAGAGTATCCTTTCAAATAGGAGAAGGTTCTCAGAGTCACGCAGCCTCTTTAGCAAAGGGCCTAGGGGCAGGGAAGATCTTGAGATTCCCATAACACCAATGCACATTTTAATCCTCTTCCTAACTTTCTTATTACTGTGGAGGATTCCATCATTCTCCCAGAAAGCCAGGTCACAAACCTAGGAGTCATCCTTAACTCCTTGTTCTCTCTCTCAAGTTATTGACACGTTACCTCCTTCATTAGAATGTGAGACTGGTTTCCTATTTCTCTTCATTCTCAGCACTTAGCATCTTATCTGTTTAATAAGTACTTCATTGACCCACTGTCCTACCCTTAGTGCCCCTTGTGTCAGAGGCCCCAACTCTCCTGGCTTATTCCCTTTTAGTGTCTTTCTATTTACCCTCCTTCCCTCAGAGACTCCTCATCACACCCATCTCCTCTCCATCCCTCCCTCTGGCTGTCATGCCTTCCATCCACCTACTTTTCAAATTCCTTATAGGATTTAGAGCTGAAAAGGACACCTAGTGTAATTCCCTACCACACAGACAAAGTAACAGATTTGGAGGTGATTGAGGGGGAAATCATGAAAGCCCCCTGGCTTTAATAGATAGTTTAATGAGTCATCAGCCTTCCATTTATGACCTACAGTAACTTAACTAGGTCAATTGGCCTACAATCTGGAAATATTCATGTAGTATATGCTTGGTAATCTATTATAATAAACAAACCATGCTGTGCAGACTGATTAAAATGATCAGCGCACATATCACCTCTTGAACTTCTTTCTGGCATGTTATAGCAAGACAAGCCTCTGAATTTTATATTTGTCACAACTCTCCACATGGACTGTTTTAAGTTTTACAGACAGATGTACTTTATTAACATTGATATAATGTTAAGTGTTAAGTGATATGCTGTTAAATGATTTCAGGGAAGACTCCCAGTTTTTTGAGTGTGTTTTTTACAGGGGGTCAGTGGAAGGATGTAGAAAAGAGTTACGCAAAATGCTAAGGTCTGGGTAAGCTGAGATCTTATATGATAGAGGAAGTGCCAGATTGATGAGCCCATCAAGCCCTCAAAGTATAAGGACCAAATATATATTTTGTATCTTTAGGTTATTATGCAATTATCCAACTAAATAGAATTTTAAGATGCAATGTAATGTATAATGTTTCTTTCAATCATAACTTCAAACTATGAGAATCTATGCTTCATTCTTGATAAAATCATGCATGCCATAGAATGCCAATAACATTTTTAAAACAAAAATTCATTAAAAATTTCATCATAAAAAAGACAATAGTATACTATAAGTGATTTAATCAGTTGTAAATATAATTTAATTATACTGTCATGCAATTAATCTATAGCATCTTCAATCTTGCTGCTTATCACTTCTGAAGAAGGAAATATGAAATAATACTGGAAAGTTAAGTGGGACCCAGATTATGGAACACCTTAAATGCTTTGTTGGGAATTTTTCATTCTATCCTAGAGGCAATAGAGAATCATTAAAGGTTTTTGATTAAACAGAAGGCAAAAGGTAAGATCTACGCCTTGAGAAGGTTATTTGTGAGCAGCGTAGAGAATGGATAGAATAGAAGAATGTTGGGAAGAGGACTAATTAGTCACCAAATATTTATGGACTAGGCATTGTGCTTGTACTAGAGATACAGAGAAAGACAAAAGACAATCCAGACTCTCAAGAAACTCCCATTCTAATGGAGAAGATGATATGTGAACATCTATGAATCAAAACCTCTCCCTCTTCCTCCCCTCTCCTCTCCCCCTCTTCCTATTTCTCCCCTGCCTTTCCCTTCCTTCCTCCCTCACCCCCCACTCTCTCTCCCCCCCATTCTCTCTCCCCCCTCCTCCATCTCCCCTCTCGTCTCCCCTCTCCTCTTCACTCTAAATTATCAATAGAAAGGAAGCACTAAAATTAAGGACAAATCAAGAAACCTGGTAGAAGGTGGGACTTATTAGGAGTCTCTTATAGTAGTTAGCACAAGAGGTGATGAGGGCCTGCATTATGGTGAAGGTTGTAAGTGGAGAGTAAAGGACAGATACTTGAATCCATTCAGTTTAGTTCAGTTCAGGGTAGGGCGATGAAGACAGCAGGGAGGAGATAAGAGTAACTGACAACTAATTGAATGTATGTGGGGATAAAAAGGGGGGAAATTCAAGGATGACAGAGTGGATATAAGCTTGTGTGCCTGGAAGGCAAGAAGATCCACAGGAATGCTTTGAGCAAGGAAATCACATGGTCAGACGTGTTCTTTAAGGGCGTTAATTTGGCAGCTGAGCAGAAGGTGGATTAAAAAGAGGAGAGAGGCAGGGAGGCCAATTAGGAGACTATTGCAGTAACACAGGGGCCACAGGTGAGGAGAGTCTCAATTAGAGCAGTGGCTCCGTGGAGGGAAGGGAAACGGTGTGAGAGATGGTAGAATGAATGAGACTTGGCAATTGATCACAATTGATCGCATAGGAGGGTGGATGGAGAATGAAGAGAACTCCAAGGTTGTGAGTCTGAGTGACTAGAAAAATGGTGGCGATCTTGACATAAACAGGGAAAGGAAGCAGGTTTGGAATTTTAAAAAAGAGATTCTGTTTGGAAGAGGAGGATTTTTATGGCTGTAGAGTATCTAATTAGAAATTTCTAATTGGTAGATGGCTAGAGCTCAGAAAGAGAAGAGAGCTGGTTATATAGATCTGAAAACCATCTTCCTAGAGATGGTAATTCAACGCATGGAAGCTGATGAGGTCATTGAAACAGAGGAGGAGGAGAGAGAAAAGAAGAGGCCTTGAGACAGAGCCTTAGAATGCACTCACTATTAGTGGCCATGGCACAGATAGCGATCCAACAGAGGAGACCTGTGAGACAGGGAGGAGGAAAATAGAGAGGAATGTCACAAAAACCTAGAGAACAGAATATCCATGGGTTGTTGTTTTTGTTCTTGAAGCTGTTTAGTTGTGACCAACTCCATGGAACCCCATGGACTTTGCTCATGGAGTTTTCTTGGCAAAAATACTAAAGTGGTTTCCCATTTCCTTCTCCAGTGTGCCCCCATTTTTCAACTGAGGAACTGAAGCAAATAGGGGTTAAGTGACTTGACCAGGGTCACATAGCTAGTTAGTATCTGATGTCAGATTTGAACTCAGATCTTCCTGACTCCATCCTGGTGCTCTATTCCACTGAGCCTTAACATAGAGTGACAAATGGTAACAAATATCGCAGAGAAGTAAAGAATTATGGAGACAGACAAAAGACCAGCTTTGACAAATGAAATACCATTGGTAATTTTGGAAAGAGCAGTTTCATTTGAGTGATGTGTTTGGAAGCTAAGTTGCAAAGGGTTGTGAGGGAAATTATTATTTTTCTCTTATATTAATAACCAATTATTAAATTAAGATTAAGGTTTTCCCTTCCTATTTCCTCATTCAGAAAACCAGTTCCAGTAGGTTATTCAGCCAACCTCCGAAGGACATTGCTGATACATGCGGTTGCCCCCAAACCTCGGAGAACATGCTTTTCAGTCTTGGGTGGGACCCAGCCTACTAGAAAACTTTACAAATAGAATCGAATCAAGGTGAGATCTTGCCCTTGGGAAATAAGCCTTTATCCTTGGAACCTTCTATTCAAATTTAATGTGGAGCCAACTTAGAAAGGTGAAAATCAACCAGAGCAATCTGGATAGAGATGGAATCTTTTGTCCAGTTTGCTGGAGGCAGCTGAGTGTCATGATTGAGTCATGCTTTGAGTTGATGGAGCTCAAGATTTTTTGCCCGTGTCCTCATTTGTCCACCCGCTCATTCATTGTTAACCAGTCAGAGTTGATTTCCATCTCAGGGACACGCCATTTTCCAATGGCTTTTTAAGCATTCAACCCTGCGCTAGGATAATTTCAGATTCAGTCAAAGGGCTGCACTTGAGGACCTAGAAGGCCTATTGCAGTAACACAGGCCACATGTGGCCTCAAGACCTCAGGTTCCTTTTCCCTGCCTAGTGAATAGGGTAAGTTTTAGAGTTAGGAAGACCTATGTTCAAATCCTGTCTCAGACATGAACTAGCTGTTTGACACTGGCAAGTTAGTAAATCTCTCTGTGCCTTGGTTTCTCCATTTTTAACTGACTCATTGCATTTGATGTCCCCTTATACCTCTCTATATATAACCCTTTGATGTAACAATAAGGCTCAACCCGAACTCAAGGTCTTCCCATAAAACCTTCTCTCAGTCTGAAATGGTTGAATTCTATGAACTCTAATTCTGTACCATTTACTTGCCCATTAACTACATACTCCTTTGTGATCTCTTCTAATGTTGGCTTGATCTGATATTTCCATTTTTAACTTTTCATAGATTTCTAGCACCTCCCCTAAACTCCTTAAAAGATCCCATCCTTCCCAGGGCTGTTCACAGTTAACAACCCTTTAGTTTATAGATTTCTTAGCATAATATTCAGGTGTGTCAACCTAGCTGTTCATGATGGGGATGGTGTGTCATCTGTTATAAACAGAAATATCAACTGAATGCCGAACTTCCTCTGAGCTCATAAAAATTGGTTGGGGTGCCTATAAATTTCCAGGCTTGTGGATGTGCTGTAAGGTGGTACAAAGTGTCTGTATTCTCTTCAATGCTATCAACTCTGTATGACTGCATCCTGTGCACATAAATAACTACATAATATAGACAACACAAATGCAGAGTAATTAAGAAAACAGAAACTGGAAGAATAAGTGAAAAATAAAATTAAAAAAAAACCTGGAAGAACAAGCACCACTTTGAACAAGGTGCTACTTGAGTTGGCTCTCAAGAGAGACCACAGGTTCCAAGAGGGAGAAGTAAGGAAGAGGCTCCATCTTGTAAGGCCCACCAGTGAAAAACTGGAATGGAGTGAATTCTAAGAATTGTATATATGCTATATGAAATTACCCAGAAAGCAAAGTGCATCAGGGAATGCTTCAATGTTGTCCTTGTTCCCCCAGTGATTAGCAAAATGCCTGGCACATAACAAGGATTTATTAAATGCTTACTTGATTGATAGTTAGGCTACAGCCCACTTTAGGTTGGACTTTTTTTCAGGTATTTTCTTGGCAGGAAAGAACTGGTCTAGATAATATGACTTGAATTATCTTTTAAACATCAAGGTTATGAAATAGATAAGTCATAGATAATAATTGACCATCCTGTTGAATGTTATAACCCAAGAGTCTCACACAATTAATACATTCTGAACCTACTGAGGTTCACCCATAAAATAAGAATGATCCGTAATGTAATGTTTTCTTCTCTGGGAGAACTGAAGGTAGCATTTAGAGAACATTTCTGAAAGACACGATCTCAAACAGTGCAGTATATTACTAATTTTATCATGGTAGTGGCTTTATGAAACCACTGCCACTATAGCATAGTTTTTATGCTTTATTATCTTTTGATGTAAATGACTACTTGCAAGAAAGAAAACTCGATGAAAATGTCAGAATAGTCCTAAGTTCTATGCATGCCTGGCTTTATAGACTGTTAGCAGATCTTTGGTATCTCAAAGTATTATTAGGAATTCTTAATATACATCTTTTTGGCACAATAAATGATAATGACTCTTTCAGAGATATTATCATCCTCTAACTTCTGTGTTTATAAATAGTGCATTTGGAAATTTAGCATGCAGATCACTGGTAGTTTATTCACTAATGGCTCCCACCTATTGTGTCAATGACATTTTGTGTATTTAAGAAAAATATTAGTCATATAATCTGTGTTCTCATTGTAAATAGGCATGGTAAGATGCTTATGAATAAGTAATCTCCTTTAGCTAGTTAACTAAGCATTTTTCAAAGTATTTTCAAACAAACAATGGGAATGTCTGACTTTACAATATTGATCAAACACTTGAAGGGTTTATTAAAATCTACCTGAGTATGTGCTTGAGGTAAAACAGATATAGTGGGCATTAAGAATCTAAAATGATGCCAATTATGCTCGCCTCATTAATTAAGGTGTTCCATCCAATCTAGTAGGTGGAGGGTAGTGTCTCTGAGCTATTTTTCTGCCCCATTAGCTTTTCCTTTCTTTTCAAAAGGGTTTTAAAAAGCAGCAAATATGTTTGTAAATGACTCACATTCAGCTACCCCTTTAAATTTGGGAGCATTTTTGTAAATTGCAGTTTTAAAAAAGTCATTTATTATGAATAACACTGAACATAAATCAATAAATTAAACTTGATTTGAAATGTTTTCTATTTCAAGGATGAAATTCAATCTATGAAATGTCATAACTTCAGTTACTCCCTCTGTCTCCATCAGAAGTATTTGCCCATTCATTCCCACTTAATTTTCTTCTCATATAATTAGTTAACATTCAATTCTTCTCCTTTTGCTCTTCTACCTCTGCATTCTTTCATAAAGATCTTTTTAGATTTAATTATAGAATGCGCTATTTTAAAGGCTTGTTTCTGAATTAAACCTGTTCAGAATTCTAACAGGAACTGGAACTTTGAGAGATGGTTATTGAAGCAATTACTCTCTGACTCAGAGATCTGTGACAAATAGTTGCTCAATTTTGAATTTGGCAAGAGGTTATATGCTGGAGAGATATGGATATTAGACCTGTTTCATGATCTTGGAATCAATGTAATTTCTGATTATAAAATTTATCTGATTATAATCATAAGTTGAGATGTTTTGTAGGGAGTTTACAGAGGCTGAAACTTGAAATATAAGAGATGATGAAAGAACTGATGTCAAAACTGCATCAGCTAAGTTTGAAGTTTGAAGTGATAGATACAATAGTTGCTGTTGATGAATAAGTCTAGCTGAGCTAGATTAGAAGCCGAGAGTGAGAAGTCACTCAGCAAAACAACTGATTTGACAGAGATGTTCCTAATGAGGTGTCAGTCATACAGTTTGGATAAATCTAGCTTAGCAGTAAAAGCACCTATTTAGTATAGAAGGTGTATCATTAGAGAATGTTTCTGGGTAGTTTCTGCAAAAGGAAGAAGACACTGAAGTTTACATTTCCAGGGTTATGAGTTACCCTGAACACATAGGTTTTTCTCCCTCATTTATCTCTAAGTGTGTTGTCACTTTTCCTCACAGATCCTGAGTGTACTGGTGGAAGAGTGTGACTCAGGATTGTGTGTGGATTGTGATTATTATCTATATATTTATACATTTACTTCAATATGTCAGTACTAGAATATTATTTATTTTGCCTTATTGCCAACTTCTTTCCCAGCCATATGGAGTCTAGATCCCTTAGACTTACTGGGTTTCTGACCATGCAATTACCACATCTTTCATTATACATTGCTGTGATGACCAGATGTATTTCAATGCTTCCAGAGAATTTAAGAGCCATTGTATCCTTGTTACATATCCTTATATTAGGGTTAAGGAAAGCTTTTATTTTTTAAAACTATTTAATAATTCCAGAATACCTCATTTCAGACCACTGGTATTAGAACCACACCTCATACAAAGGCTCTCATCAATCTGATTTCTTTTTTAATCCAATTACAAAAAAAACCTGATTCTTTTCTTCCTCATATCTCCTCCACTCCACTTCTTTTTATCACTGCGAAAGAAAATCCAAAATTCATTACAAACTTATATAGTCAAGCAAAACAAATTCTACATTAGCTCTCTCTCTCTTTCTCTCTCATTCTCTCTTCTCCCCCCCCTCCCCCGCCCTGTTTCTTCACCTCCCCTGCTGGTGTTTTGCCCAAAGAAGGGAAATTTTGATGACTGAAAGCTACCTAGTTAATTTGTGATTTACTGGCTATATTTCTTTCTCAAAGACCAAGCCTTACCCAATTCAGTCTGGATCTCAGCGATCGGACAATAATATGTACCTGCCCAAGCATCCCTTAATGATTATTTTTTGGGTCCTCCTGGCTCAGAGTGAATGTAAATACTAACTGTTTCTCTTTTGGCCAGCAGCCCTGAGGGTCTTCCCCTCTTAGTCTATGGGTTTTTTTTTTTTTTAATTAAAGGGACCATCCCTTGATTCACTTCTTAAAGAAGCCTATTCACTCAATGGACATCACCTTACTCAAAGTGAACACTTGTAAAGACCTTAGCTTAATAGGGCCAAGGTCTCCCATTGCATCCTGGGCCATCTCCTGATCAGTATCTGGCCACTGGACCCAGATGGCTCTGGAGGAGAAAGTGAGGCTGGGGACTTTGCACAGCCCTCCTTCATTCAAATCAAAGTCAATTGCAAGCCATGTCATCACCTCCCTGATGTCATGGTCCTCTTAGAGAACAAAGGACAAACCACAAGAATCACTTCATACAAATCTTCCAGGTTTCTCTGAAACCATCTCCTTAATAATTTCTCATAATAAAATAGTATTCATTCACCATAGCTTGTTCCAATTGATGGGTACCCCCTTTTAGTTTTTAGTTCTTTTCCACTACACAAAGGGCTACATTAAATATTTTTGTTGTTTAGTCATGTCCAACTACCTTCAAGTCCAAGGGATTTTCTTGGCAAAGATATTGAGGTGGCTTGTATTTCCTTCTCCAGTGTGTCTGCATTTTACATATGGGAAACTGAGGAAAATAGGGGTTAAATGACTCATCCAGGGTCACATAACCATTAAGTGTCTGAAGTTGGATTTGAACTCAGATCTTCCTGAGTCCAGGCATGGTGCTTAATTCACTGTACCACCTTGCTGCCTCTGAATATTTTGGTACATGAGTTCTTTTCCTCTTTTTTTTGGGGGGGGGGGTTGTTTGATCTCTTCGGGGTATAGACTTTATAGTGGTAAGACTGAGTCAAAAGATTTGTATGCTTTCTTCAAATTTTAGTCCTAATTCCCAGTTGCTTTCTAGAAGCAGGACTTCATTGATTTTGGCATACCATATGCCTTTAAGCTTCTTCCTTCATCTGCATTGTATTTTAGTATAACATCGGCTTTGTTATCTTGGTAGTCTTAGAGATCAACCAATATAATGTCTGATGTATTTATCCAAATCTTTTTTTCCTAAATTTCCCTCTGATCAAAACAGATTGTTTCAATTCACAGTTTCACTAGTGCATAAATGTGCTTCTCTTTCTTTTTCCTCAACCTGTCTGGCATTTTTCTTTCTTTCTTTTTTTTTTTGTCAACTTTGCCAATCTGATGGATGTGAGGTAGAAGGACAGAAATGTTTTAATTTGAATTTCCCTAATTATTATTGATTTAGATAACTTTTGTAATATGGCTATTGATGGCTTGGATTTCTTCTTTTGAGAACTGCCCATTTATATTCTTTGACCATTTGTCCATCTGTGAATTTATTCTTATAAGTTTGGTCACTTCTATATAATATATCTTAGAAGTAACATGTTATTAGAGAATTTGCTGCAAACATTCTTCTCCAATTTCCTGCTTCTCTTTTAATTTTAGCTGATTTGGTTTTGCTTATACACAAATTATTCATTTTATGCAATCAAAATTGCCCATTTTACCCCCTGAGAAGATCTCTATCTCTTGATTGGTTATGAAATCTTCCTCTGTCCACGGATTGGACAGGTAATTTTATTCCATCCTCCTCTAATTTGTTTACTATGTCACTCTTTATCTAAATCATGTACTCATTTGCACCCTTCTTGGTACACTGTATGAAATATTGATCTGCACTAGTTTCTGGCACACTGTTTCCTGGTATTCCCAGCAGTTTATCAAATAACAAGTTCTTTCTCCAACAACTGGGATTTCTGGGTTTATCAATCAAAAAGCTTCTGTGCTCATTTGTTTCTATGTATTGTGTATATAATTTATTCCACTGATCATTTTCCCTATTTCTTATCCAATACCAAATTGTTTCAGTAATTATGACTTTGTAAAATAGTATGAGATATGGTGGTAGTTCTTCTTCCTTCCTGCTTTTTTTATTCCCTTTCTTGATCTTTTGCTACTCAAGATGGATTTTTTTTCTAGCTATAAAAAACAACCCTTTGGTATTGATTGGTATGACACTGATTAAGTAAATTAATTTATGTGATCTTGTCATTTCTGTTGTATTGGCTCAACCTACACATGAGCAATGACTATTTTTCCGATTATTTAGATCTGCCTTTATTTGTATAAGGAATATCTTGTAATTGTATATAATGGTAATAGGATTTGAAGATTTTCCATACCCCTTGAACTTGCTGACATAACAAGAAGGGGTGGGGCAGGAAGGAGCCAGAGCTGAGTAGGAGCCAGGCTGGAGCCAGGACAGTGATTGGAAGTGGTGGTGATAGCAGCGGAAACTTCTTTTTTTGAGCCAGCCAGGACTCCTGCTGAGGACTGCTGGGGATGGGAACTGTGGGAGGCTGGGGCTGCTGGGAGCAACCTGTGTGGAGGCTGAGCAGTTACTGTGACTTCTTTCCTTCCTTCCTTCCTTGCTTCCTTGCTTCTTTCCTTCCTTCCTTTCTTCCTTCCTTCCTTCCTTTCTTCCTTCCTTCTTTCCTTCCTTCCTTCCTTCTTTCCTTCCTTCCTTCCTCCCTTCATTCGTTCGTTCGTTCCTTCCTTCCTTCCTTCTCTCCTTCTCTCCCTTGTGAAAGAGTTTTAGGTGAGGAACAGAGGGGTTTGCATTTTATCCCATAGGTTATAGGAATCCACTAAAGTTTCTTGAATAGTGGAGTGATGTAGTTTGGACTTTGTTGTTCAGCTGTTTTCAGTGGCCCCTCCTTGTAACCCCAACATGTGGTTTTCTTGGCAAAGACACTGGAGGGGTTTGCCATTTCCTTCTTCAGTTCATTTTGCAGATGAAGAAACTGAGGCAAACAGGGTTAAGTGACTTGCCCAGGGTCACACAGCTAGTAAGTGTCTGAGGCTGGATGATTGGAATGCTCTCCCACCTCCACCCCACTTCCTTGGCTTCTTTTAAGTACCAACTAATATTTTACTTCCTACAGGAAGCCTGTCCCAGTCCCTCTTAATTCCAGTGTCTTTCCTCTGTTAATTATTTCCTATTTACCCTACATATAGCTTGCTTTGTATCTGTCTGTCTGCATGTTGCTTCCCCTGTTAGACTTTGAGCTCCTTAAGGGCAGAGCGGGGATTATCTTTGGCCTCTTTTTGTATCTCAGGTACTTCGCAGAATGCCTGGCAAGCAGTAGGTGCTTAGTAAGTGTTTGTTGATTGAACCTGGACTCTAAGAGAGTTAACTCAAAGGTGGAGTGACTGTGCAGAGCGACACAGCCAGTACTTGTCAGAGGCAGGACGGAGGACTGCCGGCATTTTGACATTCTTGCCCTCCTCTGATTTAGGGTTTCGATCTTCTCTGTCGCCATGGTAGCTTTCCATGGTCAGGCTCTCTTCTGTTTCTCACTAATTTTTTCAGCCTATTTTATAGAACTTTTAAAGTTGAGCTCTGTTACTGGGGCCCAGGGGCCACTATTCAAAGATTCTTGTGCTCTGGGCCATAGGCCTGGTCACTGGCTTTCCTCCCTGGGGTCTCAGGTGCCTACCGCTTTTCCACTGCCCTGGGGGTGGCCTGGCTTAGTCCGGCCTCTTGTGCTGGGCCTCTGGGGCTTGCAATTTCTGCACTGAGGCCAGAGGTCTCACAGCTGGCCTGCTGTGCCAGGATGGAGGGGTGTTGGTTGCTTATCTGTTCTATGGCTCAGAGCCTCCTGCTGGCTTGCCCAGACACCACCCTGGAGCTGGGCTGTGCTCCCCTTTTACCCAAGGGAGACAGATCTTTCCTGAGGTTCTTCTAAGTCATCTTAAACTGGACAATTGTTTCCCTCCTTTTTGTGGGATCTCTTGCTCCAGATTCCACTTGGAGGCTTGATTTAACATTGTTTCCAAGGGAAATTAGAGAGAGCTCAGGCAACTTCTGCCTCCTCTCTGCCATCTTGGTTGCCCTGGCAGGACTGAAAAGCAATGTCTTCCTGACTCTAAGATCAAACCTCTGACAAGACAACTTTGATTTGGTATATATTTAAAAGGAGTAGCAAGTTTGTAGTTTCATGTGTAATCATCTTTTTATTATATTATGTTATGGAAATTTATTATGTAAATTAAAAATAAAATAAAAAATTTTTAAAAACATAGATAGAAAAAATGAGTCTCAAACTCTTATGCATTTCATTAAATTAACTCCTATTCCTTACAACAGAGAGATGTATTACCTACGGGGAGGGAGAGAGTTTGAGAGAGAAATACTGGTGCTCGTAGCAGCTATTAGAACTTAATGTGATAAGTGTGCATATGGAAATTGCATTGTATGTATAAAGTTTACAGGATGTATCCCTATTATCTCAGAATTAACTTTGTAACTTATATACTATATTGGGTGGGACTATGGACCCTAACATTCTGCTTTCCATGCATTTTCTTGCTGTGTTCTCTAGTATTCCTCTGTGGACCATTATAGCTCTGAAATAGCAACATGGCCAGCACACTTTTCATCTGAATTGTCTCCCAGAATTTTACAGCCTAAACAGATCCTCCGCAAATAGTTCACTAAAGAACCTCTTCCCTCTAATGTTTTCATGTTAGATTTTATGCTTTCCTTATTCAACAAACTTCAAAAACTCATAATTTACAGTAATTTTTATGGTGATTTCCCAAGTCATAAGGTATCAATATGCGACAATAATAAATTACTTTGGGTCTCTTTCATTTCCCCAGGAAAAACAAGAACAAAACAATTTGATGAAGATTATCATGGAATATCTGACATTTAGATGTTAGCAAAGAGAAGCAGCAAAGTGTAATAGCCTAAAAACCTTTGCATCATGGGCATGAACACCTGGGAAACTAGAAATCAGGGCTTAATTTATTGTTTTGTTGATTTTCTAGACTAAAGGAATTGAAGGAGATAATATTACCAATTAAAAATAATTTTAACAGTGTGTGGGGCAGCTAGATGGTGTAGCGAATACAGCACCGGCCCTGGAGTCAGGAGGACCTGAGTTCAAATCCGGCCTCAGACACTTAACACTTACAAGCTGTGTGACCTTGGGCAAGTCACTTAACTCCAATTGACCTTCCTTCCTTCCTCTGAAAACAAACAAAAAATCAGCAACAACAAAAAAGGTGTGCCATGCCTACCTGTTTCATAGGAGAGCTGGTTGTTAAACATTTACTTTCACACTCCAGCCCCATATTGCTGCAGTAATAATACATGGAAATAGGAAAACTTACACTTTGAGCCTAATGACAGGAAAATTAACCCTAGGATACAATGCAAAGAGTCAGAGTATGTTTACAAGAGAAATGAGTTGATAAAATTAGAAGTACAGGAAGTGAGTCTATTACTAGGAGAGATTGTGTGTGTGTGTTTGTGTGTGTGTGTGTGTGTGTGTGTGTGTGTGTGAAATAATCTGGGAGTATTGAGACTGGAGCTGTGGTTCCCGTTGTTGCTTTGGGATCTAGTGAAAGGTCCCATTAGACTGCAAGCTCCTGGAGGGCAGAGCCCATCTTTTGCCTCTGTTTCTATCCCCAGCACTTAGCACAACACACATATAGTAGGTGCTTAATAAATGTTTATTGACTGGTAAGAGTATGTTTGCAGTGAAGGTTAGATGGTGTCTGGGTTCTTGGGGACACCACTAATGGAAACTCATGATAAGAAGGCCTGTCAGGTCAAGTATTACAAATGATCTTTTTTTTTTAAACCAGACCTACCTTTGTAGGGAGTTCCTGGTGGAAAACTTCCTCTACCAATATAGATTAGCAACTGCTCTGCAATTTAATCATATGAGAATTAGTGGACGCACCAAAGATTAAATAACTTTTCCAGGGGCACATTGATAACATGTGACAG
>CM053587.1:11235953-11253900 GCA_028646515.1 Pseudochirops corinnae
AGAAGAAGAAGAAGAAGAAGAAGAAGGAGAAGGAGAAGGAGAAGAAGGAGAAGAAGAAGAAGAAGAAGAAGAAGAAGAAGAAGAAGAAGAAGAAGAAGAAGAAGAAGAAGAAGAAGAAGAAGAAGAAGAAGAAGAAGAAAGCTTGTAGGAAGCTAACATGGCAAGCTCTTTACTAAGTGTGTCTATTCTCTCTTCTGCCATTGGTAGATTTTCCTGGTCTGTGTCACCTCATCTGAGTTATTTGCCTTTAGTTCTCAACCATTTATTAACTAGGTTATAGACAAGGAAAATGCTATGTAGAGAGGTTGAAAAACTTTCCTGAGCCTTCTAGTCAAATCAGTGGAAGAAAGGCAATTTCAAACTGAGTTCCAGTAGTTCCTTCAGTGAAGAAAACTATAACAAACCAATGGCTTGAGCAAATTCAGAATTCTTTTGAGGTTTTCCCCTTTAAAAACTTTATTAAATAAAGAAAAAGTTAAGATTTGGGGACATTCTAAATGTTGCAGCCATCTCAATCAAAAAAGCTTTTTTATGCTGATTTTACTAATCTTTCTTGTTTATTAATTTTAAGCTAGTGAGTATGTGACTGGGTTTTTTCCTCTCTCCTCACTACCCTTCCACACTGGAAAAAAAAATAGAAAAATAAAACCCTTGTAATAAACATGCAAAGTCAAGGGAAAATAAATTCCCATATTTGCCATGTCCAAAAGAAAAATGTGTCTTTCTGTAAATTGAGTCCATCACCCTCATTATCAGGTGATGGGTAGCAATATTTATCTTTGGTCCCCTGGGAATCACGAACAATCCTTGCATCATCAACATGCATTCGTGAAATGCTTACTATGTGCCAGGCATTGTGGTAAGGACTGGGGATGCAAAGAAAGTGAAAAACACGAAATCCCAGTCCCTGCCCCAAGGAAGCTCCCATTCTAATGAAAGACACAAATACATAACTCTGTGCATACAAGCTACAGACAAGGTTATCACAGATGGAGAGTAGTAGTGATGTGCAGGATCTGGGGATAGGAAGGAATCAGGCAAAGCCTCCTCACAAAGTGAGATTTAATCAGGGGTTTTTAAAGAGCCTGAAAAGTCAGAGGACAGAGAGCATTCCAGGCCTGGAGAGCCAGAGAATGACCTGAGGAAGAAGATGGAACATCAAGGGTCATGTTGGAATGATAACTAGGAGGCTGCTATGACTGGACTGCAGAGTGGGGGAGCAAAGTCTATGGAGACTGCAAAGGTAGGAGGGAGCAGTTTGTGAAAAGCTTTCAATCTCTGTTCATTTTTCTCTTCTTTTGTAAGGGCTACTCCATTGTAAACTCGGTAGTTGAATCAAATTTTCAAAAAGTCAGTTGCCAGGGCAACCTAGCAGAAGTTGTTAATAAGTAAAACTAAGTCATTGTATGCAGACTGAGTCAAACTCCAGATGGTCTAAGGCTAGAAGTGCTTCCTCCTTGGAGGGAAGGGACAGGAAGAAGTTTAGAGGCTGAAAGTCTTCTGTGATTTAGCAGAAAGGTAGACAAGGAGGTATATAACCCAGGAGGAAGCAAGAGAGGCGGGTGTGGCACTGTCATTATTATCATTGCTGCTACTGGTGCTGGTTTTTTCTTTCACCTGACTTTATTGTTTATGGGGTCTGTGTGTGTGTGTGTGTGTGTGTGTGTGTGATGTGTGTGTGTGAGAGAGACAGACAGACAGAGACAGAGAGACACAGACACAGAGAAAGAGACAGAGACAGAGAGCACACACTGAAGAAGAGGAGATCTACCTATGGATAAGGAACGACTTGAGAAAGAAATCATTTGCAAAGATAATTTGTATGGCACTTCAAAGCTTAAAAAGCTCTTGGATCATGGGGTTAGTGATCTAGAGGCCAAGGGACTTCAAAGACCACCCAGTCCAACACCTTCATTTTATAAATGAGGAAACTGAAGCCCAGAGCTATTCAGTGGCCTATTTACAGATGCCCAGGCAAGTATCACAACTGAGATTTGAACTCATGTCCTCTGTTTCCATATCAAATTGGAGATGTGGGATGAATGTGACTCAGTTTGTGAGCCTCGGTGACTGAGAGGAATGATGGTGCCTTCAACAGTGATAGGAAAGTTGGGAAGAGGGAAGGGTTTTACAGAGAGATAATGAATTTTGTTTTGGGCGTGCAGAGTTTGAAAAGCAACTTTCCCTCCTGTTTAAAAGACAGGACACTGAGGAGGCTCCAATTTCCCGAGTCAGAGTGGGCCTGTGGTAAATTCAGAGTCCTTTTGCTGTTGGTGGGAAGTTTGAATCATCAACTAGCTGCCAATTCCTCCTCATGAATCCCCACGAGTCCTTGAGCAGATACAGTAGATCCAGGCTCCCCGCTCTCTTTCCCCCATGCCAAGTCCTGTTTCACCAACTTGAGAACCTGATAACCCATCAAATTGTACAAGTTTCAGTGCTCCAGGGACTAGATCAAGTTCCATGCTCCCTGACCACTCCTCCGGTTGTGAATATTCCTCTCCATAAAGAGGGCTTGCTTTACTTTCTGCTGACTCCGATGGGCGCTGTGTTCTGTCTTTGGCTACTCCGTCCTTCGTCTTACAATTCCCTGGAATACGAAACGTCACTCAGATTGTATTAAGACAGATGCCTGTGGGACAGCTCCTATGAAATGCCCAAAAGGCAATTGACAGCGCAGGACTGTGCCTCAGGAGAGGCGTTAAGGCTGAATGCATATATCTGAGAATCATCTGATGAGAATTGATAGCTGAAACCATGGGAACTGATGAAATCACCAAGCCAGATAATAAAGAGGGAGAAAAGGAGAAGCTCAAGACAGAGAGGGGATGGGGAGGACACTCATGTTTAGCACATGTGACCTGAATAAAGATCCAGCAAAGGAAGCTGTGAAAGAAAAATAGCCTTAATAGACAGGAGAGCCAGGAGAAAGCAGCGTCTTGAAAACCAAGAATATCCAGAGAGAGAGAGTAATAGTGTCGAATCCTGCAAATACAGGTGTTGGAGCACAAGAACTGGTGGAAGGTCATTGGATTTGGCAATGAAGAAACCACTGTTAACTTCGGAGAGAACCATTTCAATTAAATCACGAAGACAGAAGGGCAGATTACAGAGGACCGAGTAGCAAGTGATAGGAGTGAATGTGGAAGCACTAAGCCTTTCCCAAGCCTTTCCCAAGCCTTAGCGAATCCTGTTCCGGGCCTCTCTTAATACAGACAGAGAGGGAGAAATATAGGATAGGTGCTAACAGGGGTGCTTATCTCAGAGGGGTTTAAAAAAAAGTACTAGGTAAGTCATGGGTCATGGGTGTGTTCACAAGCAGCAAGAAATCAGCCAACAGATAGAAAAAGATGAGATTTGAGAGAGTGAGGATAATGGAGGGAGCAATATGCTGGAGAAGCAAAGAAATGAAATCAAGGGTACATGTTGAGGGATTTACCTGGGCAAGGAGAAAGTTCTCACTCTTCAATGGAGAGTAGGTTGAAGGAGGAGATGGGGGGGCAGGGAATTTGTCTAAGTGAGATATGAGATGATAAAGAAGGGAGAAGAAGGAACTCTCAGCGTCATCTTTTCAGTGAAGTATAATAAGTATATATGTGTATGTATGTATGTATACGCTCATACACATATATACTTATATAGTGTATATATAAATATATACACACATATATGTAAGTATATGTAATTACACATACATATATACATATATATTATTATACATACATATATACATACATAATTATATATACATATATACATATATATTTTATATATAATTATACATATAATATTTAAGTATGTATTATATAATAATATATAATAAGTATAAGTCTAATAAGCTACTAGAAGTAGTTATATGGCACATATTGTGTGCCAGGCCCAAGTATCTCATTTAATCCTCACAACAACCCTAGAAGGTAAGTGCTATTACTATCTTCATTTTATAGTTGAGGAAACTGAGGCAGGCAGGTGAAGTGACTTGCCCCAGGGTCATACAACTATAAGTGACTGAGGCTGGATTGGAACTCAAGTCTTTGTGACTCAAAGCCCAGTACTCTGTCCACCTCACCACCTCACTCCCACCAGGAAGAGGGGAGATCCTCAGCTGAGAGGGGCAATGGGCTTGCTTTAGTGAGCTTGAGGAGAGATACACTATTGGAACAGCCCTATCACTGTTGTCCTCTTCCCTCCTGTTATCATTCTCTTCCTAATCCATGATGAACACTTATTGAGCCCCTGAATAGGTCCCTCACTTGCATCTTTTTTTCTATATTTTTCTCCCCTTCTTCATTGTAAGACACAGGAAGATAAGTTGAATCTCCACTTGCTGATGATGTTAGATTTGTTCTGATATATGTCAACCCTATGCCAACTTGGTGAGCCCACCTTAGCATTTTGCTATAATAGATTCATGGGCTCCAAAGATTCACTTAAATTTATCTCAACATTTGTTAAATGTCTACTATATTCTGATCATTGAGGGAGGTCCTTATTACAAAGCTATCAGGTTGGTTTCAAGACCCAAAAGAGTTGATTGGTCTTATCTGAGTGATGGAGTGAAGGATCATCAAAAGGAAAACTTCCTTGGTTCTTTTTTTTGTCACAATAGAATTTCCTTCTTTAAAATAAAACTTGAACCTTTATTTAAGCTTCTTTTGCTTAATCCTCATGACTTTTCAGTTCTGTTTTTTTCAATTTCTCCCCATCCAATAAAGTTGCTAAATTGTGGTGGCTGCAGAAGTTCCCAGAGACTCTTTTATGCAGCTATTAATTTTCTTTTCTATGAAAATAAACTAAGAAAATGTAAAGGAAAAAAAGATCCTTTTCTGCTTGCCTGCAGCAATTTTACAGGCAAGTGATGAATGGTTAAATGTGAGAGCAAAGGCTCCCAAGGCATGACTCGGTTCTGTACTTGAAATGAGAAATAACTGCTCTGAATACAGAAGCAATAGGATAACCATTTACATCCTGGAAATGGTGGCTTCTGGATTGATTAATTAATTAATTGCAATGGATTTAAACACAGAAATATGGCTCACTACGAATGACAGTTGCTTCAGAGAAAATAAAATTCTTTTTCTTGTGCTATTTTCCACACTCTTTACCTGTTCACAGTTAAATTGTCATGATGAAGCAGGCATATGCTTAAACAAAGACAGGGCCATATTCTTTCAGTCTAAAATGGGAAGAGCCAAATACCAACAAATCTGAATACTGATTATGACTGGAAATCATTTATACAACGGAGGTGAGCACCCTGCCTCACAAAATGAGTCACTTTGTCTATTCAGAATGCCCCAGAATGTAAGGACCTGCCTAAAAGGCTTTCTTGTCATACCTGGTGGCACAACTTTGCCACGTGCCGTGCCTGGGCCTAAAACAGTTAGTGGCACTGGACAACGTTATTGCTACATTAAGCTAGTAAACAGTACGTTTCCCCTGAAATGTTTTCTGTTTCTTACAGTCATATCCTCTTCCGTAATAAACATATACTGGTTTAATCCAAGTTTTCCAAAATGATTCATCCTGACCTTCCACTGAAATTTCCATCAAAATTAAGGAAAAATAAGGACTTCGAAAGTAAGATTCAGCTAAAGGTTTTAATACTCAGTTTATTCTATTGTTAGACCAATTACTACATCCCAAAGTTATCACATTAGCTGCTGTGTTTACATCTGATTAAGTGCAAAGCAAACATAAACAGAGCAGCCTAACTAATTTATGTAATGTTCAGTGAAATTTTTAAGAAGTCGAATCAGAGCACCGGACTATAATTCAGGAGCACTACACTGGTTCAGATCATGTCTTATTTTTTGAGCTTTAGTTCCTGGAAAACCCTTTACTAAACCCTTCTGTGCCTCATTTCTCAATCATATTACCCACATAATTCATGTCTCACAAGGATAATGAGATACATCCTTTCTTTCCCCACCTTCCATGTCTGTCTATCTGGGATATTTATTTACATATAAATATGCATGAATGTCCATTTCACCTCTACTATATCTCCTCTTTACTCACTCATCTACCACCCTAGTTCAAACCTTCATCAACATCTTTACCAGACTATTGCAATAATCTCCCGATGGGTCTCCTTCCCTCAAGGCTCTTGCTTTCCAATCTATGCCCCACACAACTGCCACAGTTATACTGCTAAATCATGGATCTGACCAAATCTCTCCTCTGTTCAATTAATTCCCGTGGTGTTGCAGGTTGGACCTGATTCAGGCTGATCTAGCGCTTAAGATTCGGGTTTGGAAGGGAATGAAATGGTCATAGGCCATCTAACAGTTAAACAGAGGAGCTTTATTTATCCACAGAGTGGAAAAGATATTGAGCAAGGATATAGCACTGATTCAGATGAATGTTTCCCTGTTCAACTTGTTCATCTTTATATGAAAATATATCTGGTCAGCAGGGTGTGTTGGGGGTGGTGATTCAAATGCCAGTAGGATACTTACCAAGTGAAAGGCAGTGAAGCTTTGTAGACTAACATTTCATGCAGATAGTTGGCAAAATGGATAGAGCATTGAACCTGGAGTCAGAAAGACCTGAGTTCAAATACAAATTCAAATGTTTTTTGACTTTTTTACCATGGATAGGTCATTTTACCTCTATCTTTCTTAGTTTCCTCATTTGTAAATTAAGGATAGTAACAAAACCCACCTCAGTGTTCTTATGAGAAGAAAATGTTTGTGAAAGCACTTTGTAAGCCTTAAAACATTATATAAATAATAAGAAGCTGAGTCAACCCCTGTGGACGTTGGACACATTAACTTTTGAGTATAGAAAATAATCTGTTACTGACTAACAAGTAAAGTAGTGGGTCAGTGGAATTACTTAGATATACTGTACACATTAATAAATTATTACCATAGTAATCTGGTATTTGACAAATCCTAAGATCCAAGATTTCAGGATAGGAAATTAGTATTTGGCCAAAATTGCTGAGAAAATTGGAAAGTAGTTTGGCAGAAATTAAGTACAGATCATCATCTCACACTCTATACCAAGACAAGGTCAAAATGAGCACATGCTTTCAATATCTAAAGTGATAATAAGCAAATTAGGAGAGCTTGGAATGTTTTGCCTGCCCTATGCATGGGAAAGGGGAAGAGTTTGTGACCAAGCAAGAGACAAAGAGCATTAAGGGATGTAAAATAAATCATTTTTATTACATAAAATTAAAAAGGGGTTTTCCTCCCACAAACAAAGTCAATGAAGCCAAAAGTAGAAGGAAAGGAGGGGACTGGGAAACATTTTTACAGAAAGTTTCTCTGAAAAAAAGGTCTCATTTTTCAAAGATAAAGAGAACTGCATCAAGCTTATAAGAATATAAGTCAATTCCCTATTGCTAAGTGGACAAAGGATATGAACAGGCAGTTTTCAGAAGAAGAAATCAAACCTATCTATAGACATATGAAAAAATGCTCTAAATCACTATTGATCAGAGAAATGTAAATTAAAACAACTCTGAGGTAGCAACTCACTCCTATTGGATTGGCTAATATGACAGGAAAAAAACAGTACAAACTTTGGAAGGGTTGCAGAAAAATAAGGACAATAATGCATTGTTGGTAGAGTTGTGAAAAATTTATGACATCATTCTGGAGAACGATAAGGAACTATGCCCAAAGGTCTATAAAACTGTATACCCTTTGACCTAGTAATACTACTACTAGTCCTGCATCCCAAAGAGACCAAAGGAAAAGGAAAATCTCATACATGTACAAAATATTTATAATGGCTTTTTTGTGTTAGCAAAGAATTGGAAATTGAGGGGTTGCCCATCAGTTGGGAGATGGCTGAATAAGTTGTGGCATATAATTATGACCGAATACTATTGTGCTATAAGAATTGACAAAGCAGGAAGCTTTCAGAAAAACCTGGGAAAACTTACATGAACTTATGCAAAGTGAAATGAGCAGAACTAGGAGAATGTTAACAGCAATAATGTACAATGATCAACTGTGGATGACTTACCTTTTCTATGAAATACAGTGATCCAAGACAATTTCAAAGCACTAATGATGAAAATGCTATCCATCGCTAGAGAAAGAACTGATGGAGTCTGAATGAAGATTGAAGCATGCTTTTTTTCACTGTCTTACTTATTATTCTTGGGTTTATTATTTTTTGTTTGTTTTCTTTCACAATATGCTAATATGGAAATGTTTTGCATGAATGCACAATCTATATCAAATTGCTTTCTTTCTTAAGGAAGGGGAAGGGGAGGGAAGGAAGGAGAGAATTTGGAACTCAAAATTTAAAAAAAAAAGATAATTTTTTTTTTACATGTAGTTGAGAAAAAATCAAAATAAACAACATTAAAAAGGGGGAAGGCATGATGAGGGGAAAATGTTTTAGGTATAGCTCCCCTGCCTTTTCAAGAAGTAGTAGTTCAGCCTATATAGCAAAAATTGCTTCTATCACAAATGGTTGCTTCTGACCTCTAATGCAGCTTCTCCTGCTGAGAATATGACTTGATCATGAAACGCATCTACCTCCAGCAATCTGGACAAAGGAATCCACCTCTACCCAGACTTCTCTGATTGGTTTTCTCCTTCATAAACTGGGTCACCCTAAATTTTAATGGTGGGTTCCAAGGATAGTGGCTCATTTCCTTGGGGCAAAAATTCACCTAGACTGGAATCTATTTACACTTTAAACAGATTTAAGGTCTTCTAGTTGGGTGGGGTCTTGCCCAAAATTGAGGAGCATGTACCCCAAGGATTTGGACAATCTCATCTATCAGCAATATTCCTCAGAAACTGACAGAATTACCTTCAAGTGCTAGTGCCTAAATGAGGAACTAGAAAGGAAAAAACTCAATCTCAATTAAAAATTGGTTATTAATATGATAGAATAACAATCATGTCTCTCACAGGTAACGCAAACTTTGTTGTGTGGAATTGGAAGCCCTTCACAACATTGTTCCAAGCTATGTACCTTTCCAGTCTTATTCTATATTACAGTTTCATGCACTTCATGGACCAGTCGAACTGGCCCATTTGCTCGTCTTCATACTTGAGGTCCCATCTTGTGAATTCATGGCTTTTGCACAGACTACCCTCCATACCTGGGACACGTCACTGAAGGCCCCTGGAATGCCTAGTTTCTTCCAAAGTTCATCACAAAGGCTATCTTCTCCTTGAAGCATCTGCTTTTTTTCCTAGATACTAGGGTTTGATCTCCAAAATTACATTGCATCTATTTTAAGCTATATATACATGGAGGCATTTAGCAAATGCATTCTAATTGATACTGGTCCTAGATCATAGGCACTGGTAACACCATCTCTCCTCTCCCCCCACCCATCTGTTACTTTACAGATGAGGAAACTAAGGCCTAGAGGGATTAAGTGACTTGCTCAGAGTGATGCAAAATTCAACATAGGCATTTTAATCCAGATCTTCCAGATTCCAAGAGCATTCCTCTACCCAGGGTGCTGCCACTCGGCTGTTGTGAGGAAAATTCTTTGTGAGTCTTAAAGTGCCATAAAAATGTGAATTACCACCTGGCTTATTGACCATCACTTATGACACAGAGCAACAGCAGATCGTGAGGCAACTTCACAGCGGACCCTGAGAATACCAGGCCGATTCTGAAATCCCTGGATGCCACAGAGGCTTGAATGTGCAGTTAAGGAATGTAATGCTGATAAAAAAAATAATAATTTACTTGAAAATATCCACACAGCATGGCTTTATTATCCAGCAGTGTTATCTTGGTAGTATTCAAACCCTGTTCTGGGAATACTTTCATAAACACATGATGAAAAATTGTCTGTATAAAATCTGATTACACTATTTCAGGTTATAGAAAAATCAATAAAAATTAAAATTTAAAAAGAGAAGATTGCCTAGATTATTATTGCTCTCGAGTGGCCATAACTCAAAACCGCTCTCAAATCACAGAAGCTGGACAAGACTACTTCACATTCAAGAAAAATGTTCCTTCTTGGACAGCAATGGCATCATTTCCTAGCTGAACTCTTTGGCCCCCCTAGAAAAACATAAACCCAAAATATGAGTACCTGCAAATCATGGACACTGCTTTTTTTTTTAAACCAATGGATTTCATGCACTTACAGGGGAGTAATGGGGGCAGGGGTGATGCCACTGGATATATTTTAGTCCTGAAATTTCTGTGAATTTTGGTTCCAGGATTCTCTTTGCCTTCTTCCCTATCTTTGCCTTGACAAACCATAAAGGAAACTGCTGTAAGCTGAGATGTCGACACGAATCACTTTGGAGAAAGAAGAATCACTTGTGAGGCCAAAGGTGACCACAGTGTCTTTCTAGGAGGAAACAGTCAGAAATAAAATGTCTTTCCCTCTTTCCTCTGGACTCTGGTGTGACTATATACTGCTCTTAGAATTCGAAGCTTGGGGCCAGACACTGTCCACAGACATACCTTTAAGTCTGGCAGCATTGCCTTTGGCTATCTGAGGATAAAATTTCCTCTGCTGAATTTCTGAGTCTTCCTTATTGTATGTGATAGTATTATCCTGTACTAAAGATGAAAAGCTCCAATAATCCCCACCCCCAGCCCCCAACTCCATATCATTACAGGGAAAGAAAGCTATTAATAGAATTCATCCTACACTAACATCCCAATGGAAAAAGCAAGTACCAATATGAAAAAGGAACATTAAATACCTATTACTTAGGCAGCTGTTTTGAAGAACAAACTTTCAGAATTGCTCTTTTACAACCAATGGGGAGACTAGGGAAGGCAACATTTATGAGAGATAAAGTGCTATTTGGGAACTCTATAATAGTTACATATTATATATTATATATGCATATGTATGGCCATCAAACATACTTATTGAGTACAAATCCACAGTCCAAATTGGGACAGTCTTATTTGTGAAATTTCCAGTTTCAGAAATATGTTTTCTCCACTCATCACCACCTCTGCCACTTATACAACCCCGATCTACCTACACCTCCTGCTATTTATAAAGGGGAGAGAGACGCCAAGCAGCAACATAAAGATTCAATACTTTCCTGTTATCCTGACATTTCTCAGGCAGCCTGTCTGAGACCTTCAAGTGTGGAAGTATGAAAGACAAGGCTTTCCACGTCCTCTGTAGATTCTATCAACCCTGTCCTGGCTAGCTACCACTGTTTATCAGCATCACGCTATTCAACAAGCCTAACAAAATCAATTCAAACCATCTTTGGTTATATACTTTCTGAATGACAGCTCATCCAGCCAACCAGTGAAATTGGGGGAAAGGGAGATGGAATGGTATCCTCCCACTATACATTTTTCTCTATTCCCTCTAATTCTTCTTGAACTCTGTTTATATTTCTTTCCTATGGATGATTCTGACTAAAGCCTTCTAGGTGCTCTGGGGGATACAAAGAAGCATTAGAAATGGTCCCTCTGCCTGAAAGAGTTGATAGTCTCATTGAGGAGATAAGGCATATTCACAGAAAAGATTAACTAAGCCTGCATCAAAGTAGCTGATGAGTGCCAAATGAGTGGGACAGACACCGAGGAATGAGGAATGTTAGAGTTCAAAGACTTCCTCTAAGGGATAGCATTTGAGCTTGACCTTGAGAGACAAAGAGGAGTTTCGTACATGGAGGAAAGTAATATATTTAGGTGCAATTAAAAAAGTCATGGAGATTGGAAATGACCAGGGTCTTTGAGGGACAAGGACTAAGCTAGTCTTATTAGTATAGAGAGTTGAGACAAGAAACAGAAGAGTAATATGAAATAATGGATGGAAAGGGAGTCTAGGGAGGCATTGTGAAGGGCATTAAATGTCGGAGTAAGGAATTGGTTTTTATCCTAAAAGGAATGAGAAGGCATAAGTGTTTGTTTCTTTTTGTTTGTTTGTTTGTTTTAAGTTGAGGATTGAAAACATAATGGAAATCTTGTCCTAGGGAAAAGCAATCTATGCAGAATGTATTGAATAGGTTAGAAACTAGGAGTAGAGAGATCAACTGAGAACTATTGTAGCAATCTAAGAGGAAAAATGAAGAGCTCTCCTATATCATAGAACTTGAAATGATGTCAGAGGTCACCTGTTATACAGATCCTTTTTTATGAAAGTTCATAATCCATATCCTACCCCCAGCTAGTGTGTGTGTGTGTGTGTGTGTGTGTGTGTGTGTGTGTATGCATCTTAGGTCTCTTCTTTTTCTACAAACTTTCTCTCTTGGTGATCTAATAGTGATCTCGTGATTTTTAGGAATTGAACTCTCATTGCTATGAAGAGGATTCCCAAATCTACAGAACCAGCCCCTATCTTCATCTTGAGCTCCAGTCCTGCATCAACCAGTGTGGTTGATCTCTGGACCTGGATGTCTGATACTCATCTCACTCTTAAGATTTGCAAAGAGGAGAGGGGCAGTCAGATGGCACAGAGGGCAGAGGACCAGTCCTGGAGTCAGGAGAATCTAAGATCAAATTTGACCTAAGACACTTACTAGCTGTGTGACTCTGGGCAAGCCATTCAACCCCAATTGCCTCAAAAAAAAAAAAAAAAAAAAGATTTTCAAAGGAGAATTGAACTTTATCTGTAAAGTTACCTATTCTTCTAACTTCCTTATTTAGATCAAAGACATCACCATTCTTTCAGGGACCAAAGATCAACAGGAACTGAAAGGAAGGGAAGAATACAAAAAGCTATGCTGAGGAAGAAACACCAGAACTTGGCTAATTATTGAACAGATGGGAAACAAGGAAATAGTTTCTGAACCTTATTATTTGTGTAATCTTAGGCAAGTCACTTAACTTTCTTGGATCTCAGTTTCCTCATCTGTAACATGAGAAGATTGAATGAAATGGTCTCTGAGTTTCCTTGAAAATGCATATCTAATATCCTAGGATCCTTTTACAGCTTGAGTGACTAAGAAAATGGTAGTACAATAAAAGAGGAATAGATCAGAAAGTGAAGCTTGTTTTGTGGGAAAAGAAGATGAGTTCCATTTATAGATATACACACACATATATGCGTGTATGCATAAACACATACCTGTGTATATATGTATATGTGTATGCATATGTGTATGTAAACATACATACATACATTTACATACACATATATGTAATTTAAGATGAAAGTAGGATATCCAAGTGGGAGTGGCAGAGAGCAGTTATAAATGCAACCTTCAATCTTTAGAAAACAAATCTGGTTTAAAGACGTGGCTTTGATAACCATAATAATAATTATAATAACTAGCTTATATTGCTTTCAACTTGTAAAACACTTTAGGTTTAATGTAACATACCGTGATATGATATGATTGCTATAACATGACATGTATCATACTATGTCATGTCATATCATATCATACCATATCATATCAGCAGCTCCCGATAAAAAAGGGAGGTAAGTACTGCAGGTATACTTATCCCTACTTTATAGACAAGAAACTGAGGCTTTAAAAAGGTAAGTGATTGACCCAATGACCCATGGCTGATCATGCAGAGTTTGGATCTTTACTCAGGTCTTCCCCATGCTAAATTTAGAACTCTATCCATTATACCACACGACTCTCATCTGTCCATCATCTGCATAGAGGTAAATTGAAAATGTCAGAATAGATATGCTTTGGGAGCTAATCTAGAGGAAGAATTTAAAAGGGGATTTTTAATGCTGACTTAAAGAAAATAACCTGCATTTTATTCAGTTCTTGTAGCAAGGATAGGGAGTCATTAAGGGGGAGAGAGAAGATAAGCCAAGAAAGAGGATAGAGAGGAAAAGGTCAAAGAATAGAAGAAAGAGGTTATTGCAATGTCATAGAAACCAAGGAAGGATAAATTCTGGGTTTTGTTTTGTCTTAAAGAGTAAAAATTCCACATAACTGAGTCCCTCAGGGTGGAAAAGGAGAATGGAAACTCAAAAAGGGGCCATTGGATTTGGGACCCATTGAGATAGATCGGTGAAGAAGCAGGTTTTCTTTATGTGAAGTTTGCTGATATAGAAAATGACAGAACCATAGACTACGTCTAAGGAGGAGCAGAAAGCAGGAATTACGGAGAAAGTCGAAGAATTTCTCACCCCATTATGAAGATGGGAAGCCTGACATCATCACGGTTTGACTTCTTTTTCTTGTAAAACTGATTGTAGCCTTGTGCTGACTTTTGTCATATAGGAAACAACCCTGGAATCAATACAACCCATTACTAACATAGGAATCTTCCTTTCTCAATCACTCAATGAACATTTATTAAGCAACCATCTGCCAGGCACCATGCTAAGTACTGAGAATAGAAGAAGTGGTAAAAGACAGTCCCTGACCACAAGAAGCTTATAATTTAATGGGGAGCATAACATGCATGCAAACATTGTATATGCATATATATGCATACACACGTGTTTATGAGTGTGCATGTATGTATATATGTACACATATATATTATGAAGCAAGTTATATATAGGATAAATAAGAAGTAATTAACAGAGGAAAGGAATTAAAATTAAGTAGGGTTGGGTAGGGCTTACAAGAGAAGGAGGCATTTTAGTTGGAACTTAAAGAAGCTAAGGAAGCCAGAAGGCAGAGATTAGCAGAGAGAGTATTCTAGTCATGGGGGACAGTCAGGGAAAATGTCCAGAACTGAGAAGTGGAGTGTTTTGTTTATGGAATAGCCAAGAGGTCAGTGATGCTAGATTGTGGTGGGGAGTAAGGTGTAAAAAGACTGGAAGGGTCTCCCACCTAGGTTATGAAGAACTTCAAATGGCAAACAGAGAATTTTGTATTAGGTCCTAGAGGCAATAGGGAGCCACTGGAGTTTATTGAGAGAGGATGGGGGGGTGACACGATCAGACCTGTATTTTCGGAAAATCACTTTAGTGGCTGAATGAAGGATGGGTCAAAGTGGGGACAGAACATTTCCAATCAGTGGTCATCTAGCCTTTACTTATAGAACTTCTGTTACAGGGAAATAATATCCTCCCCCATAAGTCCTTCTCACTTTCGAACAGCTCTTAGTTATTAGGAAACTTTTTCCTTATATCTGGAGAAATTTGTCTGCAATTTCCATCCATTGGATAGAGTCTTTGCGCTTTGGAGACAAGTAAAACCAATTTACTCCCTCTTCTATATAATGGTTCATCATATACTTGAAGACAGCCATCATGTCCACCTCACAACAGTTCTCTCCAATCCCCATAGGGTATGTTTGTTAGTCTCCTAATATCTTTCCTAAAATGAGGTAGTCCAGTGTCAGACACTTTTGAGCTATCTGACCCTGGGCATGTCACTTAAACTCTGTTTGCCTTAATCCACTGCAAAAGGAAACGGCAATTCCCTCTGAAATGTCAGCAAAAAGATGCTTTACCTAGTCATTTAGCACACACGGACTTTCAGATCAATAGGACGTAATCACCAGTCTGCCACTGCCATTGTATAATCAACTATGACCAGGTTTGATTCAACAGGTTTGAATCTTTTAATAATTACAATTAAAACAATATATGACTGAAATAAAGTATCTAACTGAACTAGATCCCAATTAATTTAAATTCTAGAATAGGAGTTCTTTCACTGAAGGTTTTCTTTTGTAGATTAAATCATCACGAGCCTCCTCAGGTGAGATCTCAGACTGTACATGCATTAGTACCTTGAACCTTCCATCTCCTACTGGGCACACTCATCTCTTATTTATGTTTCATGTAGTGCTTCCTTTCTGTATGTATGTATGTATGTATGTATGTATGTATGTATGTATGTTGTCTCTCCCCACCCCACCCCCATTAGACTGTAACCTCCTTAAGGTCAGGGATTGCCTTTTGACTCTTTGTGTATTCCTAGCACTTAGAAAAGTGCTGGGCAGGGAGTATTTGCTTTAAAATATTTGAAATCAAGGATAATCAAGAGATAGCAATAGTGTGTCATATCTATAAGCCCTTCATATTATTTGGTAAACTATTCCTTACACTGAGGAAAGGTCATTAGGTGCCAGGCTGGGCATTGTCTATCTGCCCTAAAACAACCACTTCTATCTATACCAGCACAAAGCATCTTCCACCTCTTACTGCCAGCTCAATGTTCTGAGTTGGATGTGGAGAATCTCTAGGACAAAGCAAAGAATCCTTCCCTTCACCTCCAGGCTTTCCATCTCCTGGTGTGCTTATGCTCTGAGGGTACTGGAATGGTGTCTCCACTCAATGATGAACATGTTCACACTTGTCCATATCCTTCACATCCCAATGACTCAGATCGTCATCCAAGCCCCATTCAATAGATCTATTAGCCAATTTCTCATGCCCAACCTCCTCAATACTCTATATCAAAGTTTCATCCTCATTCTACCCAGCCCTACAACTGTGCCCTCTGGAACGCTTGTTCCATAGCAACAAAATTCCTTCCTTTTAAATGTTTTCCTCTCCCACTCCTTCCATCTACTAGATCTTACTGGCTTTCCCCTGACAATATGACCTCCCTGGCCACTCTTTACAGTATTGGCTGCCCCTTCAGTCATGCTCTTCAGCTCACTGATTGAGGTGAGGGAATTGGAATACATCCATTCTTGATTACTATTTTAGGTTATCCCTCTTCCTCTATCATTCAACAACTTTTCCTACGGACCCTCAGATCACCCCTTTCCTTCCTCAATGAGTTCGATACCTGGCTTACCATTTTTCTCTTCTCCCCAACTCCTGCCTTTATCCTATGTGACTTCAATATACATATTGATTCTCCATCAAATATGTTAACCACTCAATTCCTCAACCTACTCACCTCTTATGAGCAGAAGCTCATCCTCCACCCCATCTCATCCACTCACAAAGATAGTCATACCCTTGATATTGCCATCACTCACAAATACTACCACCTCTATGTTCAAGAAATCCCCTTATCTGATCATGATCTATTTTCCTGTAGACCACAATAACGAAAATCCTGGTCATTGAGATTCTCCAGCTCTTTAAGGCACAATGTTGATGTGTACATTTAAAAATAATAATAGCTATCATTTACATAGTGTCTATTGTGTGCCAGTCACTGTACTAAGTGCTTTAGAAATATTATCTCATTTAATCCTCACAATACTCCTCGGAGGTAGGTGCTATTATTCTCACCATTTTACAGGTGAGAAAACTGAACCATAGAGAAGGGAAGTGACTTGTCCAACATCACACAGCTAGTAATGGTCTAGGCCAGATTTGAACTCAAGTCTTCCCAACTCCAGGCCCAATGCTCTATCCACTGTGCCACCTGACTGCCAATTTAAACATTTCCTTATTTCAATATTTCAATATTTTCAGTGTATCTCTTTAGAGGTAGTTCAAAATATTGTAAGGTATATTTATTTTTTAATTGTGTGTAGTTTAATCAGCTAGGATTTGTGTTAATGAACCTATGCTATTATTATTTTCACACCTGGCTTGTTCATTTTATATTACTTAATTTGTCACGGTTGGTTGCCAGATTTTTTTTTCCACTTTGTGAAATTTTTTTTTTAATACAATAGAAATCAGAGGAGGGAAAAAAATGTTTACTAAACAATCTCTACATTGATTATACTTCATAGAAAATGAAAAGAGAAAATTAAGTTTTCAGTGGTGATTCAACAGCATTCCAATACATCAAAGACCTTTGATTTCATCAGTGTGGGTACTCCATCTCTCAGCCAATGCATTTTGCAATCCAGCTCTATGTCAGTAGAGCAGTGGTTCTCAACCTTCCTAATGCTGCAACTCTTTAATACAGGTCCTCATGCTGTAGTGACCCCCAACCATAAAATTATTTTCATTGCTACTGCATAACTGTAATTTTGCTACTGTTATGAATCGTAATGTAAATATCTGATATGCAGGATGTATTTTCATTGTTACAAATTGAACATAGGCCACAGGTTGAGAACCTCTGCAGTAGAGGGTCTTCAGACTTGCTACGAGCCCTTGCAGCCAGTCTGGGAATGAGCATCTCTGAATTAATGAAGCTGTCCCTCAGTCAATAGACGTTAGTCCATCACC
>CM053587.1:11254400-11266235 GCA_028646515.1 Pseudochirops corinnae
CTCAAAGAATGCCTTAATAGAGAACACTTAAGTTCTCATTAAAAGATATTTGACAATAGACCACATCTTCACATCTTTGCATGTCTTTTCACAATTAAATACAGGATGCATGGATAAGGACTCCTTATGCTTTTGTTTGTTGATTAAAACAATTCAAATTCATATAACAAAACACCATTTTACAGGTTTAGAAAAAACCATAAAATGTCTTCCATGTATATATTGAGATCATTCAAAATTCTTCTTCTTCTTCTTCTTCTTCTTCTTCTTCTTCTTCTTCTTCTCTTCCTCTTCCTCTTCCTCCTCCTCCTCCTCCTACTGTTACTACTACTACTACTACTGTTACTACTACTACTATGACTACCACCACTACTACTACCCACAACTACTACAAATCTCAGTAACGAGATAAATGAACAAGGGAAGTACAAAGTGTTCGAATTTCTTAAGAGGAACAGATTTCTTGTGGTTTGGGAGATTAGGAAAGCCTTATTAGAAGAGGTAGCTCTTTGAGCCGTGTCTAAAGGATAGGTGGGATTTTTTTCTTTTCTTTTTTTTCTTTTTTGGAGGGGGAAGGTAGGGCAATTAGTGTTAAGTGACTTGCCCAAGGTCACATGGCTACTGTTTTTGTGTGTGTGTGTGTGTGTGTGTGTGTTGTGTCTGAGGCCAAATTTGAACTCAGGTCCTCCTGACTCCAGGGCTGGTGCTCTATTCACTGTTCCACCTAGCTGCCCCTATAGGTGGAATTTCAATAGAGGAAGATTGGCAGATCACACATGGCACAGAGAATGACATGAACAAAAAGGTGGGAAAATGAGCTATGTCTTTCTAGAAGAGTGAGGAATCTAGTTTGGTAGCAGCACAGGATATGTGGAGAGAATGGTGCAGTGTGAGATGAATCTGGCAAGGTCAGTTGTAGACATATTGTGCAAGTCCTATAATTTAATTGTATTTAATAAATATTAAGTTTCTACTACAAGCAAGGGCCTGTGTTAATTTCCAAGCTGTAGGGTTTATATTTTGTCAGGAGGAAGTGGGGAGGTTTTTCAGCAGTAAAATGATAATAGTAGAGCCATATAATAAGAAGATTAATCTTCCAGTTGTGTATACATCCAATTAAGAGTTCATTATCCATTCAGTAAATAAGGAAGGCTTGAATTCTAGTGTTGGCAGTGGGAATAGAAAGGAGGGGCTGGAGGAGAGAAATGTTTTACAGGTAAAATGGACAAGATTTGGTGACTAATTGACTCTGGGAGAGCAAAGAAGAAAGATAGTAAAAGATGACACTGTTGTTTTGAACACGTGTAGCTGAAAGAAAGATGGCGCCATGAACAGAAGCAAGAAATCAGAAAGTGGCTAAGTTTGGGAGGAGAAATGAATGTGTTTTGTTTTATGCAAATTCAGTCAGTAAATCAATCAACAAATTTTTGTTAAGGGCTTATTATTATCATTATTATAATAAGCACTGAAGACTGGAAGGCAAAGTCCTTGCTCTTGAAGAAGTCACACAAATGGAGGAGACAATGTGCAAGTAAATATTGATGGTAAGCAGGATAAGTGGAAATGATCAATGATGGTAGGACTAGAATTAAGAGGGATTAGGCAAGACTTCTCCTGCAGGGTAGGGTTTTAGCCAGGTCTTGAATGAGTCCAGGGAAGCCAAGAGGCAGAGATGAAGAAGATCACTCCATGCATTGTGGGGAGGGGCAGCCAGTAAAAATACCCAAGTCGAATGGTTTTGTGAGTAATTCCAGATGTAGGACTCTTGCTCAGAAAAGAGTTGAGGCTAGAAATAAAGATTTGGGAGTAATTTGAAGAGAGTGAGAGATGGAAAAAGAGAGAGGAAGGAAGAGAGAGAGAGACAGAGACAGAGACAGAGAGATAGAGAGAGCCAGAGACAGAGACAGTGACAGAAACAGAGAGACAGACAGAGAGAGAGAGAGAGAGAGAGAGAGAGAGAGAGAGAGAGAAGAGGGAATATGAATAATTGAGGACTGAGCATTGGGGAATAATCATACTTGGAAATAAAGTTAGGGAGGATAAAAGAATGAAGAAAAGAAAAAGGAATAGTAAAGGATACAGAGAAGGGACAATCATAGAGGTGGGAGAAAAAACACAATTATGTAGTGTCATGGAAACCAAAGAAAGCTTCAAATACATGAAAGGGTGAAATCAGGGGGAGGAGGAGCAGACACAGGGAGAAAGGCAAGTGCTTCAGTTCTGGACACCACTAGAGTTACTTAATTATGTTAAAAAGTCAAATGAAGTTGCCAGCTAGCTGGTGCAGTAGGTGACCATTGGTCACCAAGAAGACCTAAGTTTAAACCACTTATTTGATGTGTGACTCTGAGCAAGTAATTTCAGCTTCAACTTCTTCATGTCTAAAATGGGGATAATAGTTTCTGTCTCATAAGGCTATTGTCAGGTTGTGCTTTGCAAACCTTAAAGGGCTATATAAATATTATCTATTATTAAATTGCAAATATTTTGCCTGCATGAATTTCTTTCCAATTAATTAAGAGAGCTAATCACATAGAGATGAACTGAATCCTTGGAAGGCTGGGCTCTAAGGCAATGGGGCACAGTTTAGGAAAGGCTAAATGGGCTCAGAATGAGATAGGAAATATTCTGGAACTTGAGGCACTGACTTTAGAGGACCAGCCCACGTTGGGAGGGGAGTATCGGTAAGAGGGGAGGTCCTTGAGCAATTAGAAAGCAACCCCCAAACTTTGGATATCTAGGTGCCAGCGGAGCTACATTTTCTTTTCATGAATTTCATTTTTATTTCAATAATTGTCAAAGTGCATTATTCAAAATATCCCACATGCATAGAAATAAAGTCTTTTTTCTCGCTACCTATCACTAGACACCTAGACATAGGAGAAAAGAAGGAAGGAAAGAAGTAAGGAAGGAAGGGAGGGAGGGAGGGAGGAAGAAAGGTAGGTAGGAAGAAAGGAAGGAAAGAAAGAAGGAAGGAAAGAAGGAAGGAAAGAACAAAGGAAGGAAGAAAGGAAGGAAGGAAGGACGAAGGAAGGAAGGAAGGAAGATAGGTAGGAAGAAAGGAAGGAAAGAAAGAAGGAAGGAAAGAAGGAAGGAAGGAAGGAAAGAAGGAAGGAAGGAAGGAAAGAAGGAAGGAAGGAAGGAAAAAAAGAAGAAAGGAAGGAAGGAAGGAAAGATAAAAAAGAAGGAAGGAAAAAGGGAAGAAGGGGAGGAAGGAGATATGTATGTATTAAGGTTATACTATGTGTTATGTACTGTGGTAAGCACTTTACACATATTATCTCATTTGGTTCTTGCAATAACCCTGTGAAGAAGGGGCTGTTATTATCCCCACTTTATAGATGGAGAAATTGAGACAGACAGAAAGAGGGAACTTAAGTGACTTCCCCAAAGTCCCACATCTAGTCAGTGGCTGAGGCTAGATTTGATTTCAGATCTTCTTGACTGGAGGCCCAAATTTTAACGAACGTTATTAAGTAACTATCACATACCAAGAGTTGTGCTAAAGGTTGGTGATACAAGGACAAAAAATTAAATATTTTCTGCCCTCAGGGAGTTTCTGAGTATTGATTAAGTGAATACAAACTAAATACAAGGTAAATTACGTAGACTTTTGTTTTCCTGGTACTACTAGTTTATTTCATAAGACTCATCTATAAAATATGTTGAAATTATTTTGAAGGAAGTTGCTGCAAATTTATATTCAATATTTGATTTAATTTTTGTCTGATGCATAGGAAAAAATGATTTCAAGAAGACAAACCTAAAGTATGGCTCTGGCAAAATTGAGTCTTGATTCATATGAAAAATAGGTCTATTTTTTTCCTAGAGCCTTTCTAAAATCCTTGTTCCTTTTGAGGTTTTGACTTTATCCAGTGATGACTCCTGATATATTGCACCTCATCAATTCTAGCCATTTCCACATCCTTCCTAAAACAAAGGCATTGCTTATCTCAGATGAATTTTGGCATGCTGGCCTTTAATTTTACTATGATATCTGAAGGTCACTTAGTTAAAATGAACAAAAGGTATTATTGATTTTCAAAATTCATTCCAAACTCCAGAAGGTTTCAGGATATTTAAACCTCTGAGCTGTTCTTATGGTAACTTACTTGGTGGTTCTTGTGATAAGGTGAAATGACTGGATTTCTCACAATGATGTCTTAATGAATCATTCATTTTTGGCTTAGGAATGTCATTTTCAGAAATACCACATCAAGGCTAAGGGCACACTAAATCTGAGAAACGTTAAGAAGATAGAAAGCTTGATTGTTTTTATCAAAATCTCTTGACCCCAAACTGGGAAATCAGATTTGAGAATTCAAGTAATTGACATAGATTTGAAGTTTTAAAACCATTACAGTAATTATACTTTTTTGTATTGTGATGAGTATTTACTTTTGAATTTTAAACATGGATTTCATTTAATGGCTTTATCTTTGGTAATAATTTGTTGAGATCTAGGGAAGAGAGATATAACTTATGCTTGTAAGGGTTATATAGTTATAAGTTATTGAGGGTAAAACAACTTCTGCCAGGGCAGGAATATTACCCAAATAGAATGGGATTGATGGGGAGACATTTCATTGTAAATGTAGTAGGTTCATTTTATTATGTTTTTACTTTGTGTGTATATATGTGTGTGGAGGACATAGCTATGGTTATGGCAATGTCTCTATCATTACAAAATCTCTCTCTCTCATACATATAGATCTATCTATCTATTTCTCTATCTATATGTCTATCTATCTATCTATCTATCTATCTATCTATCTATCTATCTACCTGTCCATCTATCTATCTACCTGTCTGTCTATCTATCTGTCTATCTATCTATCTATCTATCTATCTATCTATCTATCTATCTATCTATCTATCTATCTTTCTGTCTATCTATCTATCCATCCATCCATCCATCCATCTATCCACCCATCCATGTATCTCTGGATAGAATGTATGCTCCTTGAGAGCAGGGTCTGTTTTCATTTATCTTTGTATCCCCACTTCCTAGCATGGTGTCTGGTACTTAATAAATGCTTGTTTTTTGATGTCTGCTAATAGCGATGCCTGATAAATGATGAGAGAGTTGGCTTTTTGTTTATATAATCTGGTAAGATTCCTCTTATTCCAAATCCACTTCTTCACTCTCATGGCTTCTAATAGGAGGAGATATATAGTTCAGTATATAGAGAGGCTCTGGAAGACAAATATCCTGGACCCTGGCCTCCTTTTCTAGTCAAACCAGGCTTCTCTTCCTTCCTGAAGTTACCATTTTGCCTGGGGAAGGGAGAACAATCTCTTGGTGCTGTTTTTACCTTTATCTCACTTCTGTTCCTTCTGGCAATAAAAATCAATCCCCTTGAGGTTTTTGCAGTCTTCAAGATCTTCTCAAACTAGGTTAATATTTCCCCTTATTTCCATGAGCTTAGCAGTTCCCTCCAGATCTCCCTCTTTGGTAAGAAAAAAAAAATTGTCTATGCTTTGTGGAGTTCAACTTTGTAGGCGCTCTAAAAACAAGGCCTAAAGATCCTCAGAACCCTTGCTTCTGACATATTTCAGAATGCAGGTGACCCAAAACTTGGTAGGAGTTGAGATTTCCTCTCTTCTAGAAGGCTATTTAAAAATGTTAAATCCATTAACTATTAAGGTCAATTCTAGCTTCATGTCCTGTGAGTTTACATAGCTGAACTTGTCCCAATAACTTGAAGCTTTATGAATGAAAGGTAATGATAAATAACTATACATAGGGACCTGCCTTGAAATGTCTAGTTGGTCACAATCTTGGGTCTTTGATTTTGTGTTTGGTTGTTAAGTCATGCTTGACTCTCTGTAACCCCACCTAGGACTTTCTTGGCAAAGATGCTGGAGTGATTTGCTATTTCCTTCTCTAGTTCATTTAACAGATGAGAGACTGAAGCAAACTGGGTTAAGTGACTTGCCCAAGGTCACACAGCTAGTAAGTGTCTGAGGCCGAATTTGAACTCAGGAAGATGAGTCTTCCTGACTCCAGGCTTAGCATTCTAGCCACTGTGCCACCTAGTTGCCCCTAATCTGTGGCCTTGTATTATTAATTCAAAAATTTTCAAACCCATTAGTCATTTGGAAGGCAGAGTAGGGTGCAAGTTCAAGAGTTGTGCAAACATCAGGAAGAAGAAAGAAATAATTGGCATTATTTCCCAAGCACTCAATGTACTAATTGGCTCTTTGCCAAGAGAGGGTGAAGCACTTGCTGACTGATGCGTACACTATGTTTGTTATTCTAGCAAGTATTTTCTTAATGAGCCAGATTCTCTCATTGTCTAAATTATCCTCTGAATTCTTTCAGGCCACTAGAGTGCTGTGCACTCATTGCTGCACTAGATGGTACCCTCGTGGCCTATTTCTCATGGTGCCTAACTCAACACGGAGTGCTAGTTAGATGTCTAGAGGGTCTCATTCACCATGCAGGTCCTGTTTCCATTTCAGGGGGTTTGCACACTACTTTCCTCTCTGGCGAGTTGTATTAATTATAATAGAAAGACTGTATGGTCACCCTCTTGGCATTATTCATCTCAGCATTGAGTACACTAAGCACTAGATAGCTGGTGGGAGCATTACGACTTATCATATTTGATTCCAAAGAAATCAAGTCTCATGCCTAACCTTTCACATTTCTTACCAAACCACTGTGCAGTCTTAATGAGCTATTAACCTTCTCAAAGGAACACTCAGTATTAACAACAAAAATATTCATCTTGCCCAAAGGGACCCTTACTTTATCTCCATTATTATTTTTTGGATTTGCTGACTGTAGCAGAACAACTGGCTACTTATTCCTTTATAATTTGTTCCTATATTTCTTCTTTTTTGTTTTTGTTGTCAGACGCCAAGACCGTTCTATATAACCTTGACTTCAGTATTCTGCTGAGCCCTAGTTTTAGTTTGTATTTCTGCTGCTACAATAATCTTAGGTTTAAGGAAGATTATCCTATATATTTATGGGAATATCATCACAACATAAAAGAGGTTGTCCCTGCTTTGCTTTTGCTTTCTCCTTCTCCTTTAACAATGCTTTTTTTTGAACAAGGTGCTGTTAGGTTATGCTACCAATGACCAAAGGTTTCCTGGTCACTTCTAATTGCCTGAAATTTAAATATTATAGCCCTCTGAAATCAGGAAAACAATCCATTAGATCATCATTTGCTGAAAAGCAGGCAATAGCTAGCATCTTTGGGCACAGGCAGCTGAATGCATTACAGAGCCTCAGGAATCTTGCAGCCAACCAGCTTTTCTAATAGGCAGGCAGGCAAGCAGACAGAGGGAAATAACTATGCACATTACAGAGGAGTTAGTTCAGCTCTGCAAATAGGTCAAGAAAAAAAAGAGGAGAAAAAAAACACTTGAAAAAAAAGAGGAGAAAAAAACAATGAAGGTTAACGAAGTAGCATTTCACTGACTTTCAAAGGCAAGGAATGAAGGTTTGCATAACTGACCATGATGGACAAGTATTCATTTGAAATGGACAGAGATAATGGAAGTTATTGTACAGTACATCTGTATACACATGGCTTTCAATAGCTTTCATCACATCCATGAGAAAAGACACTGATGATGTGATTTATTTCTCTTATTTTCCTGGTAGTTGGTTGGACAAAAGATGTTTCCTACTATATTGGTACATGATGTACGTTATCCTTCTCTAGTAGGATGGATATGAAATATAATAATAACCAGTATACTCTAATTATATAGTAGTTCTAAGTAGATGGTAGTAGAGAAACTGGGTGATAAAGTGGATGGAGTGTCAAGCCTGAAAGTAGGAAGACTTAAATTACAGAATTCAAATCCAGCCTCAGACACTTACTAGCTGTGTGATCCTGGGCAAATCACTTAACCCTGTTTACCTCAGCTCTTCATCTATAAAATGTGCTGGACAAGGAAATGGCAAATCATTCCAATATCTTTGCCAAGAAAACACCAAATGGGAGAGTTGAGCATGCTTGAAAAATGATTCATCAACGACCACAAAAAAGTAAAATGTAATATTCTTCGAGGTCAGAGAAGTCGAAAGGGCTTAGCAAGATTTAAATATGCAAAAATCATTACTTCCTGAAGTAATCGGGGAAATCTCAGTGGAAGAGAAATGCATGTGCTTTATTTTTCTTTAGCTTTTTGACATGTGATTTTGCAAGGGAAGGATTGATGAAAATACAGATGATGGCTTCATATAATAATTTCCCAATTTCTGACTGGGAGTACAGAGTTGGGAACGTGCCTAAAGCATTCCTGGATCTGTCAAATTGTGTAAAAGTTGCTGACACAAGGCTTAAAATAATTTTTATTGGTATCATTTGTTTTTTTATATCACCTCCACTTTCTCCTTTATCTTCTCCACTCCCAAAGAGTCAGACAAAGGAATTTTTAAAAGAAAAAGATGAGAACAGACCAAAAAACCCCCCAGCAAAACCAATCAGTGCATGGAAAACAATCATATATTAATGCAAAATTCCAGAACCTTGGACAGCTCTGAAAAGAAGGCAGCAGATAGGGAAGGGAGAAGAGATTGCTCATCTCTTTTCAGAGCATAATTTGTACTTTGTAATTGTGTAACATCTACTTTCACTTGTTCTATTGTTATTCTTTTCATTTACATTGTTGTAGGCATTGCATATATTGCTTTCTTGGCTCTGCTTACTTTACATCAGTTCATGCAAATCTTTCCATACTTCTCTATACCCATCATATTCATTGTCTCTTACAGTGTGGTATTTATTATTCCATTTTGTTTATGTACCATAATTTGTTTAGCTAATCCCTAATTGTTATCCATGTTGTTTCTAGTTCTTTGCTACCATGAAAAGTGATGCCATAAATATTTTGGTGTGTAGGTAATCTGTCTTGTGTTAATGACCTCCTTAGGGTATATACCTGGCAGTAGAGTCTCTGAATCCATGGGACATTTTACTCAAATTATTCTAATAATTCCAAATTGCTTTCCAGAATAGTTGTATCAGTTTACAACTCCATCAACAATGCATTAGTATGCCTCTCTTAACACATTCCCTTCAACACTGATAATTCCCAGCTTCCTATCTTTGCCAATTTGCTGGCTGTGAGGTAAAACTACATTGTGCTTATTTACATTTCTCTTAAGGCTGATATTTCTTTAATGCCACATTTTGTAACTGATTCGTTGTTGGTAAATTGCAGCAGTCAATGATGTTTGTTTCAATTGTCCTTTGGATTATTTATAATTTAGATTCTCTCAAGATTGCCTTGCTCCATTATTTTTAGCCATATAGCATGAATGGGAAAATCTTATTGTTAAGAGATGGGCTTTTAAGGCATGGAACAATTTGGAATTATTGAAAACTCTGTGTATTTTTCAAAGTATGACATAGATTAGAGGTCACCAAATTGGCTAAGTCCAGCAAGCAACCTGTTTTCATATGGCCCATTAGCTAAAATGTTTTTTACATAAAAAAAATAACACGTTTTTAAAAGAGGGAAAACATTCTTAGCTGGAGAACATGCAAAAATAAAAAAGCCCACCTTGGATTTGGCTGAACCTTAACCTAGACCAATTTTCTCTTGTCATTAAATTATGGGCCTAGATCATTATACATCCACATCACCTATTGTTGTGGTTGTTCTATCATTTTTCAGCCTTGTCTAATTCTTCATGACCCCATTTGGGGTTTTCTTGGCAAAGATACTGGAGTGCTTTGTCATTTCCTTGTACATTTTATAGATGAGGCAAACAGAGTTAAGTGACTTGTTCAGGGTCAAGTAGCTAGGAAGTGTCTGAGGCCAGATTTGAACTCAGAAAGATGAGTCTTCTTGACTTTAGGACTAACATTCTATCTACTGTATTCCTAAGCTGCCCTCATGTCACCTATACCAGATATATTCATACATTACATATGTAGGTATATACACACACACATAGATACATACACCCAGATACACATCTATATGCACATATATATATACATATATATATATATATATATATATATATTTTTTTTTTGTGCAGGTGATAGGGCTATAAAACTCTGTGTGTGTATGTGCATATATCTCACATGTTTATGCACATAAACATGTATCTATGAATTAACTCAATAAGCTGCCTATCATAATCTGGGAAATATGTATTTTTTGCCCATTTTTTTTTTTTTAGCAAATGCTTAGAACACTCTTATTTTGCTGTGGAATAAACTGAAGAAATTTTATGGAACTTGAAGCAATTATACAATGCCATCTGCAAATAGGGGCATTTCAAGACCCCTTACATATTCTATGATGCTGGTCAATACCTTAGTTAAACACAGCTCTTGCCCTACTTAACACTTCTTGAAAACTTCATGGTTTCCTTTGTCCAGGAGTTTTGGATAATTTAGTGTTAGTGTAAGAGATAGTTCATCTCAGGAGAGTGTTCCAGGCTATCTTTTGTTATATTGAATCACATGCTATTTTAAAATGTACAAACAATGAACAGGGATTCTTTATTCTGTATAGTTTTTAGTTAATTGCATAATCACAAATTGGTAATATGCTATAGAAAATAGTCCTAATTGCATGAGGAAAAAAAGGAACCTTACATCCTGTTTTTCTTTAATAACTAAATCTTGAAAGGTCTTTCTCAGTTCTTGAAGTCTCACATCTTGAGGAAAACAAACTTTCTATTTGATTTAATTTAAGGAACCATTCCTTGCCTTATTGAGTTACGATGAAATGAAGAGCTCAGGTTGGTCTAATCTATTATATCTACATGAAATAAATTCCTCTTGGCCTATCTTCCTTCTAAGCTGTAATATATTGGTTTAAGTATGTGACCTGTTATCTCTCACTTTCAGTTCTGGATCTGAGTTATCTTCCCTTTCACACATTTTCAAAATGTCACAGGCAAAATGGAAGATAATATTCTGTGGTGGTCTCACCAGGCACCTCCATAACTTATTTAGACACTTTGAAATACTCAGATAGGAAAGAGAACAGGAGGAGATCAATTGAAAGGTAGGAGCAGAACTGCCCTAGGGGAAGAAAAAGGAAGGGAAAACTGGGTATTTATTTGCAGTGTTATGGAAAAACAATGAAAAGAAGGAATATTTCTAAGTTCCTGTTTCAACATGCAATTAAGGTAGTTAATTAATATTGTTTGTTGTTATTTAGTCATTTTTCAGTTCTATATGAATCTTTACGACCCCAGTTGGAGTTTTCTCGGCAAAAGATACTGGAGCAATTTGCCATTTCCTCCTCCAGCTGATTTTTCAGATAAGGAAACTGGGTCAAACAAGTGACTTGCCCAGGATCACATATCTAGTAAATATCTGAAGCCAGAATTGAATTTAGGAAAAGTAGCATTCCTGACTCTAGGCCCACCATTCTATCCATTGGGTTACCTCAATACCCAGTTAAATAGTGCAGTAAAAAAGTGCTGGGCTTGAAATTAGGAAGACCTGAGTAAAAATCTGACTGCATTGACTTCCTAGCTGTGTGATCCTAGACACACCTTTCAAGGCCAGTCATTTAACTCTGTTTGCCTCAGTTTCTTCATCTGTAAAACAAGCTGGAGAAGGAAATGGCAAACCTCTCCAATATCTTTGCCAAGAAAAGCCCAAATGGCATCATGAAGAGTCAGATACTATTGAAATGACTCCATAATAACAAGATACAATATTCTCTAGTTAATTCATGTAAATCTTGTTTCTTGAACTATATCCTGAACATCTAAGGGACAGGAATACTAGAATTGTCGATTCTTAAGTCTAATATAACCTATAACTGACAGGAATTTCCTATACCCATCAAGAGCTTGTATTTAACAATTTCTAGTAATGGTGACCTGTCAGGGTT
>CM053587.1:11266335-11278961 GCA_028646515.1 Pseudochirops corinnae
GGGCCTCAAACACTTCCCTGTGGCATGACACAACTGCTTGCAATGTGAACCTCACAGTGACCCTCCAAATTCCCAGGCCACTCATTCCACTTTAGACGGCTCTAATTGTTAAGGTTTTTGTTTTTAATCAAGTCAAAATCTTCTTCCCTACAATTTCTACTCATTCCACACTGAAGGCCAAGCAGATGAAGTCTAATCTCATTCCAAATGACAAGCTCTGAAATATTTGAAGTCAATTTTTAAACTTTCTTTTCACCAAACTAAGCATATCCATAATTCCTTCAAATGAAGCCCATGTGGCACATTCTCCAATCCTCTCACTATCCTGGCTATACCTATTTAAATGCAGAAATCTTAAAACTCATACCTTTTTTTCTTATGTAGTATGCCTTACTGTGCAGAACAGAATCTTAGGCATCCAAGAAATACTTAGCAAGTACTTCAATAAATCTTGATTTGACTAGGCAGAAACAAAATTGTAGCTACTGAAATAGAAATGTTAAATTTTCCTTATGTTTCTTAGGATTTGAATTTAAAGAGACTTTAGGTATCATCTAGTTCAACTCCTCAGGTTTCAAGTGAGGAAACTGAGTTCCAGAGAAATTAATCATATGGTAAGAGAGAGGGAATGTTATTCATCCCACAACTCAGTTTATGTACTCAAAGTACATCATATAATCACATTTGATAAGGTTTTAATATGTAAATAAATGAATCCACTGATCTTTTTATGAGATGCAAATGCTTCTCTGATTAGGTCGAGAGCAGAACAGAGTGATCCATTGAGCACTTGGTCAATGGGTTAGCTATTTCTAGGGGTTTTAAATAGAAGGTAGGATTGCAAGGGAAGGAGAAGATAGTCATCTGAAAGGGGAAATCACCTTCAAGGTTTACTGTCTCTGGCAAGTGAAGTCAAACTGAGGAGAAAAGCAGACCCTGAAACCCAGGACAAAGATTCTAAAAGAGAAAGGATTCCCAGGTTTTGGATTGTGAGTTCCCTTTGCTCCAAGTAAATTTTTCATGTATGCCTCATTGCCAATTTACTCTAAGCTTGAACCCCTCTTCCCAGGGACACTGTATATTTGTGAGAGAGTTCCAAATTTATAGGAAGAATGTTTTGCTCCTGCTATTTTAACTATATGATCTTACTAAATGCCTTTGCTAATTGAGCCGATTGGTTAATTTTTTTTTTCAATTTTCTTTTTTATTTTATTTTTAAAATTGATTTATTTATTTGCTTTTAGTTTAAAAGATTCAGTTCCACAGTCCCTTGAGTTTCATATTTTTCCCCCTCTCTCTTCCCCTCCCCCATGGCTGCATAGAATCAAGTATAGGACCTACAAATACTTTCACATTGGACATTAGTCTGGTTGTATAGAAGGGTTGTAACCGATGGAGTGAACAATGGGAAAGAAGAAAACCAAACATGGAGAAGAACTCTAGCATGTAGATTGCTTCAGTCTCCATTTAAACTGTGTTCTTTCTAGATCTTTCTTTGGATGTAGATATCTCCTTCCATCCTGAGACTTGTAAAGCTGTCTTATAACTTAACTGTGTGTTGCTGAGAAGAGTCCAGTTTTTCAAAGTTGGTTGTTACACATACGATGTGTCTGTGATAGTGTACAAATTTTTCCTGGTTCTGTTCTTCTCACTTAGCATCAGTTTGTATAAGCCTCTCCAGGTGAATATGAAGACTGTCTCCTCCTCATTTCTTATAGCACAATAGTATTCCATTACATTCATATACCACAACTTGTTTAGCCATTCCCCAATGGATGGGCATCCTCTTAATTTGTGGTTTTTTGCCACCACAAAGAGAGCTGCAATAAATATTTTTGTGCATATGGGTCTTCCACTTCTGTGATCTCTTTGGGATACAACCCCAGAAGTGGTATTACTGGGTCAAAGCTTATGCAATTATTTATAGTCCTTTGAGCTTAGTTCCAGATGGCTCTCGAGAATGGTTGTATCAGTTCACAGCTCCACCAACAATGCATTAGTTGGGAAGCACACGGGTAGAGGCTTGTGATCTAGAAAAACTATGTTGTGATCTAGAAGCTATACTGTTAGGACTTCAGTGCAAGATCTCATTTTAACACATACTACTTTAAGACTTGGGTTCAGGTCTTCCCTCTATCATAGTGATTGTGTGACCTTGGGGAAATCCCTTAACATCTCTGTGATCTGAGTAACTCTCTAAGGCAACAAATTGCTGAGATGGTATTAACTTGTAGAAGGAGTTTCCTCACTCAGAAGTTGCCTTTTTTAATGAAATTGTAGGTTCTGTTCCCATTCCTAACAACCCTATGAAGTAGGGTTATTATTGTCCCCATTTTACAGATGTGGAAACTGATTTCTCCAAGAGATTGAGTGAGTTACTCATGATACAGCTAGCATCCGAGGCAGGTAATATCTGAACTCTAAGTCTTCTTGCTTCTTAAATCCAGTAATTTATCCACTGAGCCATGTTGCCTAGTAGCAAAACAGGATTCCACCTACTCCAGGACCTCATAATTCTGAGAAGCAGCTAGGTGGTGCAGTATATACGTTGTTTCTACTGGAGTCAGAAATACCTGAGCTCAATTCTAGCTCAGTCACTTATTATAGCTGAAAGCCTTTGGGCGAGTCATCTCATTTCTATTTACTTCAGTTTCCACAGGGGTAAGATTGGATTAATAATAGCGCCTACCCTCCAAGCTCATTAAATGAGATAATATTTTAAAGTGCTTAACACAGTACCTTGCATACCGTTGGTTCCATATAAAAAGCCACTTCTTATTACTAATTTTCGGATTCCAGGCCCAATATTCTTGTCACTACACCAATGCCACCTTTTTGCCAACACCTCTCATATTAAAAAAAAAGGTGTCTTTAATGAGCGGTGATTGATAAGTTATACTCCTTGGGCTTAGATGCTCTTTTATTTATTATTTTCACTTTCTAAAACTTTCTTAAGCTTCTTTAAAGTAAACAGGGTTGTTTTATTCGGGGTCATAATTGAAAGAGAAGGAAGTGGTAAATGTCCAATTTTCCAATAGATTTGTTTATTCAAATTAAGCTCAGACCCACTTTTTTTCCCCTCATGACAATGACTCACACGAAGGGAACTTCTTTTCTTTTTTTGTCTCAAGGCTCCTCTTCTCTATGCTTCCTCTCCCTCATTTCCTTCACAATTTAGGCTACCTAGATTTCTAGGAGGGAAAAAAAATATTTAGAAAAAGAAGATCGGCAAAAAAACAATATTTACTTTAATCAGGAGCTATAAGTCAACCGGGCTCTTGTTATTGTGCCAGAGAATATCTACATAAAAGGAAAAGAAATGAAAAGATTCATTTTTGCTTGTCATTTACTTCTTTGGCTACGAGAGGTGGGTGGGAGTAGGAACCATTATCCAGGATAGCATTTAGGAGTTCTCTGTAGAATTCATATATTCGTGCAAGAATATTTGGGCCTCTAAGAATACCTAGGCCTCTGCAAGGGTTCTTTGGTCAGTATTTGAAAGAAATAAAGAAGCCTACCAACTAGGGCCACCTCCTTTGCTTTACTCTTCATTTCTGTTCCTTATATTCTAGATCACTAACAGCCCCCTGCTCTAGTTCTGCCCTCTTGACTTCTGGGAGTTATACCCCAGCCTCCTGAGGCATCCTCTCCACTTGTTGAAATCCTTATTTTCCTTCAACAGCTAAGCTCTTATTCCTTTCATGGTTCCTGTCCCTGATCTTCACACATGTTCTACCTATAAATGATCTTTCTCAAAGGAAAAGGAAAAAGACCCATATGTACAAAATTATTTATAGCAGTTCTCTTTGTGTTGGAAAAAAATTGGAAACTGAGAAGATGACCCTCAATTTGAGACTGTCTGAAGCAGTTGTAATACATTAATGTTATGAAATACTACTGTACTTTAAGAAATGATGAAGGGAATGGTTTCAGCAAAACCTGGGAAGACTTATATGAACTGATGCAAGGTGAAATGAGTAGAACCAGGAGAATGATCTACACAATAACACCAGTATAATGATGAGCAATTGTGCAAGACTTGGAAACTCTGATCAATATAATGATTCATCATAATTCCAAAGGACTCATGATATAAAATGTTATTCACCTGCAGATAGAAAACTGATGATCTTGGAGTGCAGAAGTACATTTTTCATTTGCTTTCCTTGGTTTTTTTTTTTTTTTAATTTTTGTAACATGTCTAAAGCAGGAATATGTTTTGTGTTACTTCATATGTATAATACCATCATATTTTTTGCCTTCTCAGTGGGTGAAGAGATGAGTGGAAGAAGAAAGAGAACTTGGAACTGAAAATTAGGATTAAATTAAATTAAAAAAAAAAGATTTCTCCTTCCTCAAATTCTCCTACCATACCTTGTACAGATTTCTTCTTTGCCCTTGTCACATCCTGCCTTTTATCACAAATATGTTCTTTCCTATCTTCTATCTGTTATTATATGTTAAGCTTCTTGAGGACTAAGACTGTGCCTTTCTATCTCTGCTGGGTTACTAAGGTGCCATCTACCCAGTAGGTGCTTGATACAAGTTTGCTGATTTAGATAGAATTGTTTTAGGTTGTTTTCCATTCATCTTTTCATGTCAATAATAAAGATCAGAGCTAAAACAGATTGTTAATTGCTCTCTAATTAACAATTCCTTTAAATTTCCAATTTAAGAGGCTTAACTGAAGCTGCTATGATATAGAAAAGTAGTTATATTTGAACAAGACACTGAATTGGTAGAAATTTGGTTAAATAGTAGACTTTAGGTAAGTAGGGGGTCACCATTCCATACCTATTAGTATGACATCAGGGTTGGTTATCCCTATGACCTATGAACTAATAATCCCCAGGATTTGGGGTACTCCCACATCTCTTCCCACTATCATGGATAATTGCAGTTTCATTGTTTTGGTTGTTAAGAGCTCAGGAAAATCTGCAGCAAAGAAAGCTTCTTCCTCGATTGTGGTGGGTGCTAACAAGGATGCCTTGTACAAGTGTCCTTGCATGCAAACTTAATTAGAGCTGTTTGTCTTCATGGTAGTCTGCACTGCTGACAGTGAATGCAGAGCCCGGATTGCAAAATCTAACACTACAGTTTCCTCCCCAAATGACACACTTTCCTTCTTAAATGATATGACTATGGGTAGCACTCTTCTATTTATGAAATAATGTACTTACCATTTACCAACAGCAATTCAAAACACTCTTCATTCCATTTAGCTATTTTTTCCTCTGTTGCATGAGAATACAAAAAGAATAGAAATTGATTAGATAGTGGGTGAAAAGTAGGTGAAAGCATATCTTGGCATGCTGTATGCTGTCTGATAAAATGATAGACTTCTAGCACTTTGTTTCTTATCTTAGAGATGTTCCTTTCTTAGGTGGCCTGTTTCAACTTAAAAACCTATTTACCATATTCCTTTCAGTTCCCAGAAAGGAAACACACACACACACACACACACACACACACACACACACACACACATACACACACACACACAAACTCCCACATCATATGTCTTGTTAAACTGAAGAGATATTACTACTGGTCAGGGTGGTTCTTGGCTCCAAATCACAAGAAGACAGTATTGCCAATTCCTGAGGGCCTTATAAATATCACAATTAATGGCCTCATAATTATAAAGAGGCAGAATAACAAAGTACCTAGAGCACTAACCTTCAAGTCAAGGAGACCTGGTTTAAGTCCTGCCTCTGACACATAGTAGCTGCGTGCCAGTGGTATGCTGGTAATTGTTTAACAATTGGCTCTCCCTCTACCCCACGCCCTCACCAGGGTAGGCATGACACATTTAAGTCTAATCTGTGTTATTAAAATATTCTCCATCACCTTCATAAGTTTAGACAATCAACAAAATAGTAAATCAAGTCTTGATTTGTAGGGTTTGCATCTCAACAGCAGGCTCTCTAAAGTCAGTTAGAGCTGGCTCTAGCACACCCCTGTGCATGACCATGGGTACATCACCTAACTTTTCAGGAACCCAGGCGACTCTCTAACATGGTAAATTTTAGGAAAGTTGCTTATCTACTTCTGTGGAAGAAGTTTCTATACTCACCAGGTCCAGAGATTCCCTACTTTGATGAACTCATAGGTCCAAGTACTCTCACCACCCACTTGGACAAATAAACATCCTTATTAACCCTCTGTGTATGATAAAAGTGGATACTCTAAGAACCAGACTGGTGGAAGATTTATTTCTGTTAGTCCATTACTCTGTCATTCATAGTAAAATCGGTTCCATTCTTGGTAGGCAACATGCCTTACAAATAGGAAATCCTTAATTAATATTTTTTTGAATCAGTTGATAGGTGGATAGAGTGAGTGAAGAAATGAGTGGAAAAGTGAATTGATGGTTTACTTGTTTTAATATATTCATCCAATGATTTTTTGTTTTTGTTTTATTGGGTGGGATAGTTACCTGGAGATGCAAGAAACTGAATCCCAAATAAGGTGTTTATCACCTTGATCTATGTCTAGGACAAGAGTAAGACTGATCAGCTTTAAGGCAGAAGCTGGACAGAGCAGAGTGAGCCAAATGCCTGTTCCCTACCCATTAGACACTTAGTCCCTTGGCTAGTTCTTCAAAGGTGCCAGTTGATAAGTAGGTCACAGCATATATATACTGTGGTAGGTATCTGAAGCCTGTGATTTGAACAGAAGGTTATTAATTTCCCACAAGACCTTAGAAATTCCAAACAAGTAGGCACTAATAGGCTAAAGGACAAAGTCTCTGATGTGTTATGAGTTATGTGAACAGATGTCTCCACTTCCCTAATAAGTGGTGCAAAGTTATATATGTAGTTTATTCATTAATTTAAAATTCTAACTGGATTTTTGTAGAGTCTTATACAATATATCTTTTCACAAGGAAATCTCATTTGTATTAGAAAAGAATTATATATACAGATAGTCTATATATGTTTATACACATACATATACATATGTCTATATATATGAAACTGTGTTCTAGATTCCTCATGTTCAACAAATGATCAGCCCGTCTTTTTTTCCCTATCATATAGTTCCTTGATGACATCTTTTACTGTGGTTCTTCTATCATTGCTTATATCTTACATTATGTTTTTATATGTTATTTATCGAGTGTACATTCCTTGGGCCTCTCCATTGCTCCGAGGGTGATATTCATTGGCAATTCTTCAGAGATTGTTATATTTCATGTCTTTCTCTCATAACCGTAAGTCCATGTTCTAGTAGATACTCAGTGGATACACTCAGAATATGGGGAAGAAGTAAAGGAGGCCTCTAGCAACCTGGGTAGACTTCCTAGGGCAAACTTAAGGGAGGACATGAGTAGGACTTACGGAGGATGAGCAAATTTGGAGGGGTTGTTGTTTGCATCGTTGGAAGGAATTCCCAGATTAATTAGATCATAGACCCTTTTGCGTATTTGCATGCATTTTTTTTAGAGTATCTTTGAGTCTTATCATTATTTCCCTTCTTATATAATATGATGGCTAATCGGTGCCAGACTGTCAGTTTAGATGACAGCTTGACTTATTTCTTATTGTAACTGAGTTATTGCATATTTCATGGAATTACTTTCCCTTACTTTGTTTTGTTCATTTTTCCCCCAAGACAGATTGCTCTGTTTGTACTATAAATCACAAATCTGACAGCCTTAAAAATATAATGTTTCTTTTTGAGGTTGCAACTTTCTTCCATTAAAAGAAGTTTAATGTTCAGAAATGTTTTAGTATTATGAAAGATCTATGATTTCATCTGTTTGGGTACTCTCAGCACCCATGCAGAACATAGTCTCTCGTAAGCACTATTCTTCAGTAGGCTACATCTTTATCATCACCTAACTGACTAAGAGATGTAGAGAATACAAGATCCCACTGTGTATATTTTCAGTTGTAGATCAAAATGCCACCTTCAAGGATCTCTTGTAAACATAAGTCTTCCACACATATATCAAAATTAGGCAAGAATCCTTGAGGAATATGACAACAGAGACTATCATTCAATGGCATTCTGATTATTGATATCAGGCAAGTCATAAAACAAAATGACATATGCTCATTTGAGGTGAGCCATGGGAGAGAACCAGTGATGATTAAAAGTTGAAGAAAGATTCTTCATAGATATAGAGGTATTCCTGATATTCTTGTTTGCTGAGGACCTTGTGCTAGTTACATCAAACCTAGAAACATTGCAAGGAATCCTGTATGAGCCAGATAATCATCAAAAGACTTTGGTCTGATCATCCACACAGGGGAAGAAAGAGAAATAAAGAATGTCTATTATTCAGGCATGCAGGTAGCTGGGCAATTTATACAGCCTAACTAGCCTATATATACATAGGTGTGTGTGTGTGTGTGTGTGTGTGTGTGTGTGTGTGTGTATGAATGGATAAATGTTTTATTTGCTTTTGTATACTCATCTGGAGGTTCTTGCCTTTCCTTTATTGGAAAGTATATTTACCAAGAGTAACAGGAATTCAAATCTCAAATACTGTGCTTGTGACCTTAACCTATGACTAAGACAAGAATAAGATTGATTTTTTTCAGGTGCAAGTTGGGCAGTACAGACCAAGCCATATATCTGTGCAACATCCATTAGGTATTTTGTCTCTTGAGTACTTTCTCACAGGTATCAACTGATAGGTAGGTCACACTAAAGGTTTATCAAGAGTAGCCTATAAATATTTTATATCTACACTGCACATATACTATGTCTGAACCCAGTGATTTTAACAGAATGTTATATATCGTGTACATGTGTATACAACCACACATGTAACTATAAATACAACGTATGTGTTATAGTTATGCATACATAGTTATACCCATGCATACATGTACACATGCATGTGCATAGATATACCTATGCAAACATGTATAGAAGTATACACATTGAGCAAACACTGAAAATGACTAATGAGTTAGATGTAGAGTTAAATAAGAAGAAAGTGTGAACTAGATTGCTTATGGGAAATTGCAGAACTTCTTTAATGATCTCAAACTTTTCTATAAAATGAAGGCCTGACCTTTTAATACTTTTGACAATCAGATCATGCTAGTAAGCAAGGAAGATCAAAATGGCAATGACACTTGAGCCTGTGATCCTGTCTCAGGACTCCTAGGAAACACACCCTATATCCCTTCACTTAGGTAGATCTTCTCTAGTAACTCCCTCAAATTTGGAGGTTTTCTTTTAAAATTCCTGCAGGATACCTACTGAAAGTCAAGTCTCTGACCAGAAACATTTGTTTACTTCCATTCTGTCAAGTGCTTTTGGCTTCTGATCTTTGACCATCTTTTTCAAAGAAGAAAAAACCAAGGCTTCCAGGAATATGTTGGAGTCACATATTTTGGACAGGTTTTGCTAGGCTTTGTGAAAGTTTCATATTGGCTACTCATTTTGAATATTACCTCCAGCCTCCATGTTTTCTCCTCTATCAAGTTTAAACTAAATGTCTTGAAAAGAGATGGTTTGAAGACGGTGGATTAGAGGCAACATAACTGAACTCTCTCAACATTCCTCTCCAAAATAACTTTAAAGTGATACCTCAAGTCAAATCCTGGAGTGTCAGGGCCAACAAAAGGTCAGGGTGAGACATTTTTCTGGCCTAAGAAACCTTAGGAGGTCAACAGCAGAAGTTTGTGATACTAGGCTGAAGGCCTAATTGAAGCCTATGCACATGGTGGTAACAACAGTGTTGGGATCTCTTAACCTAGGCATAATAAGGGAGTCAGACAACTGGCCAGAAGGAGATTACAATGAATCCTTTCCTGGCACTGAGTACAGCTGGTACTGATTGGCAACTCTACTGCCTATATACAAACCTGATTGGTAGTTTGAAGGTGGAGAAGAACACAGGGGGTCAGTTGCAAGGAACCCTGGTCGTAGTTCCAAGGCAAAGAGAGCACTTACCTTTATAGCTGTAGGGGACGAGAACCTTTCCTGGGTAAAGACCAGAGGATAGACCAGGAGAGCAGTCACCATTCCTCTCCCACCTTGGAAGCACCGAAAACTTGTAGATCTCCAGAAATAGCTCTGAAAATAGCAGTATGAAAAAGCCTGAACCTCAGGACAGTGACTCCCCCCCTCCGGTGAGCAGAGCCCAACTTTAACAAAAGTTGAAAGTCAGGAAATAGGATGGAAAAATGAGCAAACAACAAAGACTTTGAACATAAAAAGTTACAGCAGTGGTAAGGAAGACAAAGACATAAATTCAGAAGACAGATATATGAAAATAGCTGCTAAGAAACCTCAAAATAAAATGTTAACTGGGCCCAAGCCCAAAAGAATTCCTGGTAGAGTTGAGAAAGAATAAAAGTGATAGAGGAAAAATTGGGAAAAGAAATGAAAGTGATACAAGAAAATTATGAAAAGAGAATTGGTAGTTTGGTAAAAGAGGCACAAAAAATATTGAAGAAGATGATACTTCACAAAAAATAATTGACATAATGGTATAAGAAGCACTAAAATTCTCTGAAGAAAAGAACTCTTTAAAAAATAGAATGACCCAAATAGGATAAAAGATACAAAAGCTCACTGAAGAAAATTGTTACTTAAAAATTAGTATTGGGCAATTATAAGGTAATAACTCCATGAGACATCAAGAAACAATAAATCAAAGTCAAAATAATAAAACAAAAATAGAAGAAAATGTAAAATATTTCATCAGAAAAGCAGCTGACCTGGAAAATAGATAGAGGAAAGATAATTTAAGAATTATTCAGCTACCTGAAAACCACAATCAAAGAACAATCTTATTTCAAGAAATTATGAAGGAAAAATGTCCCAATATGTTAGATTCAGAGAGTAAAACAGAAATTGAAAGAATCTACTGATCACCTCCTAAAAGAGATCCCAAAATGAAAACTCCCAGGGATAATATAGCCAAATCCCAGACCTCTCAGGTTAAAGAGAAAATACTTCAAGAAGCCAAAAAAGAAATAAATCAAACATCATAGAGCCACAATCATACAGAATTTAGCAGCTTCCATGTTAAAGGACTGGAGGTCTTGAAACATGAAATTTCAGAAGGCAAAAAAGCTAGGATTACAACCAAGAATCACCTACCCAGCAAAACTGAGTGTAATCTTCAGGGGCAGAAATGGATGTTTAATGAGATTTAGGACTTTCAAGCATTCTTGATGAAAATACCAGAGCTGAATAGAAAATCTGTATTTCAAATACAAGACTCAGAGAAGCATAAAAAGGTAAACATGAGGGGTGGAGCCAAGATGGTGTCATAGAAGCAGGAAAACTCCATCGCTCACTCTATAACCACCTAAAATACCTATAAAATATGACTCTAAACAAATTTTAGTGCTACAGAACCCACAAAGTGAGAGAGAGAAACAAATCTCCTGCTGAAGACAGGCTGGTAGACTGACAGGAAGGGTTCATCACACAGTGCTGGGAGCTGCACCCAGCCCTCTGTGAGTGCACAGTTTCAGCCCCAGTTTTATAGCCCTGACCAGAATCTGCAGCAGACTTCAGGAGAGTGGATCACCAGCAGCAGTGGTGGTTTCCAGAATTATCAATCCATAAATGCCAAAGAAAAAGTGAGAGGTCAGTGTAGAACTCTGTTGGAACTGGGGGGATGGAGGAGCATGGACCAGCCCTGTCCCCAGACCTAGAAGTGGCAAAGATACGGCAGCTCTGCAGCCACCTCCACATGGCTGCTTCAGAACTATAGGCCTACAGATCATAGAGGGACCAAGTGACTATTCAGAGGGTAATTGCTCTTGCTTTAATCTGCCTGGATCTGGATCACGTTCTTGGGTGGTGCTCCAGAGATGTGTGACCACTGAGGCAGAGTTTGTGGGGGCTACAGAGACAGTGCCCTCCAAATAGCTCTGGAAGATGTGAAAACCCCAGGAATTTGGGACAAAGCTCTCCCCTCTGGAAGCAGAGTTCTGCTGTGGCAAAGAGGTCAAAAGTCAAGTAATTGAGTGGCAACATGAGCAAACAAAGGAAGAAAAGCAAGCACAGCCATTTAACTTTAGATTCCTTTTTTGGGGACAAAAAGGATCAAAGCATGAAACATCAGGAAGACAACACAGTCAGAACTCCTGCACCAAAAGCTTCCAAGAAAAATGTAAATTTGTTATAGGCCATGGAGGAGCTCAGGGAGGATTTTGAAAATCAAGTAAGAGAAGTGGAGGAAAAATTGGGAAGAGAAATGAAAATGATGCAAGAAAATCATGAAAAGAGAGTCAACAACCTGACTGAACAAAATAACACCTTTAAAATAAGATGACCTCAAATGGCAAAAGAGGCCCAAAAAGCCAATAAGGGGAAGAATGCCTTAAAAAGCCAAATTTGCCAGATGCAAAAAGCATTTCAATAGCTCACTGAAGAGAATAATTCCTTCAAATTTAAATTGGAGTAAATGGAAGCAAATGACTTTATGAGAAATCAAAATACTACTAAACAGATCCAAACAAATGAAAAAATAGAAGGCAATATGAAATATCTCATAGGAAAAACCACTGACCTGGAGAATAGATCCAAGGGAGATAATTTAAAAATTATTGGACTACCTGAAAGCCATTATAAAAAAATGATCTTAGAAATCATCCTTCAAGAAATTCTCAAGGAAAATTGCCCTGATATTTTAGAACCAG
>CM053587.1:11279461-11303031 GCA_028646515.1 Pseudochirops corinnae
CGCCACAGGCTCCACGTGACCACATTCAGCCTATTAGGGAACAGAGTATACTTTCAAATATCCAAGGGTCCTCAGAGTCATGTAGCCACTTTAGCAAAGGGCCTAGGGGCAGGGAAAATTTGTAACTCAAAATCTTGTTGAAATGAATGTTGTAAACTAAAAATAAACATAGAATTTAGTTTAAAAAAGAAACAATGGTAAACATGAGAGAAAAATCATAAGGGATTCAATAGGGTTAAACTGTTTACATTTCTACATGGGAAGATGACACATAAAACTACTCAGAACTTCACCATTAGTAGGGCAGTTAAAAGGAGTTTACATAGACAAAGGGCATGGATGTAAGTATATCATATTGGAATGAACTCCAAAAATATGAGGGGTGAGAAAGAGGGAAGGACTGGGGAAAGGGAAAGGGAGAAGGAGAATTAGAAAAACTTTTCCTCACATAAAAGAGCTTCAGAAGGAAGAGCTTTTAGAGTGTAGGGGAAAATGGGAGGGGCAGGGTGGAGGTGGGCACAACTTGACCCTCACTCTCATCAGAATTGATTAAAAGAGGGAAAAACACACTTAGTTGTACGTAAAAATGTAATTTACCCATTAAGGGAATAGGGGAAGGGGTAAGAAAAAGAGTAAAAGCAATGGAAAGATAAGAGAGACAGTAGATTAAGAGAAGCAGTGGTAAGCAAGATAAGAGCACAACTGAAAAACAATTCAAAAGAGGTGCCACCTCACACCTATCAGAGGTGACAAGTGCTGGAGGGAATAAGGGAAAAACAGCCACACCAAAGAAATGCTCCAGCCACTGTAGAGAACGATTTGGCACTAGGTCCAAAGGACAATAAAGCTGTGTAGGCCCTTTGACCCACAAATACCACTACTAGTTATATATCCCCAAAAGGTCAAAGAACAAGGAAAAAAGACCTACATATATAACAGTGTTTATAGCAGCTCTTTTTGTGGCAGCAAAGAACTGAAATCAAGGGAATGCTCATCAGTTGGGGATGGGTGAACAAGTTGTGGCATATTAATATGGAGTATTATTGTGGTTTAAGAAATGAGGAACAGGACGGTTTTAGAAAAAACATGTCAAGACCTCTACGGACTAATGCAAAATGAATGAGAGAACTGGAGGATCAGCGCACAGGAGCAATAATGTTTTAATGATGATCAACTGGAATAGACTCGGCTACCCTGAGCAATGCAATAATCCAAGACAATTCCAGTGGACTAATGATGAAAAAACCGCTATCCATCATCAGAGAGAGAACTGCTAAACTCGGAGTGCGAATTGAAGTATAATTTTCTCCTTTTTATTATATCTTCTGCTTTTTTTTGGAAATACAAGGAAGAAGAGAATTGGGAAGTAAAAATTTAAAAAGAAAAAAATCTCAAAAATAAATGAATAATAAATTAAAAAGGAAGAAAATGGAAGGTTCCTTGTGTCTCACACAGGTCCATTTGAAGAAAAACACAACGGTCTGAATTTATGTTCATCAATGGTTTTATCACATTAAGTAGGATAGACGCACAATTAATCATTTGAGATAAAGACTAAAACTTCCTGAGACCCTGAGACAAGTAGGGAGTTTAAAGTGAGCAGATAACACAATAATATAGTTAGCTTCCCACGGAGAGAAGGGGAAGATGGAGGAGGGGAAACGTGTATAACCTCCTTCCCCCCTTTACACAAAAAGAGAGCAAAGTGATATCTTCTGCCTTCTCTCCCCTCCCAAGCTCTGACATCCACTCTTCCCCTCATGAAGCACTAGGCATCATTCTTTCTGCCAGTGAAGATATTTTTTCCCCCTTAAATGCTCCAGGTTTGGACTTAAAGTTCCCCTGAGATAACTCTTATCATTTCCTTTTGGTGGCTGATTTGGATGTAGCCCAGTTCAGGTGTTTAGGGAAGTCTGTGTAGTCCAAACACGGATCAGAGGTTCTGGTTCATCCTCAGCCAATTCAAAAGACTCAGAGGACACCCAAGTCAATTTAACTTGAAGGTGAACTTAAAAGTGCCCTAGACCAAAGGAGATCCTAGACTTTCCTCAGAATAAACTCAAGCTCCTGGTGCCAGAATGATCACAGACAGAGCCTTCTTGTGCGATCCGACCTCTTGGACACCTCTAGACAAGAGCAAACAACAAGTTTTATCTCCCCACCACCCCTACCCCTACCTCCCTTGAAAAGACCTTTGGATTTGACTTAACCTGACTGGAGTAGGATAACTGGGTGTGTGGCAAAACACTATTCACCTCAAAATATTCTCTTTGACGTATAGCCTCAGAGCAAGGGTGGGGCTGGGGTTCGAGGGGTGAGGCCAGAGGTTTTCCAGGAAAGTTTATTACACAAAGAAGTCCCTTTTCTCGGATGGCCTACACTCTGGGACTATTGATTCACTTTTCCCTAAATGCCCAGTTCCATTCCTCTATATTCCGGTCAAACAAACTGAAAGTGATACTTATTTATTTTTTTTTAATGAGTTAATTTTATATTTAGCAGAGGATTAGAAACTGAGCTCTGCTTGTATACCAGCTCTTACTGTATGGTCTTACCCTCCTAATATATCTTGGTCATACTTTACAAGCAGGGATTAAAATGAGAGCAGAGGTCAGTTTCTAGGCTGAGAATTCTCCATCTTCCTTCATTTCCTTAAATCTTATGATAAATTCTTGAATGACCCTCCACCCCCACAGTCATTCTTTTTATTTGCTTTGGCAACATGGTCTTCAGCTGTCCATTAATTTACCTGGTGGGCAGTATTTGAGCCTGTAAAATGACTGAGAAGGATTTCACATTTCTTTGCAGTGTCTTGATCTGCACAGAAGCTTCATGCTAAATTAGGTTTACTAGATTGAGGCATTTAAGTTGCATGTGGACTAGAAAACAGCTGCAATCAGAACATCTAGATTTTTTTTGTATGAGTTGCTACAATTTCCTTATAAGATCTGAGGGTTTCTCTCCCCCATGTTTATTAAACTAACATAAAGAGATCCTGATCAATTTTCTTAGTGACACTGTATTTTTGAAATTTATGCCTGGAGCAATTTTGCCATGTGGCCAGGCTAAAATGGAAATGAGTGGGATTCCTTGCCACTTCCTTTTGTGTTTCATTATATACAGTTTAACATATTGTCATATTCTCTCCTGTGTTGCTCTCTAACTATTTCTTTATCTCCCCTCTGCCCCATCCCCAGCTCCTGCCAACACCCAAATCTGTTTTATAGAATCATAGAATCTCAGATTTGGAAGGGACCTCAGAGGCCCTCTGGTCCAATAAAGAAATAAAAATTCCTTCTATAACAAATCCAACCAATGATCATCCATTCTTTGCTCAAGAGCTCTAGTGAAATGAAAACTCCTCCCCTAAAAGAGCCCCCTCCACTGTGGGAGAACCTTAATTGCTGGGAAGTTCTTTCTTAATCAAATCAAATTTGATTATATCCAAATTCCACCAGTTGCTTCTAGTTCTATCCTCTCAAACCTACCTGAACACATACAATCTCTCCAACTCCATTCAGGCACTTGTAGACAGTGAATCATGACCTTATTTGATTTAACCTGCATTAGAATAAATATATCTATTTACCTTAAAGCATTTTTACATGGCATGATATTAGGCACTTTGTCATCATAGTTATTCTTCCCTTGACATAGAGACCCAACAAAGCCAATGCAAGTTAGGCTTTGTCCCACTGAGGATAATATATTGTCCTTGCAGACTTTGAGGAAGCAGGCTGTCTAGTCCCTAGTAGGGAGAATGATACGAGATAGGTAAGACGGTAAACACTCTGTGCCCTGTTCCTTCACCAGTGTATGAAGAAGTGAGATTCAGTTATCTCTTCTTTTTTGTTTGTTTTTTGCTTTTTGGAGGGCAATTGGGGTTAAGTGACTTGTCCAAGGTCACACAGCTATTAAGTGTCTGAGGTTGCATTTGAACTCAGGCCCTCTTGACTTCAGGGCTGGTGTTCTGTTCACTGCGCCACCTAGCTGCCCTCCAGATATTTCTTCTTTTGGAAGCCATAGCTATAAGATTTGGGTCACTTGCTATCGATACCACAAGGGGAGGGGGGTGGTAGGGATGGGAAATGGTATGGGGTTAATAGAGCCCTCAGTCATTAAAATCATCTAGTGGGAATAATCTAGATAAGGGAGAGGAAAGTGTTGGATTCCCTCACCTCCCATCAGAGGCATTGGCTTCCCATCACTATGTCCCATCCAGGCCCCCAACTTAACCTGGCCATCAACCCATACTCCTCTGTCCCAAATCCCAAGTAACTGGGAGACTTTAACCAGTCAGGGAAGTTCTAGGTCAGTGAAAGTGTATCCGCGGTCATGAGATCACTGCTGCCATAAATTCCTACCCACTCACATCGTGAGGGTACAGAGTATTCTTCCTGTTGCTAGGCTTTCCTAACACCAGAAGAAGGAAACAAGTACCCGTCCTGGTACGAACACTGGGAGGATCCTGCAGGTGGCCAACTTAACAAGTCCCTTTCTACTACCCTCTCCACACATAGGGTAGAGAATGAGATTTCTTAGGAATTTGTCTGATCAGTCTGGGTTGGATGAGAGGGTAAACCCTCACTCTGACTGTCTTTGCTCTTTGGTGAATATCTGTTGGTAGAACACTGTTTGTGTTACTAGGGTGGTACCTGCATTCAGAAAAGAATGGTGCTATTGCTGGAGGTAAGAGGAGATGGCTGGTAAAAGAAACTAGGTTTTTCTTTCTCCCCTCATCCCCTCACACCTCTATCATCTTGTGTGCCCCAGCATCTGGTTAGTCAGAATAAGCATTTGAAATAGGCAGCTGTCTTTCCTTTCATAACCAAAATCCTAGAAATATCTTTGTTTCTATTTTATTTCCTCCCAGCCATTTCTCAGCCTTTTGTAATATGTCTTCTAATCTTAGCTCTCAAACTGTTCTCTCCAAAGTTATCATGGTTATCTTAGATGCTAAATCAAAGAAACATTTTTTGCCCCTCATTTTTTTCCTTCTCTCCAGGTTTTGACACTGACATTGCCAAGCCTCGCCCTTGCCTGGATCTTCTCTGCTCCTTCACATTTCCTGACACTATTTTCTCTTATTCTCCTCCTGCCTGATCTTCTCCTCATTTTCCAAACTTGTGGGTCCCCTAACCAAGACTCTGTTCTGGGCTATCTTCTTGTTTTTCTATATACCCAATTTTCCTAATCTCAACAGCTCCAACTGGTTTCAATTATTTCTTTGCAAATGACTTCAAGATCTATACAGCTGCCCCTAATCTCTCCCCTAAGCTTTAATCTAGAATCACCAAATGCTTGGTAGCTATCTCCAATTGGATGACCCCTTTTTTTTCTGTAAATCAATCATGTTTGACCATTTGTGACCCCATTTGGGGTTTTCTTGGCAAAGATATTGGAGCTGTTTGCCATTTCTGTCTCCAGCTTATTTTACAGATGAAGAAACTGAGGCAAACAGGGTTAAGTGACTTACCCAGGGTCACACAGCAAAGTGTCTGAGACCGGATTTGAACTCATGAAGATGAGTCTTCCTTTGCCCGTACTGTATCCACTGTGCCAGTAGCAGAACTATGAAGCAAATGCTTACTTAATGAGTTACTTTCTGTTTGCTAGAATAGAACCCAGCTATACACTCACTGAATGTTCTTATAGTAAAGCTGAAATATATAATGTTTTCTGAAGGATCGCAAAGATCATTTAAAAACTATGTGGTTTGTGTAGACTCTCCAAAGGTCTTGCAAAGATATAGACCCATGATTTTACCAGTGTAGGCAATATCTAATGTGGAACCTTCTTCTACTGATTCCAGTCAGTAACTGGTCACATAGCTAGTATGTGTCAGAGTCAAGACTAGAACCCATCTTCCTGACTCCAAGGGCTACTCTCTATCTACTGTACCATACTGTCTCTCACATAAGAGTAAAAGATGACATGAGGGACGGCTAGGTGGTGCAGTGAATAGAGCATTGTCCCTGGAGTCAGGAGCACCTGAGTTCAAATCTAGCCTCAGACACTTAACACAAAAAACTAGCCATGTGACCTTGGGCAAGTCACTTAACCCCAATTGCCCTCCAAAAAGCAAAAAAAAAAAAAAAAAAAAAAGATGCCATGGATTATTCACCTTTTTTTCTGACTTTTTTCTACTTTTCAATTTTCAACATTCCTTTTTACAAGGAGAAAGGAGAGTATGCACAATGTAGCATTTGATATTTTTTGGGCACTTGATATATTTCCATGATAATAGACTGTTAATTTTTATCACATAGATAATAGATGCAGTTATTAGTAGAAGTACAGTATGTGTATAGTTCTTATTTTATTTTGTTTTGAACAGAAACATTCAAATGGTAACTGACTGTGGCATCTTGAAATGGAAGATGTTGGTGTATTCCTAGATTTAAAGTTAGATAAGTCTCTTATTCTGTACTTTACAATGCATCCATCCTTCTCTCAGGATCCTTTTAGCAAAGTTTCTTCCAATTGCCAACATCCTTTTCAAATATTTCTCCATTTTGGGATCTTTGGCTTTTAAGCCATCTCATCATCAAACATTATTGATTCTGATCTTTACTAGGCTACTATGTATTCCTAATATATTGAAGAATAGCTTGTAATCAATGGGTCCTGTATGCTGAAACTTAAACTCCTGTCAAGAATATTTATCCAAAATGGAGGCAGAAAGGGCAATCACTTATTAGATTTAGAGCTGAAAAGGACGTTAGGGATGGTGAAAACATATCTCATTTTGGAGATAAGGAAATTCAGGTACAGAGGTTAAGTAACTTGCCCAGAGTGACTCAAATAGTCACTACCAGAGCTGAGATCCCAAATGTTCTGAATCTGTACTGAATGTTTTCTTTGGAAAATGACGAAGTTTTCTTTACTGTTGTAGTCTGTGCTTCTCTGGACATTCCCACTTTTCAACTATCTATTTAGTTACAGTCTTTTGGGTGACTCCTATCTGTTGTACACAGTTTGGAGTCCATGAACTCAACAAAAAATAAGGGAAGGACTATCTTTTGGTGTCTCTCTCTCTTTCTCTATAGCAGCGGTTCTCAATCTGTGGGCTGTGACCTCTTTGGGGGTTGAACAACCCTTTCACAAGGGTCACAGGGGTCGCCTAAGACCATTGGAAAACACATATTTCCAATGGTCTTAGGAACCGAGACACCACTCCTCTATCTGTCTCCAGGGCGGGTCTGCCCACATGCGGATACACCCACATATGAGTATTAAAGGGTCGTGGCATTGGGAAGGTTGAGAACCACTGCTCTATACACACATATACATATGAAAATACATGTATATACATATATGTAATTTCTACCATTACATGTTAAAACAATTTTTAGCTTCTTTTTTAAGTCTTGAGTTCCAAATTTTATCCCTCCGTTCCTTACTCTCTCCTTTCCCCATTCGCCCTTCCTGGGACAGTAAGCAATAAGATATAGATTATACGTGTTCAATCATGTGAAAATGTCCATATTAGTCGCTTTGTACAAGAAAACTTGAATAATGAGAAAGAATGAAAGAAAGTGAAAAATAGCATGCTTCAGTCTTTACTTAATCAATATCAGTTCTTTCTGTGGAGATGGATAGTATGCTTCATCATTAGTCCTTTGGGATTGTCTTGAATTATTGTATTTCTGAGAATAGTTAAGGCATTGTAATGGCAAACAAAGTAGTACTTTGCTGCTTGTTTCAGCTATTCAACTGCCTTTGAGACTCACCTTTGATTGTGTCAAGTCTTTGTTGGAAACAGTAAACATTTGTGTTGACTTTAATAGGCCTAAGGGAGTTTGGAGACCTTCCCTGTCCTCAATAGGCCTAACATCATCACATGGAACCCATGGTGGGAGGAACTTGCTGAAAGAGCAGAATAGGAGTGATGGAACAGGAAGGAGCAGAGCACATAAAAGCTTGAGCACTAGCTGGGAGATTGTTTGTGATGTCTAGCACTTTGTCTGCCTGTTCTGTCTGTGTTGATGTTACTTTGTCAGAACAAAGCATTCTGCCTGTTGAAAGAGGACTTTTATCAGAAGCCCTGAAAGAGAATTTTATGGCTGGTACAGAATCCCTGAAAGAAGACTTTACTGCTGTTTATAGAAGCCCTGAAAGAAGATTTTACTGCTTTTTTACAGAAGTTCTGGAACTTTCATATTGGTTTGTGTTTGATTTCTCAGATGCAAGCTTTGTCTGTTGCTTTGTGTTACTTTGTCAGACAGAAAGTGAATTGAGATGATAGTGCCAGTAATGAGTGTGAATATCGTTGTTGCTCTGTTAAGCTTTGTCTTCCTAGAAACAGAAACTGGGAAGAGTTTGGAGTGGAATAGTCCTCATGGGCTGAGATATAGAACTGGAGCAGAGAGTTGCCTGAGTGAGAATCCAGGCAAGAGCTGGGAGTGTGGAAGAGGAGCCATGGGGTTTAGAAGCTAGCCTCGAGTTAAGATGAAAGAAGACTTGACTTGGGTACTCTATATTGATTGAGAAGATTGTGACTTACTGAATGATATGTTTTGTTTAAGATTATGTGGCCACCTTAGCAATACGTTGTCATGTTACATTGTTGTGAATGTTGTGCTTTAGTTTCTTAAATGTTTTGCTTTAGTTTATTGCTGAATAAATAGAGATTTCACTATACTATGTGATTAGATCCTTCAAGTTATTCACAGAAGCAGTCCTCTGGAGAGCTGCTCATGATTGAGTTTTCATGATTTACAGTCATTCACAATTCTTCACTGAACGGTATTCCTTTTACTATGTACAATGTCCTCTTGGTTCTGTTCACTTCACTTTGCATCTATTTATGTTAGTCTTTCCAGGTTTTTTCTGAAACTTTTCTGCCTGTCATTTCTCATAGCATAATAACATTACGTTACAATCATATACTACAGCTTGTTTAGCCATTCCAGAATTTCTATATGTTATCAACAAAGTCCAACAGCAATAGATAGGTAGAGAAATTCCATGTAAAATAATCATAGAAAATATAAAATACTTGGGAGTCTATCTGCCAAGACAAACCCAGGAATGATATGAACAAAACTGCAAAACAGTTCACACAAAGTCAGATCTAAACAATTGGGAAAATATTAATTGATCATGGGTAGGCTGAGTAATATAATAAAAATTCCTTGCCTCTTTTATCCCAGCTCCAAGAAATAGGCCTGACCATTTTTATTTCTGTTCTGTGTTGTTTTTCCTCCGTTCTGAGTACTTGAGGGGATCAGGAGTTCAAGTCATGATGCTATTACATCCAGGAATGAAGTCTGGATGGCTCCTGAGAAGAGAGGGTACCTGGGACTTAAGCCCAAGGTTGAGCTGGGACTTGGAACTGGGACGAAGCTTTATAGTAACTGATCTAAGTTGTGAACCTAATCATCTTCCCCTCCCCAGAGACTGAGGTGGTGGGGAGATGGAGGAATAATGCCATGTTGGGGGCAATGTTTGTATAGATTTTTTAAGTTATCTTTTGAAGTAAACATTCCTTTGTAAAATCTCCACTGTGTAACACCATCATAAAATACAAATATTAGTGAATAAATGAAAAAGCATTTGTTAATCATTTTCCACGTGGCAGGCGCCATACTAAACTCTGGGGATGTAAGTATAAGTAGGCAGGACACTGTCTACGTTCAAAGAGCTTAAATCCTAATGGGGAAAAAGGCAATACATAAAGGGAAGCTAGGAAGGGAGTTGTGTTATGCTCTTGGGAAATGATGCAGATGCTTGGTTCCGGGCAAAGTAAGGTGAAACTCCATTCTTCATAGCTGTGTCCCAGGAGCAGTGTCCAGGTTCTAGTACAAGGGGAAGGAGTAGGAAGGTCATGAGGTGGCATGGTTTGAAAATGGTCAGGTGGTGCTGGTGTGCAATGCAGGAGCATCCCCTGAGCATGCTTATGCAACTCAATCTCCCTCCCTTCTTGTTGGTGAGGGCTACTTTAAAGACCACTCCCCTTCAGAACTGTGCCCTTCCCTTTCAAGTCCAGAAGAGCCTTTCAGGGTTTAACCCGAGTCTCAAAACTCATCTGTATAGGACTCTCCTCATTAGTGAAGATTGTTTACTCAATACATATATGACCATATGAATGGGATTTGAGGCTTGGGTTACCAGGGCAAAGGAAAAAACATACCTAGAAGTTCACTACTTACCCACCATGGTGGCCCCTGGTAGCAGAAGTATCTAATCCTGAGGACTGTTTTCTTTCTCAAGTAAACTATCATCTCTCAGTGTTAAGCCACCCCCAGCCAAAAATCCTACTCTTACAATGTTAATTTGAATTTGATAGAAATATAGAAATAAATTCCAAGACTTTAGATCTCCTTGCTGTCAAATTTTGTCTCAATATCCAATCTCCTTCATACATTTAGACAAACATAATTGATATAGATAAGGCCATCATTTTAAAAAAAATGTAATTCTCCAAAGAACAAGAAAACCCCCAAAGGTAATAACAGTTCTAAGCTGTAGTTACCTAGAGGAGGGGAAGGCAAAGGATTGACTGAGGGTGCTGCTGTCCGTCATGCCCTCTCCATCTCACTGATTGAGGACAGGGAAAAACAGAAAGTAGTGGGCAAGAAACAGGAGTATTCCTCTAGCTTAGAAAGTACAGAATAAAATCCCCAGTGTTTGTCTCACCAGAAGACACCAGATGCTCTCGGGTCAGATATTCCCCAGCAGCCTCTGACAAAACCTTCACCCTGCACTGCAGCCGTGTCTGCCACTTAACAAGACTCTTAGGCCCAGCCAAGAAGAGCCGAGACTCTTGGCATAAGGTCAAAGTCTGGCATGACCACTTATCTTTCAGTGGATGTCTGTCTCTCCTGACTTCTTTTCCTGAGTCTTGTTCCCATGTGACCCTTTAGGTCCAATAGGGCATAATTTTCTGAGATGTCAAGAGGAGCTTCATGGGAAATCTCTGCCCAGACCTGTATCCTAATCTACTTTGTGACTCCTGAAGGTGAAGTAGTCAAAAAAAGCATTAGACAAAAAAAAGATCAAAATGGAAAACAAAATAATAATCCTTTCATAAATTCTAAAGTCTAGCTGTACCAAGTAGATAATGTCCATAGAGTGCTGGACAGCGTTGGGAGGGACCTCAGAAGGCATCTAGTCTAATTTCCGCATTTTAGAGATGGGAAAACTGAGGCCCAGAAAAGTTGTTACTTGCTTCGGGTCACACGTTTAGGAAGTGTCAGGGATTGGAATGGCACCCAGGTCTTTTGTTTCTAAATCGAGTCCTCCTTCCATAACACCTTACTGTTTTTTGTTACCCTATGACAGATAATGATGTCTTTTGGTTACTTAGGATTAAACCCTCTGGGATAAGGTCTAAAATGAACTTTAGCAAATGAGAAATAGCAAATTTTCAGTGTATTTTATACCAACCCCAAACACGACATAATACTTGCTTTCAAGGAATTTACATTTTATAGGGGAGACAACCCCACACATCAGTATATACAGAATAAGTATAGTGATAGGGTTTAGAACTGTGGTATATGGTATTGGCATAGGGAACTCCTAGATCAGGCAATTCCTTCTACCAGTGGAGGTGGCATTTTCTCTGAAACTAAGTCTTGTTTGGAGCCTAGAATGGGGAGAAGTCAAGTTACTTGGCTGGGGTCACATAGACAGCATATATCAGAAATACGATTTGAATTTAGGGTTCTTGGCTCCAAGGCTGGATACCTAACCACTATTCTAGGCAGTTTCTTTACAATAAAAAAAGGAAAGAAATCTACCTTAAAGGCACTGAACATACATATGAATCACACAGCAGGGAGCTGCCTGAAGAGGTTGTCTATTTCTTATCTCCACCTGAGTCAAAGACAGATGAGAAAACCTTGTCAAAAAAACATCTTCAGAAAAGTGTACTCTGCAAATTCCCTCTGGGATCACCTTTTGGGATTTAGAACCCTTAGAAAGTGCTTCTTAATGTCAAACTCGAGGTCTTCCCTTTGGAATCACTTTTTAATTTCCTACACTGCTCCCTCCATCGACTCAACTCTCTTCAGCTCTGTGTCTTTCCTTTTCTTATGAGGTATTTTAGATAAAGATATATGTATTTGTGTTTTCAGTGACCACCATGTTAACATTACTACGTGGCAATATATTCACTTTTGAATGTTTGAATTGGAGGTACAAAATTGGTCTTTTGTAACCTATTTCTTTATGTGTTACATACCTGGGGTTTGCTGGTAGCACACAGCAAAGCCATGTGGAAAATTCTTGGGTTTACAGCTTGTCTTAAGGTTTTGTTCTTCATTTAGTTTTCAAGACTACTTTGTGTCACAACATTGACTTCACCGTAGGATGCCCTTCTTAAAATCAACATGAAAAACATTCCTTATTTACAGTAAATGTGAATGACATATGGAGAAGGAAAGATAGAGACAAAAGATCTCTTATATGTTTCTCCCTGTTTGAGTTAAGAGTAGTTTTCAAAAGGAAATGCAATCTGTGTGACCCAAAGTCCCAGGCTGCCAAGATCTTGCTGAGCCTCATGCTATCTATGTTCCCACAGCCTAACTGGGGGTAATGAGAGCCATCAATCCCTGGCCTACAGCCTCTCTCCGGTTGGCAGTCCCTTCAGCTAGCACATGTCAGAGCTCTTAGACAACAGAGCCATCTTCCCCTGAACTCAGCCTGAGTAAGAAATCCAGGGGGATTTCCTGTGAGATTTTCTAGCACATCATTGAGCATGTTCCCCAGATAGCTTGCTCCAAGTAATTGTGGATGCCACATTAATATGCTAACTCTTTTGATTGAATGCTCTAGTGGGACTCAAGAAACTGTTCCTTAATAGCCAGTTTCTTTAATAACAGGGCTATTTTTGCTTCATTTAGGTAAGGAAGACATAACTTCCACACTCTTCTCTCTCCTCTCCCCTGCTCCTCCAAAAAAAGCCATTCAACTTCATTTCAATGGAATTCCTATTGGAATTTATTCACATCTGTCTCTATGTTAGTATCATCCTACTGCGTGTTCCTTGACCATCTACAAAATGATTTTTTAGCAATTAAGTAGATGGTTGTTGGAATCATATATGAATGACATAGGCCTCACTTCGGTAGCAGCTCTGGCCTCAGAAGACTGATATCTAAGCCTGTAGTTGAGAGTTCTGGAATCATGCAACAGAATAAACGTGTGTTTGCTTGTTACTCCACAAGGTGTAGTAGAGATTATTTGACAGCAGTATGCTCTGATTTCTTTACTGGAAATTACCAAAACATTAATGCAGATTGAAAAAATAAGAATCTGGCTTGAGACCTGGGGAATGACATTGTAGCCACCTGCACTAATCAGATTGCTTAATTTTACACGAGATAAGCACACTCAGTGATGGAATCCTAATAAAGCTGCCCCCAGTTCCAATATTCTAACTTCATTGTAGCCCTGGCCCCACTGAATACCAGGCCCACTATACCTATCTAACCCCCGTTCCTCCCCCACCAATGTCCTAACTTCTTCATATATGCCTCATTGCTCCTTCAGGGACACAACACATGTGTCCCTGAACTCTTAGTTCCCACAGAAACAGCAGGTGTGTTCATGTAATGGGAACCCAGCTACTGCCTCTACCTAGTTACTGCCTCCAGATCCATTCCTACAGAAACAGGTGTGTTCTTGTATTCAACCACAATCACATCATCCATATAGCCCAAGACAGGACCACAATACTGATCTATCGTGACCAGACAGGACCACAATAGCTAGCCAATTGGAGGGCAGTATGACCGGAATTTTTAACCACTGAACCATAGATGGGACCCCTCATCCATTACCTAATCCCTTAACAAATCCCTCCTGCCTTTTTAATATTCATGATCTCTATTATGTAATTGCATCTTTACCATATAAAAATCCATCTTGCTTTTTCTGAAGTTTCTGGTTCCTCTTGGAACTTAGCCTGCTCCATGAGTGGCATTGATCTCAATAAATGCCTATACTTGGATTAGAGGTATTCTGACTCTGAATTCTTTGAGATGGTTTCATCACAACACATCATGAAACTCCAACAGTTTTTGAGTGGGCAAAGCCCCCACCGCAACATTCAGTATAAAAGAGGAGGCCCCTGTAGGCTGCAGTGGCTATGATCAAATGCTGACATATTCTTAACAAAATCTAGGTCATCATCCAACATGCTGTAACAAACATAAGCTTTCTGGTCTTGAATGGAGTATTATGGGTCAACTCAAGTCTATTGTATTTTTAATACAGGCATCTATAGAATTAAGGAATGCATTTCTGGGCCCAAGAGATTGGAGTGCTGTACCCACCCCCTCTTAAGGGTGCTGGACCCAGTCAATGGGACCTGATGGTAGTGTTCTGTAATGAAAAGAGGGGTAGGTCTCCTTCTCTCATGTTTTTCAGTTTGTTGAATCTCCTACTCTGTTGCCTTAGGGAAGATTTAATAATAGCTAAGAAATAGAAAATTATGGGAAAGATATTTATTTCCCAAGAACAAAAGAAATATTAAAACATGAAAAACACTCACATGTGCTTATTGACAGTAAAACAAATTACACATGTGGCAGTGCTAACTTCTGTTATACCCATCTGGCAGGTTGATACTCAAAACTACTTAACTTGAAGTGCTTTGTATGTCTATTGATAACACAGCTTACATTTCACCTCAGCTCTGCACTGTCTCCCTCAAAGTCCACGTTTTCTAGAAATCCAGGTCAGGCATTTATGACTCCTATTAGTGGTCATGTCCAGTGAAGAAATTTTTCTTGCTACAAGTTCAATTCACTGAATAGACCCCAGGACCTTTTGATCTTCCTGACTACCAAGCCTATCTCTAGATATACCCTTCCTGAGGTTGGTACTTGCTTAGCTACTCAAGAAAGAAAAAAAAAATATAACAGCTGGTGAGGTTTCCAGGTGCAAAATCACCTACAGGAAGTCCTCTTACTCTAGTCACTGTAGGGATGACTGCTATGATTCCAAGGTAGGGAAGGACCAGCCTTTTCTTTACTCCTTCAGATATCTCAGTTACATGATTCCACCTGGAGGGCTGAAGGAAGAGACAGCCACTTGGAAGCTCTCTCTCTCTCTCTCTCTTAAACTGAGGAAGAAACTTGATTCTCTTCTCTGCTGTCACAGGCATGGGAGGAGCAAATTTTTCTGCATCATACAAAAGTGACAACCGTTTTCAGTGATGAGCCACCACAAGGAAGGAAGAGCTGAGAAATTTATCATCCCTAAAAGGTCCTACTGTTTAGACACTATGTCCTTGGAATCCCCAGAAGTTTTGTAGGAGAGTTTTGCATGAATGATTTATGATAGATGCCTTATAGGTCAATTAAGTACTGCTTCCCCACCCCAACCTTCATACACATCTATACTGCCAGAGCATCCACTGCATCATTGAGAAATTATTGAAAGGGACTTCCTTCTTTGCTAGAGATTTATTCATTTATTCATATTACACACATATGCACACACACACACACACACACACATACCCACATACACCTTTTTTAAAACCTTTCCAGGAAAGGGGGAGAATTAGCATGTGGGCTTTTAGAAAGGTGATATTTTGTGGTGGAAAGGATATTTACTGTTCTGGAAATGAAATTTGAGGTCTAATTCTGGCTCTCCCATAAACTACCTATTTGACTTTGGACCACTAACTTAACCAGGGGCAGGTAACCTGCAGAATCGAGGTGGTATGTGGCCCTCTAGGTCCTCAAGTGTGGACCTTGAGTATTCTGCGAAGTTTGGATTCAGTCAAAAGGCTACACTTAAGGACTTAGAGGGCCACATGAGGTCTTGAGGGTACAGTTTACTAACCTTAGAAACTCTCAATTTACTCATTTGTGAAGTCATCTTGTTGGATTAGACAATTTCCAAGGTTTCTTCCAGCTGTGAATTGCCATGAGGTTAGCAGCATTTTTCTTTTCCTATGATACAAGAGGAGAACATGGACTTTAAAATAATTGGTCCTTTTGCTTTCCCTACTACTTAATGATAGATATTTCCATTATCTACTCACCTAACCTGATTATGCTATGACCTCCAGAAGAGAGGCTTGAGCTCATGGGAAAACTGAACTAAAATCAGTCTTCAGTGTAGAATGCAGAAACTGATGACTTTGTTGTTCGGTCATGTCCAACTCTTCATGACCCCATTTGGTATTTTCTTGGTAAAGATACTGGAGTGATTTGCCATTTCCTTTTCCAATTTATTTTATAGATGAGGAACTGAGGCAAACAGGGTTAAGTGACTTGCCCAGGGTCACACAGCTAATAAGTGGTTGAGGCTGGATTTGAATTCAGCTGTCCTTGACTCCAGGCCTGGTGCTCTATCTACTACACCACTAGCTGCCCCTTGGTCACCCCTACCCTCAAAACACCAAAATGGAAACTTGAAAATATATACTGTATGGATTGTCTATTATATACGCAGAAGAAGAATGGATAATTGAGATACTTTTCAGATATTTTAAGCCTCAAAACATACTATTGTTTATAGCAATCTGTTCCTAGAATTATATAATCATAGATTTCAGACTGGAAGAGACCTTAGAGTTGTATCCAACTCTCTCATTTTCTAAATGAGGAAACTAAAGCCTAGAGAGCCCACGTGGGGCTACCTCAGTAGAAGACGTCAGAGGGAGAATTCAAACCCAAGCATGTGTGCCTCCTTGTCCAGTGCCCTATCCACTTACCACACAGCCCTAATTGTTCAGCCTCTTAAGCTCTGGCTATGCTTTCCCAAAATGTGAGAGCAACTGTGGCATCACCTGATAGAAGAGAAGAGCCAATTTGACTGTTATTGAGCCCTGGGTCCTTCATCTTGAAGTCTAGGACTTAGATCAGGTGTGAGGAACCTGCGGCCTGGAGGCCACACATGGCCCTCTGGGTCCTCAAGTGAAGCCCTTTGACTGAATCCAGACTTCACAGAACAAATCCCCTTAATAAAAGAATTTGGACCTAGTCAAAAGGCTGCACCCAAAGACCTAGAAGGCCACATGGGGCCTCCAGGTTGCAGGTTCCTCACCCCTGGCCTAGATTCTGGGCCTTCAATTCCCCCCACTTAGTAGGAGGCAACAAGTTATCTATGGGAGAAAATAGTCTGGGTTTCTCAATTCACTGGCACATATGCTATAAAAGGGAAATGTGCATTTATAGTGCATTGTAAAAGAAAAAATCTTGTCCAAGGACTGAGGGAAAAATGTGTGGACTGGGGGAGATGATATCATCAGATTCAGGCACTCATGGATCACATCCATCCCCTTGCTCATTGTTTTCTTTTTTTCAAACGGGGCAATTCCATAGCTTCCTACTACAGCCCTTCATTACCATCCATATATACTTTATGGATGCATATTAAAAAAAAATCCCACTAAGGTTCCAGATTGAGCAAGGCCCTCACTTAGAAAAAAATATAAAGTCATTGTTGACATCTGCTTAAATGTTGCTCTCTCTGAAAGCACACACCATATTAGCATAGGCTTTGTCTTGCTGAGATGCTCAGATGGGAGAATTTGAAATGATGCCAGATTGTTGTCATATCCATGCAAAGGTCTAGCCATTATATACCCATATTTAGGATGGTCTTTCCTATGTTTAAATTTGATTCTTTACAACTCATCTAACAAGATTATTGATTTGAACATGACTGGGTTTATCATATTTCCTTAGGTATCCTCAAATATCATTCCTATTTATTTCCAGAATGGTAAACTTTAGGGATTGCAGGGAGGTATTAGGATCTGACTCACAAAACAACAACTTAGTTGACAGAGAATTGACCCTAGAATCAGGAAGATGGGTTCCATTCCTATCTTGAAAACATTCAAATTGTGTGACCATGGGTTTAACTTTCATCTTTTGGTGCCTCAAGGTAACTCTAGTAGTATTTTAACACTAAATATATCATGGAAGGAAAGAAGGAAGGAAGGAAGGAAGGAAGAAAGGCAGGAAGGAAGGAAGACTTATTAAACATCTGCTCCATGTGCTAGGAACTGTGCTAAATTCTTTACGAATATCCCATCTGATCCTCATTATAACCCTGGGAAGAAGAAACATTAAGATTCCTTTTTTTTGGTGTGTGTGTGAACTTAGTCTCCGCCACATTCAGCTATGTTACCTCTAAAATGGAAACGATAATAGCTTCTATATCAGGTTGTAGGGAGGATCAAATGAGATAATATTGAGAAGTGCTTTGCAATCCTTAAAGCACTACATAAATATTAGCTTTTATTTCCCCTCAATCCTACTCCTTCTCCTCTCTCCAATGTCTTTAGTAGAAGAGTCATGAGATTATTAAATATTATATATTCAAACAACCACAGCAAGCATAGTTGCCCATATGTTGAAAATCTGTCTAACAGGAAAGTCTGAGACAGACAAGAAGAAAGATGCAGTAGATAGTACATAAAGTTTGATCCCTGGGGAGGAAAGAAGATGGAGGAAGAGGTGAGGAGTGACTGGAATTTGGAATTTGGATTTTTACACAAGACTTTGTAGATAAAAGGGAAGGGCAGTTACTATTTTGATTAGAGTTTTGGAAAAATGTGCTAATAATTATCGAATAGTAGCTGAGCAAACAAGTAGGCTAATATCTTCAGGAAGCATAGAGAAAGATCTAGAAAATGGGGGAGATTTGGTATCATCAGTACTTGGCTCAGGAACCAAGCAGTATTACAACTCCCAGCATAGTAAGCAGATATAGGAAAGAAGGCGTTTGCTATGACAATTAGGGTCAAGCTCACAAGAGTCAACTAGAGATACTATAAGTATAGGGACTGAATAGCAATCAAAGGTATAGTAAGGCAAAGGAATTTCTCTATGACCTTCAGCTTGTACTATGTCTATACTTAACCTAGTTCCAAGCAACAGCTACAGAGAAGGGCATAACAATAATGGTCAATAGGGAATTGAAATCCAAGTTGATTAATGGGATGATAAGGGAATATCTGGCATCTGCCTTAAATGAGTTTATCTCTGGGCCCAGATAAACTACAACCCTGGAATGGTAGGAGCAACATTTGCTGTTACTAAGAAAACTGAAAGGCCCCTGCCCCATAGGCTAATTTTCCATGAATAAGGTGAAATTTACCTGGAAACTTTAGTGGTGTGGGAGACTAAGGCTTAAGTGGCTCACAAAGATTCCTGGTCACCACCTTAATAGTGTCCCTGATGTGTGATCAATATGCCCTTCTGACCAGGCCTTCTATCATAGCAGATGTGAGTCAAGGAGAGCTAAGTTCAATTGAACGAATGCTTCATCTTCAATGAATATACTTTGTATGCTTCTGCTGAGTAATTTCCTTTTGTTGTGTGTTACATGGCTTACAAATGTCACATTTCATTCTGGTACCAAAACTGAACCATCAGAATAGCATGACTTGACTGTGGCCCAGGATCCTAATATATGGAAAAAAATGTTGAATGTGATTGCATGATCTTCTATTGGTCTTAAAAATATAAGAGAGGGAGGAAAATGGAGATAGTCAAATGTTGCTCCAGTTTTCAAAAAAGAGCATAGATGATCCAAACTATTGGATAGCAAACTTGATTTTGATTCCTGTGAAATTTAGAGAATATAATATTGAAGATACAGTCAAAATAAAAAAAAATTGCCAATGTCATCACAATTCTTAAAATGGAAATCTATTTTTAATAAGATTTCCTTCTTTTCTTGGAAAATCATGTTCAGTCATCTGAGAGTTAAGTTTATTCTAGCTATTAACTCATTGTCCCAAACTTCCTGAGCATCATATTGTAAAGCCACACATAAGCAGATTTCCAGAGGACTATTGCTGTGAACAGCTTTCAAGCTTCTGATTACATAGTATAGTGAATACTCCATTTATTCAATAACAAATTAGGGCAAAACATTCACAGAAAATCAAAAGACAGCATTCACAACAACTTATAACTAAAATGGCCACATAGTTTTTACCACAGTGGTCCTATAGTTTTGAACAAAATACAATCATTTAGTCATTCAATCACTTAGTAACTCAATCATTCAATCAGCTCAATCATTCAATTGTCACAAAATACAATAGTCCAAGTTCTCTACTCATGGGGCAAACTAAGTTACAAATCAGTCGCTATTCAGTCATCATTCACTATTCAATCATCAGAAAATACACAGGCCATCCACCCCTTGGTCACAAGTAAATCATAATCTTCTCAGTCAGTTCACAGTGACCAACTAAATTCTTCTTTCAGCTTGACTAAGGGTAGGCCCTCAGATTCTCTGGACCTCCTTCCATGGTCCCAAGTCCTGCCTGGATTCACCAAACTGTCATCTGGGTTCAAAGGCAGATAGCTCCCAGTTCTTTGTCCAGCTCTCTATGTAGTTCCTATTTCTCGCTGAAGCTCACAGTGTCCAGTCCACCTTAAATCCTCCACAGTCTCAGTTCCTGGGAAGTCAAGGCTTAACAAAGCCACAAACAGACAAAATACCAGCACCACAGTCATGCTTCCTCACTCTTCTGCAGCTCTGTCTGGTCCTTGGACTCAGCAGCTCTGGCTGGCCCTCAGACTCTGCAGCTCCTCAGCAGCTCCTGCTGGCCCTCGAACTCAGCAGAAGTTTCAGCTGGTTCCCAGAATCAAAATCACTTCATCCGGATTCTCAAAATAAAAATCATTCTCTCCAGCCTGGGCCTCTGTTCCTCAGCCTCCAGAACCTGGCTCCAAGAAGATCTGAAATTCCAGCTAGGGCTTCTCCTTATATATCTATTAGCTCCTCCCTGTTCTGCCCCTTCCTGTTACATCAGCAACTTCCTGTTACATCAGCAATAGGAGTTCATACCTTATGTTTCTTAACAGAGGCTTGATCTAATTAATTTCAAACTAGGTGCTAAGTACCTGTTAGCTTTGCCAATACAAAGGGATCTAATTACATTACTATTACACATATATTCCTCTAATTTGATGAAATCTCCATTGTTAGAAGTTATCTCAACCATCTTTCTGAATGGAACAGCAATCAGCTAAATTTTGGGAAGCTGGTCAGGATGGTTAGGCACTCGGACCAGGAACTCTTGAAGTTTGCATTGGGTAATAAAGAATACGCCCATCATTTCTGTCCTACTCCTCCTAGCCCCAATACTAGACAATTTAATATTCAAAATACTGCACTCGGAGTCAATATATCACAGTCACTTAGGCTACAGTTTTAGAGGATTGAAGGATGCAAGACCTCTGTCAACATGGCCAATTATCCAGTTCCATTCCCTAGTCCTCACCAGGTGACTCTTCTATGTGACTTATATACTGAATAGATTAGAACCATTAGTCTTGGCATCTTTTGCAATGGAGAAGATAAGTCATTGGCATGGAAATAGATATGAAATCAGTGCTACCAATAAAATTATCCATCAATAGAGACTGATATGTATAACAGAGACATTCCTTTATAATCAAGACAATTCTGATTATTTCATCTTTTTTGCTAAAGATTGTTCTTAAAAACAGTGAGTTTCTTGACTATATTTTTATTAAGGATCCAGGACTGGCACAGTGATTAGTCAATAAATTCTTCAGAAAGGTAGACAGTTTCCTTTAATTAATATATTGTTGTAGAGATGTTACAAAGTAGATATTTCAGTATTGACAGTAGTGTTTTTCCAGAAATTAATTTGAGAAGCTGTCATTTTAAAGAATATTTCCTTTAAATTTATAATGAATTTCCTGACAGATAAGTTTGCAAAGGATATGAACAAATCATTTTCAAAAGAAGAGGTTGAAACTATAAATGACCATATGAAAACATGCTCTAAATCACAAATGATAAGAGAAATTCAAATTCAAATACTCTAATAATATATTACATATTCTGTAAATAAACAAAGATGACGGACAGTGCCACATTTAATATTAAGGTGACTGTGGGGAAACACATATACTAAGCCACCATTGATAGAGCTGTGAAAGAGCCCTGTTACACAGAATAGGTTGAAATAAAAAAAAAAGAGGGGGCCATATGCTCCTATCCTTTGACTAAGTAATCCCACCACTGTTAATATACCTCAGAGAAGTTAAAGACAGAAAAAAAATTCATCATCAATCAATCAATATTTATGAAACACCTACGAAGTGCCGGAAATTTAGAGACAAAAGACAGTCCCTGCACACACACACACACACACACACACACACACACACACACACACACACACACTGTATAGAGGATAAATAGGAAATAATGAACAGTGGGATGACACTGGAATTAGGAAGGGTTAGGAAAGGCTTAAGGTGAAAGTAGAATTTTAATTGGGACTACAAGGAAGTCAGGGAGGTCACTAGTTGCAGTGAAGGAGAGAAAGCATTCCAGACATGGGGGAGAGACAGAGAGAGCACCTGGAGCAGAGGAATGCCTGGAGCTTAGTAGAATAGCCAGGAGACCAGTGTCACTGGAGTGAAGAGAATTTGTTGGGGAGTAAGATGTAAGACTAGAAAGGTAGGAGGCGATGACTAGGTCATGAAGGGCTTTAAATGGCAAACTGAGCATTTTGTATTTGCTCCTGGAGTTGTTAGAAAGCCCCTGGAATTTACTGAGTTAGGGAGTGACATGGTCAGACCCATGTTTCAGGAAAATCACCTTGGCAGCTGAACGGAGCGTGGATTGGAGCTGGGAGAGAGGAGGCAAACAGATGTACCAGCAGTTATGGATAGTCCAGGCCTGAGGTGATGAAGCCCCGCTCAGGAGGGGTGGCAATGTCAGGGGACAAGAGGGGGATGTATTTGGAAAGATGTTAGAAAAGGTGAAATCAATAGGCCTTGGCAAGAACTTGGAGGTGGAAGGTGAGAGATACCGAGGAATCCGGGACAACCTCTGGATTGTGAACTGGAGGGACTTGGAGGGAGGTTTTCACCTCTACAGTAACAGGGAAGATAGGAGCGGAAAAGTTAAGGGACAGAAAATATATACAGAAATATTTGTAGCAACACTCTTTGTAGAGGCAAAGAACCAGAAACAAAGTGGTTGTCCTTCAAATGGAGAATGGCTTAGAAAGTTGTTTTAGAGGAGAATAATGAATATTATTAACCAGTAAGAAATAATGAATAAGAGGAAATCATGGAATCATAGGGTCAGGCAGCTAGATGGAGCAGTGGATAAAGCACTGGAGTGCTAGGCCTGGAGTCAGGAAAACCTGAATTCGAATTCAGCCTCAGACATCCACTCCCCCTTTGTTTGCCTCAGTTTCCTCATCTACAAAATGGGAATAATAATAGCATATCTCTCTCCCATTGTTGTGATGATCAAAGGAGATAATAATTGTAAAGCCTCTGGCATAGTGCCCAGCACAGGCTAAGCTGGCTGTATTATTATCACTTGTATGAGCTGCTGCAAAGTGATAGGTGCAGAACCAGTAGAGCATAGATCAATAAAATGGAAAAAAGCACTAAGTACAATGGGAATAACGGCCTCATAGAACAAGTATCAAAACATACCTTCTGATTCCAGCAGATTGATGGGGGACTATTTCAGCAAAATTTTGCATCCATTCATGAATACGGTGCCTGTATTGATGGCTTTTTCTGAATTATTTTTTTCTTATAACACGGGCTGGGTTAAGCGGGGGGGGGGGGGGG
>CM053587.1:11303131-11318391 GCA_028646515.1 Pseudochirops corinnae
TGTAAACCAGGTTTAAATGCTAATCCTTTGATAAAGATAAAAGCGTCCCTTTGGAGACTGGGCCTCTTATCTGCTTGAGCCTTATATTTCTGAGAGGATCTGGGTGCTGGTGCTTTTTATTTTATTTCGTTTTCTAGGTCTTCGCAGGGCTTGTAATAATGTAATGATGGTTCCCACCCCCCACCCAAGCCCATCCCCTCCTCCCCATCCCCCTGTGCCAGAGCAGCTCCAAGTCCCCGGTGGGATTCCCTTAAGGAAGTTATCTCTCACTTTCAGCTTCCTACCCCCCACCTAACTCTTCCTTTCCTTTAGGGGCTCAAGTACTAAGGAAAGTACAACAGTTCAGATAAATTGACTGCCATTTTTATTACAAGTTCTAGTAACCTGTAGAGACTAAAGCAAACATTTCAGGGGAGATGGGGAGCAGACATGAAGGAATTAACTAGTGTCAGAGAGATTTGCTTTGCCTATGTTGAATTAAAGGAAGAGAATAAAAGGACCAGAGCTCACCCTGTCCTACTCCCTGCCTCTTCTGGGTCAGCCATGCTTAGCTCTTCTCAACAAATGTCTCTCAGCACCATCTGCCCTGATTTCTTCTTCAGCATAACATTTTCTTAACTTCCAAAGGTTGAAAGGATGAGATAAATTTGCATGTCTAGGACTAGTTTGAGGAGTTGGTCATTTCCACCTGGCCCCTAGTGGGTATGATAGCTAAGCTAGGGCTATACAAAGATAAAGCAATATATTTTCAGTGACAAGTACGTCATGGGGGGGAAGCTTTTAAGAAAAGGGCTAAGATAGTGTTGTATAATTTATTACTATGTCTGTCTATCTATATCTGTCTATCTATCTATCATCTATCTGTCTATATATCTATTATCTCTTTCTCTCTCTCTCTCTCTCTCTCTCTCTCTCTAGCTGTCTATCCATCCATCCATCCATCCATCCATCCATCCATCTATCTCTATACATATCTGGAGTTGGTCTTACAGTTAGAAGACTCTGGTTCTAGTTCTGCCTCATATGCTCTGCCAGTGTGACCTTGGCAATTTATTTAACCTTTCAGGGCTCTAGGAAATTCACCAAAGTATAAGGTACAGGACAGGTTTACACATCTTACTGAGGGGATTTAGACTCTGGGAACCCCTTTGAAACTTCCCACTTGATGAGGCATTTGCCTGAGGCCATAAGCCTTTAATTATGGCTAGGTCCAGATCTCTGTTACTCTTAACCTAGCCTAAACCTTTATAGTCTGTCATCTCCAGGTAGCCTTCAGCTACTTCCCCATCCTTAATCCCATTCCTGGAGTCTGACTTCAGTCCTGGTCATGATCCTCATTAGACTCCTCCTCAATATCCTCCCCCAAACCCTTGTCTAGACCACCCCTAGATCCCTCCCACAATCTTTCTGTATATAGGATCGCTCTGGTCTCCGTGAAGGCACTGAGATTCAATCTAGTGCAGACTCAGTCTGTGTCAGATTGTTCTGGCCAGCTTGTCAACACAAGCATCACATACACTTAGGCTCCTTAAGAGTCTACCTATTATGGTGAATCTTTAATAAACTTTGTTTTACTTTGACTGAGAGAAGACTTGAGTTGAATTCATTTGGCAGGACCCAGCGTGTTGGTATTTTGGGGTGTTGTGCACCCCTAAGCCCCCAAACCTCAACATTACTATAAAGGGGGCACAGATACTATAGAAAAGAAAGGAAGAAAAAAATTTTTATAAGTTCACTGTTTACCCCTACTAATTCTCAGCCCCTTCCATCATATTCTAAATGCCTGAAGCAAGAATAATAGTTAATTCTAAAACATGGTTCTGAACAGAGTTCTATAATGACACGAAGATCACTAAATCAGGTTGATTCATCTTTTACCAGGCCTTTTATCCCTTCTCCCTTAGCATTTTCATCATCCAATCCAAAGTCTCCTCATTCCACACCTGAATTACTGCCATAATCTTCTTAATGGTGTATTTTCTTCCAGTTTCCTCCTTCTCCTCAATTAGGTAGCACAGGGGATGGTGTATTGGGTCCAGAGTCAGGAAGAGCTGAGTTCAAATCCAGCCTCATTTATTGGCTGTGTAACCCTAGACAAGACACCTAAATTCTGTTTCAGTTTCCTTAATTGTGAAATGGGGACCATAATAGGACCCACCTTCTGGACTGTTGTGAGGATCAAATAAAATAATACCTGTAAAACATCTAGCAAAATATTTGGCACATAGTGGGTGCTTAATAAATACTTGCCCCTCCTTAATGTACTTAAATTATCATTATTATTATGATGTAATATCATTCTTGCTTAAGAACCTATGAAGAGCCTTTTCATTTCCTGAATTCCAAAAGCCTGGGAGTATTCAAGGTCTTCCTCTGGTCTTGCTATACCTGACCATCTCTCTCATCATTTCTTGATGTAACACATTGTTTAATTCAGGACAGGCTTTTAACACTTCATGTTTATGGTGCCACCATGCCTTTCCCCTCTACATTTCCTTTCAAGCAAAGTTCAAGTCCCAACTTCTTCATGAAAATTTCTATATCTGATACCAGTCCACAATTTCCTTTCCCTACTCAGTGCCTATAGAATTCAAACTCTACCATACATTATATAAATCTATTATATATCAATCAATCAATTAATAAGAGCCTAATTTAAACTGTAGTTAAGCACCAATCACAGTTGCTAGTGATACCAAAGTGATAGGGTTCTTGCCCTCAAGTAGTTTACATTCTCTCAGGAGAGATAAGCATTTGTATGTTTATTACATAGGCATGTGTAAAATCAATACAAAATAGATATAAGATTTTTTTTTGGTAGGAGGACAGGACTGGCAGCTTTCGGTTGAGGAGAGGCCTCTTGCAGAAGAGAGTTGTCTAATTATTTTAAGAAACAATACCGTGTCTTCTCAAATATACAATAGTACTTAATACAATTCTGGAAATTTAGTGGATGGTTAGTAGCCTTTTGTTGGTTTGATTCAATGATTATCAAAATCAATTATTGTTATAATAATTCCATTTTTCTTTCTTTCTTTCTTTCTTTCTTTTTTTTTTTTTTACTTATTGTTGAAAGGCACAGAAAAGGAAATGCCTCAGTTGAATTTTTCTGGGTTTCTAGCTCTCTAAGTTCCCTTCCAGCTATGACCCTCTGAAAGGAATAATTTTAAAAACTGTATCCTTCATGCCCAACTTTTTATTTCTGCTAACCAGACACTGAAGGCTCCCTCTAGAGAATGCAGTGTCACTTCCAAACCCACAATCATCCAGCATGCTCCATTTCTCGACTCCCCAAAGCTAGACTGGTTCTGGCCTAGTACTAGAGTGTCTACTCTTTGAAGTTTACTGATACTATGAATAGCATGTTTGAAAAGAGAGAGACTTCATTTGCAGCATTGTTTAATTATAAAAGAAACTTTTTAAACAAATGCTTTCTTGTTAATTTCTGTCTTAAACTTAGTCTTTCTCTTTTCTTAGCAGATGTGTTTTCATTACACACACATTTGGCAATTTTAAAACAAGTTCACAACAGAGCCCATTTTCTAAACAAATCTGTGCAAATATGCAAACTGTGAACTTGACATTCAACTTTACAGCTGCAGCAGTTGAGGAATAAATGGTTTTTCAAGGATAACCATTATATGATTGAAGATTAAAATTCACTTCCAATATAGTCACATCAAACACCATGACCTATCTTGACTTTCTGATAGAAAACTGATATGATATTTATGTGATTTCAGAGTGCTTTACCTAAGAATCTACCTCTTCATCTCAGTGGTGATGAAAAGTATGTTAAGTCAAAACACATTTTAAAAATAGCTCTCATGTGAAATACTTTCAAGTGTTAATCACATCATTGCCAACCTATACTGTAAAGTCCTTTTCTAATAAAACAGTTTTCAAGCTGAAAAAAGTATGGATTTTCATTGCTTCCTCAGGTGAAATGGCCAATCTGAAGCTTGATAAATGATTGCTGATTGACTGATTGCCTAAGAATATTGTACTAGGACCCAGGGAATAGAGATATGATGAAGTCATTGCATCTTCAACCTGTGCTCGCAACTCTTTTTTACTGTATAACAGGAAGGGTCTGATGGGGTACAGGCTCTGGGAAACTCCTTGAACTCTGATTGAATCTTCCCACTTGATGAAGCATTTGCCTTAGGCCATAAACCTTTCCTAGGCCCAAATCTCTTATTCTTAACCTAGTCTAGCCCTCCACTGTCCAGCTGGTTCCCACCCTTGATCCTATCACAATATCTATACCCATCCTTAAATTAACTCAACCCTCCATTGTCTGTCATCTCCAGGCCTTCATTTATTTCCCACCCTTAATCTCATTACTTGAGTCCAATCTCAGTCCCCTTAAGGTCCTCCTTAGACTCCTCCTCAAGACCTTCCCCTCCTCAAGACCACCCCTGAATCCTCCCACAGTCTTTCTGTATGTAAGATCCATCTTGCCTCCATGACCAGGCCAAGAATTCGATCTAGTGCAGACTCAGTCTGTGCCAGATTGTTCCAGCTTGCTTGTCAACACAAGCATCACAGACACTTAGGCTCCTTCAGAGTCTACCCATTATGGCAAACCTTTAATAAAACTTTGCTTTACTTTGGCTGAGAGAAGACTTGAGTCGAATTTATTCGGCAGGACCCAGTGTATTAATATTTTGGGGTCTTGAGCACCCCTGAATCTTAAACCTCACCAGGGCTACTGACCTAAAGTAGAAAGTGAACTAAGGGGCCATCTCCTTCAATCTCCTCATTTTATTTACACATTTTTCTCAAGGTCACACAGGTAATAACTATCTCAAGCAGAATTTGAATCCAGGTCCTCTGATTCCAGAGTCTGGGGATAATTCCTTTGTATGATACTGAGTCATGGCTTCCAGTTTTTGACCATCCACTCCCCAAAACCTTGTAATTTTATATTCTTTGTAGCGTGCTCCTTTGAAGTTATGTGAAGTTAAGAACTGGTTTTGCTGAATTTCTTTTTTCTCTTCTTCCTCTCTATTTATTTCTTTGTAACGGAGCATGAGCAGGAAGGAGGCAATGAATTGAGTCCAAGGCAGAGAAGCACCCCTGGAGCAGTAGGAAGGAGTCAAGATGAAAGTAACCAAAGATGTACTCATGAGAGAATATGAAAAACAAACACAGGAGTCATAACTCCAAATGGATGTCAAAGCCAAAGGAGAAGCTAGGAACATATGATGAGGCTGCAAATTGAGTCAGTGACCCAGGCATGGTGTCTTTAAGTGTTGGCATTGTTAAGCAAAGAACCAAAGCAAACCAAAAACCAGTGCTGTAAGAGCAGGGTAGCACTGTGCCAAACTTGGGAAGACTAGACTTAAGGAGGTGTTTTCATGTCATGGTACACACTGTGTGTGTGTGTGTGTGTGTGTGTGTGTGTGTGTGTGTTTGTTGTGGTTTAGTTGTTTCAGTTGCGTATGACTCTTCATGACTTCATCTGGGGTTTTCTTGGCAAAAATACTGGAGTGGTTTACCATTTTTTTGTCTAGCTTGTTTTACAGATGAGGAACCTAAGGCAAACAGGATTAAAGGGACTTGCCGAGGCTCATACATCTAGTGTTCGAGGCCAAATTTGAACTTAGGAAGATGAGTCTTCCTGACTCCACGTGTGGCATTATGTACACTGTGCCAATGTGTGTGTGTGTGTGTGTGTGTGTGTGTGTGTGTGTGTGTGTGTGTGCGTGTGTATAGGTAGGTGATGTATATATGCATGTACATGTACGAATCATTTGTATATGTGTATATATGTATATTATATGTATATTCTATACACATAGGTATATGTAGTATATATGATGTATATATCATCTCTCTTTCCTTTCATACCATCTACATCTCCCCCTATATCCTTCCCTCTCATCCTCCATTACAAAGAGAGGAGAGAAAAAAAAGATAAACCAATAAAAACATCCTTAAAAAATCGTTATTATATTCAGTGTTTCAGACTCATCTTCTTATATTTTTCTTTAGGGCCAAACTTAGTCGTTATAGCTTTGCGGCAGTCAGTTTTGATTGTGTGTGTGTGTATGTGTGTGTGTGTGTGTGTGTGTGTGTGTGTGTGTGTGTGTGTGTGCGTGTGTGTGTGTGACAGGTGTTTTTTCTGTAACCCCTTTTATAGTAATTAGCTAATTTTAAAGACGGGCAAAACTTAAGGACCTTTGTATCCATGTGATCCCTTCTGCTTTGGCCTTGGAGTGTTTCTTTTATATGAATACTTATGATTTCAGTCATAATTGCTTTAAGCTCCCTGTCAGGAAAATTTCTAATAATTAGACAGAGGTTAGGCTCTTTGTCTAACTTTACATTTATATTTCTCTTATTTTTTTGTGATGGGGGCCAAGTTCAGTTTATCAGAAATTTTTGGACGATGAAACGGTTGACTATTTCATACTGTCTATGGATAGACAAGGAACAGGAAGGGAAATTGGGGAAAGCACACATTTTTTATCATTATTTTCCCCAGCCTGAATTTTCTAATCTGAGAAGTTTTCCATTGTAGGTTTGTCGGCAGAATTTGGTTTAAAAATTTGAATTGGTATTCCTAATGATTGCAGTCTGTGTGTGTGTGTGTGTGTGTGTGTGTCTGTGTGTGTATACACACAGGCACACACATATGTATATATTTACTTTGTTCTTGCCTGGTTTAGGAAATAGAAGTCTATCTCATAAAAGCTTTTTGCCAGGGTTTCTTCTCAGTTTTTGATAATAATTTGTGCAGGATTGGTATTAGTTTATATTAATTTTTCATTAAAAAATTTCTTGTAACTCTTTCTGGTCCAAGGGTTTTATGCTTGTTTTTCCTTGTAATTCCTTCACAGATAATTCTATTTCTTTTTGCAAGAATGGATTATTTATAATGTCTATTTGATATTGTTAAGTATCTATTCGATGTTACTAGTTTGGCTGTTTTTGGTGGTAATGTTCTATTTCTTTTGTATTCTCAGTTTTGTTTATGTAACTTTACATAGTAGGCTCTAATAATTCTATTTTATTTCTTTTAGTTTTATTGTTATTTAATCTTGTTCTTTTCAAAAATATTTTCTATCATTTTCTTTATAATTAGTTTAGTTAACGATTTATCAATTCTGTTGGTCTTCTTTTAGGGTTTTTAAAAAATTAGTACTATTGACTTTATGGTCTCTAATTTATACAATTTAAAGCACTATTACCAATGCTAATTATTATCACAATTTCTCTATTTTTCTCTAATTTTCAGGATTTCTTCATTTGTGCTTATGTTGAGTTTACTTGTTGTCTTTCTAACATTAAAATATGTTTTATTCATTAATCTTCTCCTTTTCTATTTTGTCACTGTGCTTTTAGGGCTATAATTTTTCTTTGGAGTGCTTTCGTTCCATTCCAGGAATTTTGTTATGTTGCCTCAACATTAATATCATCTTTACTAATTATCAGTTTTTATCATTTATTGTCATTTATTCTTAGTCCATTTGTTATTTATGATTTCATTTTTTAATTTTCACCTAGGACTGTGGGGTGTGTGTGTGTGTGTGTGTGTGTGTGTGTGTGTGTGTGTCTGTGTGTGTGTGTGTGTGTGTGTGTGTGTGTGTGTGTGAAAATATCTGAGGTGATTACTATTTTTTTGCAGGGGATGAATACCTTTCATTAGTTTAACAAAAGTGGTAATTTTTGGGTCTTTGGGCAGAGGCTACTTCCTTTGCCTAGGGCTCTTCTCCTGTCACCCTTGGCAGGTCACGATCAAAGCCCAAGCCAAGGATGTACAGTTGGCTTGGCGGGAGGCACAGGTGAAGGCAGGAACCTAACTGTGGGCCAGATAAAAACTAAGAACTTCCCAAATGTCCTCCAGGTTAACACCCCCACCACTTACCCCCCAAGTCTGCTGCTCTGCCCCACCCCACGGGAACAGAGGAAGGGCTCAGATAACGGGGATGCTTTTTACTGCGCCCTTCTGGCCGCGAGCGTTTCCCTGAAGGTTATCCTCTGCATCCTTCACGAGGTGCTCCAGGTGTGATGTCGCTGTTCCAGTTCCTTAAGTTTTCCTTCTGCCATCTTCTGTTTCTCTAACAGCTGTTGTGAATTACTTCCTTGGACTGAAGAATAAACATTCTCCCTACAGCCCCTTCATACACGTGAGTCTCGTCTACCAAAGTCATAATTTCTGTGTCTATAAAGCTGTGCATGTTTTTCCGTCTATTTAGCTGTTGAATCTGTGTATCTGCAAGTTGAACCTTTTGCTGAGTATCAATAACTTTAACTCGTAGTTGTGTGAAAGTCTTCTTCGACTCCAGGTCCACAGGAGCAGCCACCTCGGTCCAAACTCTGCGTCTGCGCACTCTGATGACTATTTTTATTGCATTATAGACTGTGCAGATGTGTCTAATATATTTGTCTTTTTACATTTATTGGCAATTTCTTTGTATTATGATACATCCCTATCTTTGTAAAACTATCATGTGGTCTTGGTCAATACATATATCTTTTTCATGGTCCCTTCAGAGTATGCTAAAAGTCTTTTAGCTTTAAATTCTCCATTTTTCCAATCCTGTATTCACCCTTTTCTTCAATTTTCCATTGTATGTGTCCAATGATGAGAAGGTTATTAATTTTTTTTTTGTAAAATTTATTGTAAAAGTTTCTTTTTGTAAAAACATCAAGTGCTGTTGATCGATACGTATACATATTTTTTTTGTGGTCCCTTCAGAAGGTGCTAAAATTCTTTTAGCTTTAAATTCTTAATTTGTGGTCAGTCTTTAATTTGAATTTTAATGTTTATTTGTAATTGGAAAAGAAAATTTGCACTGCTTGGCATTAAACATGAAAAAAATATTATTTTTTGGTACATAGGATACTTTTGCCCCAGAGTAGGCAAGTGTGATGATTCTGTGTGTTATCATGAAATACTAGACCATCTGGGAATATGGTAGGAATTATTTGAGTAATTAATTATTCTTTTTCTTTTTAGCAATTTTTGGTCATTATACTTTTGGAAATCTGTGAAAAGTATCAAGTGTCAGTTATCAAAAGAGAAATTATCCATACATAGAATCAGAAAAAACTCAGAGCAAGTAGAGATCAAGGGTGAGGTCGCATCGTGAGCAGGGCTGCTCACTTACTTACAGATGTGTCTACGGGGCAGTAAGTTTAATTCCAGAAGCCAGTTTATGAGGAATTCATCGTATGACTTTGGGACAGCTGTTTGACCTTTGTGTCATTGTCTTCTTATTGTTATTTTGTCCTGTCTCTTGAAGTTGTTAGTGAAGTGATAGTAATTGATGATCAAAAAATGATTTATAAAACCTAAAATTCCTATATTGGGTAGTTAGTATGAGGTAATGATACTAATCTCCCTTGTGCATATTTTACTTTCCACTACTTTCATTACTTTCTATGACTTTGAGGTCATAAAGCGAGTTATTTAGTACACATGTAGAAAAAACAAACAGACCAAAAAAAATGAGCATATGGACGTTATGGGAAAAATAAAACAACCTGAGAATATTACTGAGAATCAGGAAATTAGGAAAGTTAGGGGAAAAATGCATTTATTTCCCACTTCAAAGGCATTAAGCATTATTGTAACATAACTGTGTCCAGTAACATTATCATATTAAGAATAGAATGGGGGGGGGGGGGAGAGGGAGACGATATTCCTGGTGGTCAGAAGACATGGGTTCTGGACCCAGCCCTGCCACTCACTGGCTATGTGAATATAGAGCAATTACTTAACCTTTCTGGGCCTTGGTTACCTTATCTACAGAATTAGGAAGTAGAATTCAATAACCTTGGGAGCTCCTTCAAGCTTCAACATTCTTCAAATTATTTAAACAGTGAAAATATCAGAATGCACCATCTTTTGTAACTCTTGTAGGGCAAATTCCTAGGCAAGCATAGAAGTGTCTTTTTGTCATTAGTAATCCACTTCAATTTAAACATACATTCTTCAAGGGAATCCCAAGTATAGGAAACTAGACTAGATCCTGCACATAATAGATCTCTAGTTCATGTTTAGACTTGATGTGGAGAATTTCTGTGGACTCGAAGCTACAAGAAATCTTGTAGTTCAATTCCATATTTTAAAAAAATGAAGACCATGTTTATAAGTTAGGCTAGTTGATTACTAAGATTCTAAATAAATCTTGTAAGTCTACCCATGACTCTTTTCCATACTTTTATAAGATCTTGTAAGATCAATCTCCATTTTATACCTGTTGGATAGTTATTTGGCTACCTGAAAGACTGAGTATAAAGGTTATACTTTTTCTCTTATGCATTTTTTCTGAAGACTGGAAACAAGGAGAGTTTGAGAGGGACCCTCCCAGGCACATAGACTCTAAGCAAAATCTGGAGCTGGATTTCATCATTGCCCATCTCTTTTGAGATCTGACAAGCCCAGGATGCATCCCCATTTTCATCCCTCTTCCCATTATCAGATACAGATCAGAAGTTCTTCTCAGAGTGCTCTAGACAACTGGGATGCATAGACGTGAGGGGACTGAATGGGCGCGCCAGCCTGGCATAATGGACCGTCAAGGAGACATACAAACTTACAAGCAGAGGTAAGTGTGGGCCAAATGATTTCAGGAGTTCTTTATCTCTACTCAAGCTTCATGCCTGTAACTCACATACTTCACGCTCTGGTCCCCACAAGAAATCCAAGACATGTGTCTAGGTCAGCAACAGATCACCAGTGCCCCAGGCATCTCTGCCCCTTCCTTTTTAGTTACTGTGCTAATTACTCTCAACGGATGTATCAGTGAGCTCAAAGAGCCCCATTTGCTGCTTGAGGGATTACTGCTGGGACTGCTCCCTCCCCGACCACCCCTCCCAAACACCCCCATTGCCTGGAATTGCATGATGGGAATGTCTTTTGAATCCCTATTTGCTTCCTTTATAGCTACTGCCTATGTTTCCTTAACCCTATGGAATTGAAGCCACTGACACCAGGCTGTGTAGTGAAATCCACATCCTCCAGATCATTTATAAAAATGTCAGGTAAAAAGCCACTTATATATTTGGACACAAAGATCTTTCATTCTTACCCTACTCTTTGTTCTTTCTAAATCAGTTTCTAATCTGTGACAAAATGGGGTCCCAATCTCGTGCTGTCTCAATTTAAGAATAAAACAAAACAAAACACTCTTTGTTGTAGAACCCTGACAAACTTAAAAAAAAAAAAAATCTACATTGGTTCTTCCTTATCTGCTTGCTTATTTTCTCACCCAAAGAAACAAGAGCAAAAAATGCTAGACATGATTTCCTTTTGTAGAAACTTATTTTATCTTTCAGATAGTAAACCTTTTGGGACAGGGGCTTGCTTTTATCACCATAGTCCCTCTTGAATGACATCATTGGTGCAACCATAGATAAATAAGACACACCAAACAAAGAACTGCCTCATTTATTTTTACTCAGCCAAGAACTGATAACCTGAAGTCTCATTCTTTGGCCCTAGGAATTCATCCTTCCTCCTCAGATAATAAGGCCATTCACAGCTGGAGTTAGACCTATGTCTTGCTGTGCCTTGTGTTTGCTGATAAAGCGGCTTAGAGTGCTGTGAATCTGTTGTGCCCAGGATACCAAAAGAACAGCAGATGCCTGGATGGGGGTGAGTTTGACTCAGTGACTTGCATCTGCCTGCTGAGTTCCTGCTCCAGGCATCACAGCTTTGTTTCTTTAAGCAACAGGCCAGAGCTACAGCATCATCAGAGTTCTGCTCCTTGTGATCAGCCCTGCTGGGTTCCTCCATTACTTTCGTGTACAAAGCGGGGAGAGGAGAGCAGTATTTGCACCAAATGGAAGGACATATCAGTCAAACTTGTGCAGTATTGTGAAGGTCAATTCTTGTTCTCCAACCCCTCCTCCTTGACCTCTTTAGCTCATAAATAAATAGCCTCAGTGAAAAGGAGGCAGCATAGTACGTGCTTAGTAAAAACACTGGTTCTGAAATGTGAGTGCCTGGGTACCAATCCTACTTCCATGAAATTTGGCAAGTCTTTTGTACTCTGGGCCTCAATTTCTTCAACTGCAAATCAAGGAGACTAGAATATATGGCCTCTGATCCTATAAGAATAGGCTCCTCCTTTTGGGTGACTACTTTTTCTTATCTCTCCTTGCCTTCCCATTTCTTTAGTCAATGAGTTAAAGGGATTTAATAAATTTAATTATTTTTACTAAAAGAAGATTTGAGATGAAAATTCATACTTTTTTTCTGTTAGTCTGTTGGGCTTTAAGTCTTCATAATAGAACTATTCACAAATATATTTCCTCTTTCTCTAGTATTCTTTCCTGTAGCATCTCTAAGAAGCTAGTAAGGGTATGTATAAAATTTTAATTTATTGACACTTTTTTTTCTATCTTTGGAAGCGTGTCAGAAGGTAGCAATTCCCCCCACTTTTGAGAGGTTCCTGTCCTCTCTTTGGTACTGCCAGAAGCTTCGGAGTTTCAGTGACAAGTTCTTACCATAAGAAGCAAATATGTCTCATTTACGCAGACCCAGATCAACTAACTAGCCTAGAATGTAATGTCTGATCAGCAGCCAGCGTCAATAAGGACTTTGATTTCTTGCCACTTTCTAGTGTTGCTGTTTTCCAGATACATAGAAAGTAGTCAAGGCTACATTTCTACCCACTTTCATATGCTCAGTATTTCCTATAGGATGGTATGATGTACAGAAATGAACAACACTTCCTAACCATATTGTGTTAGTACTCTGTACCCTTCAGTTAAAACAAATTAAAAACAAAACCTGGGAAGTCCATTCACTTTCTGTTTTGTATTAATACAATTAAATTTAATGAAAGACATTTATATTTTTTCTATTGGTCTCATATTTGAGGTAAAAGAAGTTGATCTAAAATTTTGTAAAATGTGAACATGTATCAGAATGCTTGAAGAAAGTAGAGGGCAGAAACTATCTTCATTTTTGTTTTTGCATCCCTAGTCCTTACAGGGCAATAGTACACCTATTAGGGGCTGAAGAAGTGCTTGCATTCCTTGAGGATTTCATGAGTCCACCAATAAACATTCATTCAGTGCCTACTCTGTGCCCCATACGGTACTAAGCTTTGGAAGTGCAGGTAAGGAAAAGATGAACAGTCCCTCAAGGGATTTATAGAGAGTGTATAACACATACTCATAAGCTGAAAAGGGTGAGAGAGAAAATATACCCAGAGCTGGGGCATGGTGGAGTCCAGTTCAAGGAGTGCAACTGGAGGGAAATGAAAGGCAGAGTGTGTACCAGAACTTTGGAGAAAAGATGTTTTTCAGTCTCCTTCAAGAGAAGACATCTGAGCTTCCAAGCTCTCTTTAAGACTGACCATGCACACACATTCACACCCCCCACCCCAGTGATATTGGACACTGTAAAAATGTAGAGGAAGCTGGTTATTCAATAAATCCCTGAGTTCTAGCTTGCCTCCATAAAGGCATCAGGGAAATTTTCCTTTGGGTGAGACTGGGGCATGTCTCCTAGTTGATCAGAGATGTCATCTTATTCCTATCTAATTAGCTCATTCATTCATATATTTTCTAGTATATTCTAATACATATACACATATACACACATCTGTACATATGTGTGTACATACATATGTGCATATATATATATGTGTGTATATATTCTTTTGATTTCTAGTTGCTTGGATAAATAGTTTTCCTCTGTATTCATTATTTATAATTGTCTTTTGTGTAACCTGGCTTTGGTGGGAAAAAGTCAGCCTTCTAACCATAAACTTTGAGCAATCATCCCCTCTTTAAAGATAATGGCCAGGAAAGTGGCTTTGTTCTGAACCTATATACTCTTACACCAGCAATATTTAAGCGAGGAGGATTCTAATGGAATATCCCTTGCTCAAAGATTGGAGAACATAGTGTCCAGACTTGTGGTCCTTCTGTTCTCCTCAAGTCCAGAATCGAAATCTCCCTTGGAGAGGAGTGGCCAAGATTCCAGAGATGTATATTGATGTCTTCTGTGAGCTGCATTTAGACCGCCCAGTCGGGCATTTGTGTCTAACATGGGAAGCACAAACACCTTATATTTACGACATAACATTTTCATTAATGAGGTCATCCAACTGCATAACCATTAGACTAATACAAAATAATATCCTTTTAGGTATTCACCTATTTTCACAAGAAACCAATTGAAATCATAGAGAAGGCATGAGCAGAAAGAAATTCTAAGTTTTGACTTGTTTTTCCTAAGGGGTTCAGTGGGGATTTCTGTTTCCACATGGGATTTGACTTTGTCCTCAGTTGGCCTCATATTTTGGATTTAGCTGGCATCAAGGGACCCACCCATCTGTTTCTATTATCCCTCCATCTTATCCTCAATAGTCTCCCACCTATAGAACCCTCTCACAAGGGTCTAGAGTCACAAGGCAATGGTGCAGCATAGCTCTGTGCCAGCCAGAAGATAAGAAATGACACTGTCGTGAAAAGAATGGCCATAATTGGAATCAAAGGAACTGTACTGGGATCCCAAACCAGCACTCAATAGCTGTAAGACTACTATTAAGTCCCTGTACTCTTCTAAGATTATCACCTACAAAATGTAGATGATAACACTTGCACTACCTATGTTAGTCAGTCAGCCCATCAAGAAGCATTTTTTAAACTCCTACTGTGAGACAGGCTTCGTGCTGGTCACTGAGAATATGATAAGGCTGTAAAGGGAATACAGTATGTTTATAGTTAACGTGTATAAAAATACACGTAAGTTTACTTGAGAAGGTATATCAGCAAGCACCCCATATCCAGAATGCCAGCTAGCATGGATTCTTAGATCTGCTTTTCTAAAGGAAAGCAACTCAAAATGGGTTAACAATCTCACTTTAATCAAACAAACATATCATTTACCTAGTTCAGGAGGAAAAGTCAGCACCCTGAACTTCAGAGAATACAAGCAGAATAAAAACAGAAATTACAAGCAGCCAAAGAAACAAATCAACAGGCGGCTTCCAACGTCCGACCATCACATCCAAACCTATTCAGTTACCAGAGAGGGAAGCACCAACATCTGGGTTTTTCAAAGCCGGGGGGGCTCAACGGCTGCCCAGAATCTCATCTGGTCAAATCACACAACTCTTCTTGAAGTGTGCCCCAAAGCAAAATCTCATATCAGGGCGTATATATAGCCTTCTCCTGGCTCAGAGAATGTCACAGCCCTCTTGATCGCCTGCCCAATCACAAAGCTACAAGGCATGGGCATTCCTGAAAAACAAGCCTGGTGCCACAGGCTTCACGTGACCACA
>CM053587.1:11318891-11338543 GCA_028646515.1 Pseudochirops corinnae
CAGAGAAAGATCTAGAAAGAACAGAGTTTAAATGGAGACTGAAGCAACCTATATGCTCTCATTCTTTTCGATTTTGATTTTGTCTCCTCTTTCCCATCGTTCACTCCATTGGTTACAACCCTTCTATACAACCAGACTAATGTCCAATGTGGAAGTATTTGCAGATCCTATACTTGACCGCATGTTGCCATGGAGGGAGGGAGGGAGAGGAAGGGGAGAACATCTGAAACTCAAGGGATTGTGGAATTGTAAACTAAAAGTAAGTAAACAAATCAATCAAAAAAATAAAAATAAGGCAAGCGTTCTTGACTGGTGTCTGTGCACTTGATTGGGTTAATATTTTGGTGGTTGTATTTCAATATAACTGGTTTCCTTTGTAATCTCATGCATTTTAGGGTATGCATTTAAGAACATTATTCTGAGAAGTGATCAGTAGGTTTCCACAGACTGCCAAAAGTTCCATGATACACATAAGATCCCTGGTTTTGGGTTTTTTTTTTTTTTTTGCTTATACTTTATTATTTTATTTAACATTTTTACAATGATGAATTTGTTGTTTGTTACTGTTACATGTCATAATTTACTAATGGTTTAAAATTTTGCTTTCTGTTTTTCTCAGTCCAGTGTGATATTAATAACCACTTATCTTGTTAGATGTGTTGTTCTTGGATTCCTTTCTTATCAGTTTTTCCCCCTTTTAAATTTATTTGTTTTTGGTTTACAACATCCAGTTCCACAAGTTTTCAAGTTCCAAACTTTCCCCCCTCCTTCTCCTCCTCACCCCAACCCCATGGCATGTAATCCAATATAGGTTCTACATATACCTTCACATTAAACATTAGTCAAGTTGTAAAGAAGAATTATAGCCAATGAAATGAACCACAAGAAAGAACAAAGCAAAAAAGAGAAAGAGTACAGAGTTTACTTCAATCTGCATTCAGACCACATAATTCTTTCTCTGGATGTGAATAGAAGACACCTGTTCATAATGGAGCATGGCTTTCATGGTATGAGTTATTGACTAAGACAAGGATGTCTAATTTGAGCTCTATTCTAGTGCAGTCCAGATCAGGTTGGCCCAAGAAAAGACCAGAAAGAAACCCTTGAATTGTTTTCCGTTTTAAAGGTCTAGTCTGAAGACACTTCTAGGGATAGGTGAATCCAAAGTAGAGTATATGATTCCAACTCTGAAACAATTGTACAATATCTCTTAACTGCCTAGACAGTCCAAAAGACTCCCAAATGGACCTACACTTCATGGAAAGGGACATTTGAATAGACGTCATGTCTCAGCATGAATTAATATTCTCCAGAGGGACAATGCTCAATTAAAGGTACAAATATGTTACCTACCCTTATGACACACAGCATCCCGAAGAATCCTGAATCACATTGAAGAAAACTTTATATATCAAGAAATAAAGATGCCAAAAAGAAAAGGATCCATTAAATACAGTTTCTTCTCAGGAGAAATAAATTACTATTTGAACATGTAAACTTTGTGTCAGTGACCATATGCTCCCTAAAATAAACAATATCAGGAACCACAAAGAAGAATAGGCCCTCTTAGGAATGTTTAAAAGATTATTGAGGAACATACATTTTAAAGTCTATTTAAATCCTTGATGAAAAATCAATCTGTGTTCTGAAGGAAGGATACTTCAGGGCAGATTTACTAAAATTATTAACTCCTCCCTTCCCCTCCTCCACCCCCCCCCCCCATGCAAGAACATAATTTCCTATTTATGTTATGCATGGAAAAATTCAAACATTCTATTTGTTGCTTCTGTCATGAATTTTTATAAACATTTGCAAAGATTCATCTTTAAAATGAATTTGGTAATGAATGAGTAAACTGTGTTGTCCCAGAAAGAGTTGAATAATCACCTGCACACAACAATCTATTCTAAAATGGCCTAAATTTAGGGGCAAAATGCCCAATTATTTGTAATTTAATGCTAGGTTTCCTGGATTGCACTTACTTTAATTTTTCCCCCTACACTGGGCTGATCTGAAGTGTTTATCTCATTTACGAAAAAAAGGCTTTTCTCTCTGACTTGGCCTTTGAAAGCACGCTAGAACAACAGAGACCAAAATGTGAAGTGAATTCTGTTTCCAGATTAGCTCTGTAGATATTTTCCTCAAACAAAAATTAATGTAAACCAAGCACTGTTAGACCTATGGCCTCTGAAATTATACCTGCAGAGTCAAATTTTATGAACATTGTGCATGTTTATAAAATCCTTTGCTTAAATCAATACCCATTATGCATGAACGGAGAAAAGAGAAAATCCAACAACTAATTGTTGTTGCTGTTTTTTCAGAGGAATAAAAAATGAACGTCCTTCTCCACTGGACTTCTGTCACTTCTCAGTACTTAAACATTGGCAGAACAGTATTACCTCTGTCAGGCCATTGAGATGACCCTTAGCTTAGTGCATATTGTGTCAGATATAAAATTCTTTGATGCACAAAACTCTTCATCACCTAACCTGCGCGCACACACACACACACACACACACACACACACACGCACACACACTTTTCTAGTCTTCTTACACCGTACACACTTCCCCCAACTGCCCACATATGCTTCACTCAAGTGACACTGGTCTCCTGACTGTCCTACTAACAAGATACTCCATCTCTTGACTCTGGGCATTTTCTCTGGCTTGCCCCCCATGCCTAGAAAGCTCTCTCTCCTCATCTCTACCTACTGTCCCAACTAAAGTTTCATCTTCTACAGCAGTGGTTCTCAACGTGTGGGTCACGACCCCTTTGGGAGTTGAATGACCCTTTCACAAGGGTCACTTGGGGTCACCTAAGACCATCAGAAAACACATATTTCCAGTGGTCTTAGGAACTGAGACACCTCTCCTCTATCCATCTCCAGGCGGGTCCGCCCACATATGAGTATTAAGGGGTCGGGGCATTAGGAAGGTTGAGAACCACTGTTCTACAGGAAGCCTTTCCCTAACTCTCTTAATTCTAGTACCTTCCCTCTTTTATGTATTTCCTATTTATCCTGTATATATTCATCTGCACATATTCACTTAATGTCTCCAGCATTAGATTTTGAGCTCCTTGAGAGCAGGGACTGGTTTTTTGCCTCTCGCTATCCCCAGCACTTAGAATAGCACCTGACACGTGGGAGGTGATTAATAAATGCTTACTGACTGGCCACTGTTCCTAACAGTAGCTGCCCACATTTATAATAGCACTGCAGAATTTACGAAGCACTTCAATCAGAAAACATTGAGAGTCATTTGAGCATTATCACCTACATTAGAGACAACGTATATTGTAATGAACAGAATGCTAGGCCTGCAGTCAGAAAGAACTGAGTCTATATCCAGCCTCAGATGCTTATTAGCTGTATGACCTGGGCAAGTTACTTAGCTGCTGTCTGCCTCAGTTTCCTCAACTGGAAAATGAGGATCATAACACCATCTGCCTTCTGAGGCTGCTGTGAGGATCAAATGAGATAATATTTGTAAAAGCACTTAACACAGTGCCTGACACATAATGAATGTGTGTTTCTCCAACCCCACTTTACACATAAACTTAGGCAGAGAAGGAAGTTGTTTGTCCATAATCACAATTTCAGTAAAGGCTAGAACTGGAACTTAAACCTAGGTTGTTTGACTCTAAGTCCATCATTTTACAACACCATGAAATTTTACTAATATCCCCTAAATGTGAAAGAATATGATTCGTGGAATTTTGTAAAATGTGTTAACTTTTTATGCAACTAGTCAGAACTGAATTAAATTATTAACATATGCTACCTTTTCCTATCAATTAAAAAGCTAGACAAAAAGTCATCCATAACTTAGAGGATCAATTGTGTGTGTGTTTTATCTGAAACAACATTTTATCAACACTTATAATGTGGAATATAAATTGTGGATACCAGGATGCATTGCTTCACATACAGTTGATAACTTCATCTTTCATTTCCCAATCTATGGCAAAGTCAAGACCCAAACTGGATCAATATTGATGGTCATGAAACCACAAAAAATGTGACCACCAATATCTGGAAGAACTGATTTGCTGGTTTGGAAGTGGTCATAGTTTGCAACTCAGTGGCACATTTAGATAAATTCAGCAGCTCTGGAATCTCTTTCCAAGTAGTTCTGCACAGGGGATCCATTGATCTACTACCTCATTAACTCCCCTTCTGGTAGGATGACCCATTTCATAGATTTCTTAAATCACAGAATTTGAAAGTGACCTTAGAAATCATCTATTCCAGTAACCTTTTTTGCTGGAGGTAATGCCACTGATTACCAGTTAGTCAGCAAGCATTTCTTAAGTACCTACTCTATGCCAGGCCCTATGATAGGTGCTAGGGATAAAAAGACATCCTCCACCCTTGAAGAACTCAGTCTACAGGTGATTCAACATGCAAACAACCATGTGCAAACAGACTGTAGATAAAATGGAGGTAAGGGCGAAGGACCAGGATTTTCTTTAGAAAGTGGAATTGAAGAAAGTCAAAGGTGGAGTTGAGGAGGTAAAGCATTCCTTGTGGGAGGGACAGCCAGCAAAAACACCTGGAGTCTGGTATTGGAGTGTCTTGTGTGAGGAGCATCAAGGAGGCCATCATCACAGACTCCACTACGAATACGAATGAATGGAAAAATGAGGCATTTAAATGCTTGCGATATCTTTTCCATTGTGCTGAGTGTAGGAGATACAAACAGAAAAATAAGACAGGCTCTGCTCCCAGAAACATCAAAGCCAGACTATGACGCCTGGGTCTTCTGGCTCCTGCTCCATGGGACATGCCTCTGTAGCAAAGGTATCAAACAAGCAGCTGACAGCTGCATCCCTCCTGAGGGCAGCAAACCAGATTGAGATGGAATGGGGAAATACTCAACAACAACAATTAATTATATAGATATAGATATAGATATAGATATAGATATAGATATAGATATAGATATAGATATAGATATAGATATAGATATATATTTACAAAGAGAGAGAGATTAGTGTATGTATATTGGAATACAGATGTTTATACACACATATATGTATTTATGTATGTACATTATATGTATATATATATATATATATATATATATATATATATGAACATAGATAATGTTAATATGTGCTTTTCTAAGTCTGTGCAGACAAAAAGCATCCTTCTGGATCATCTATGTGAATTTGTCACCTCTGCCCTACAGCCACACTGTATCCCTTGTGAGAAACTCAGCCTTCACACTCTTCCCACATCAGTCTAGCAATAGTTCACCTTCCCATATGGTCGGTAGGATTAATGATTCCCCTATGTGATGCCTAGCATTTTTTCCCTTCTAAAAGCTAAAAAAAAGAAAATGTTGTTATTGTTAGTGTTGTTTTACTTTGAACTTCAAAGGAATTGAAGCAGCCCCTAGATCGCTTAAGTAGGAAAACCAATCAGTACCTTAGATTCCATTCTTACCTCTGAGTATTAATGGCCCCACCTAAAATAACAAATTCATGTAGAACAGGAAGAAATTATCTAAATAAGGCTGAAAATGCAATGCTTCTCTGCCTCATGGGGATCTTAGGTAAAGCATTTTTGGTGGTCTGATGTCTTTTCTTCACTCTCTAAATCCCCAATGGTACTTTGCAACCAAATCTGGTGACCAATGAACTGTTTTTCACCTGAGAAATAAGATGTTTTTAGGGCTCTGTAACAGTCAAGGACCAGCAATTCTGAAGTGCATATTAGCATCCATGAGCAGTCCTCAGAACCACTAATTGCACCTGAGGAAGTTCAAGCCTACTGAGCCAACCTGCAGCCCATTGGAGATGAGCTCAAAGTAACACTCACATTCCAAAACTGGGAGCCAGAAGGCCTTTTCTCTATCAATTACACAGCACTTAACTGAACTTCCTCCTCACCAAGAGAGTGAGGGGATAGTCTGCCCCCTGCCAATATGCCGTATTGGTTTCCATAACAACCCAGGAAAACCCCCTGTGAAAAGTAACTGTAAATATACTCTCTCAGGGCAGAGGCCAGATCCAAAATCTTGCAATTTGTGTACATTTACTAACTTTAGACACAAAAGATAATAAACAAAGAGCAAGAAGAGATACCACAGAGAGTTTAAGTGCAAAGCAGAACACCTAGGGCCCAAGCGAGCCCTTCCAGTCTGACTCAGAAATGAGTCTTTGGCAGGTTAGACGTATGTATCCGTCCACATACACCTGGGATTCTCAGAGAGTCATGGAAAGCTGGAATGATTTAAAAAAAAACACCTTAGAGGTCACCATTTCAACTTCCTCAGACTTCCCCATTTACAGAGGCCCTGGAGGCAAAACAGGCTAAAAGCCTCAAGTCTCTCAGCTCATTCACATAAACAAGAAACTGTAGGTGAAATCCTCATTTCATCTGGGTTTTTCCTGAGGACCTGAAGAGTTAATTTAAAAGTAAACAATAGAATGGTGAAGTGATAAAATGGGAAGAAGCCCAGAGGCATGAGGAGTCCTGGCCTCCCTCTATGTTTTAGTTACAGACCTTGAGAAAATCTCATAAAACCACAGAGCCTCATTTAAAAAAAAAATTCTGTCAAATTAGGTCCGCTTAACCTGACGGGATTGTTGTTGAGGACCCAAGGGGACAATTTATCTGAAAGCATTTTGTAAATGGTAAAGTGTCACATAAACGTTAGTTTGGAAAGACCCTATGGTTTAAATCCAGTTAAATTATTATCAGTCTGGCTCAACACACTTGCTAGGATTATTATGAATGACTCTCCTCCATTCATTCTTCTGTGCAGCCCAAAGGGCCTTCGTGTGTGTGTGTGTGTGTGTGTGTGTGTGTGTGTGTGTGTGGGTGTGGGTGTGTGTGGGTGTGTGTGGGTGTGTGTGGGTGTGTGGGTGGGTGGGTGGGTGTGTGTGTGGGTGGGTGGGTGTGGGTGTGTGTGGGTATGTGTGGGTGGGTGTGTGTGGGTGGGTGGGTGTGGGTGTGTGGGTGTGTGGGTGGGTGGGTGGGTGTGGGTGTGTGTGGGTATGTGTGGGTGGGTGTGTGTGTGTGGGTGGGTGTGGGTGTGTGTGGGTGTGTGTGAGTGTGTGTGGGTATGTGTGTGGGGGGTGGGGGGGTGTATGGAAGCGTGTGTATCATCTGTATATACACACAGAAATATACATGTGTGCATGCATATGTTGTGTAAGTGCATATATACAACAGACATTGTTATATGTGTATAAATATGTGTGTGCATATATATATATATATCTACACACCTATATGCCTATGTTGTATACATACACGTGTGTATTGTTTCCGTATATACGTGTTGCCCCCCACAGCAGACTATAAATTCTTTGTATTCCATCTGTATCTTTGTAACTGCAGCACTCAGCAAGGTGCTTGGCATATAGCATTGGCATACAGTACTACTGTATGATCCGTATGTGTATATACATATGTGTATTCTAGAACATTTTTAATTCTATCAAAAAAAAGAACTAAGTCTTCTAAGTTTTCAATTTGAAATTCCTTCACAAAGGGCTGTCATCATTCTAGAATGTTAACTCGGTTCTAGGAATCCTCTCAAAATCTGGATGTGTCTACAGTGCGACTGCTGAAACTAGGCTGGATCTTTCATGATGCTTAAGGAGTCTTTTCTCCATGCTTTACTCAGACCAGCTCTTACTTATGACACAGGTCTTTATGTTTCAAAGACTAGAGTTTTAGAAGGCTGGGTAAAATCTATCTAGCTACAAGTGCATTGCAGTGGATAAATTAAGAGTATTAAAAATAGAGTAGCCCAGGGAATATATAAACTAGAAATAAAGAGCTTGAAAAAAAAACAACAAGCATATCATTGCTCCCTAAACTCCTTCTGAACGTTCTGTTTCCCAATAATCACTCTTTATATGCCACCCACACAGACTATGGAGGTTTTACATAAAAATCCATATTTCTGGAGTTGACTAAAGTTTTTTCCAGGGGCTATCTCGCTCTGACTGCTAAAGTGAGTAAGAATCCTAATCTGGGACCAGAATTGATCAAAACATTTTCCTTCTCAGTCTTTTATCCTGATTCTTGAATGCCTCAGAGAGGAAAAGTCAAACGAGGAAAAAATAACCAGCAAAGCTCTCTCAATCACATTCAGGATACAGTCACAGTGAAGTTATCCAGAGACTAGTCACCATGTTAGTAAATTATCCAGTCTCAAATGTTTACATCCCTATAGGGGAAGATGATAAGCGTAACTCCTAAGAACTTTATCATTATTAGGCCAGTTGGGAGTCTGTGTAGACAGAGGGCACGGATATGAGTTGACTATGATGGGATGGTATCAAATAAATAAAATTAAGGGGTGGGAAGAAGGAATGCATTGGGATAAGGGGAAAAATAGAGGGAAAAAAAACCAAGAAACGTGTCACATAAAAGAGGTATGAAAGGAAGAGATTTAACAATGAAGGGGAAAGTAGGGGAAGGGTGGTGGGCAACATTTGAACTTTACTATCATCAGAACTGTCCCAGAGAGTGAATAACATACTCGTTCGGCTGGATAGAGAAACCTTTCACTACAGGGAGGCAGGAAGAGAAAGGGATAAGAGACGGGAAAAGGGTTGACAGAAGAGAGGGCAGATTAAGAGAGGTAGTCAGAAGAAAACAGGCTTTTGAGGAGGTGCAGGGTAAAAAGACAAAGAGAAAAGAACAAAGAAATATTAGGATGCAGGGGAATGTGCAGTTAATAAGGGGAACTATGAATATGAACAGGAACTGATTCTCAAGAAGCTTTCCAAATTTATTTAACAGATAGATAGAGAGAGAGAGAGAGAAACAGACAGACAAACAGATAGATAAACAGATAGATATTCTTCCCATAAAACTTATAAAAATCCAAAATAGCATAGTAGAAAGTCTATTTGATTTGCAAGGACTGATTCTGGGACTTATTAAATATGTCCTTGGGAAAGTCATTCAATCTCTTGGAGCCTAGGCTTCTTTATCCATGTGGTTGCTCTGTGGATCAAACAAGACATGTTCAAACACTATATATGTTTCAGATACTTTTAGTCCTGTAAGAAAAGTAGTATCTTTTCTCTAAGAATAATGAAAAGTACCAGCCTTAACAGCCCAAGACTCTCTCAGAGAAAGTGGTTGTGTTAAAATTTCCAAAGAAATTTGTACACCTCCAAAATTAGAAGACAGAGACACAGAGAGATCCTTTGATGACACAAAGAAAATAATTAGCACTCTTCTGGATGGGCCTGATACACCCAGGAATTTACTTATTTTCCCAGAGGAGTACAGTTTGAATTTGGTTTTTCATCATGGAGCATTGAAGAAAACAGTATAATTCCCTAGAGCTGGAATGGAGCCACTCCTCATTCTTACATTTTTCCTCCCAAGCCAATAGGTCTTTATCACCAGCTAAACTTTGGCTGCCTCTTTCCTTGTAGCATGTTTCAAGAGAAATAGCTGAGTGTGTTGGGATCTGTAGCTACAGCTGAACAACTGTGGGTGGGGATTTGTGAGCTGGCTCTTGCTGCCTAGCTGGACTTGACTTCAAGGGAGGCCCAGGGCCAATTCAGTCTAAGTATTACAGGCACACTTCCAGACAATCAGTGATTATGTTTAAGGACCATAACATGAGAGCAATTTAACAGGGCCAGTGAGTGTTCCCAATAGGTAAATTAATGAATGAATGAGTGTGTTCTCATTTATTCCTTTTCAGAATGCAGCTGTTAGGAGAGAACACCCAGGCACATCTTGCCTTGGGGTAAGATCACTCATCCTCAGGTGCTCCTCAACCACAGGCAGAAAATGGTGGCATAAGGCCTACATTCCAAAAACATTTGGAATGATGGAAAAAGAAATGTATTTAACTCTTCTTCTTAAAGTCAAGTTTAAGGTGGAGGTAAAAGGTATAGTTCTCAAAAGCAAAACTCATGTTCTGAATTACATATTTATTAAATAAAGGATAATTTCTTTTGGATATTCTTCCAAAACCTCTTTCCCATGCCTCAGTCTAGACATGCCTTGCTAATACAAGTAAAGTCCTCATGAAGTAAAAGGATCTGTATCTTTTAAGTTTTGTTGTTGATGTTCAGTCATTTCCATCATTCCTGACCGCATTTGGGCTTATTTTGGCAAAAATACTGGAGTAGTTTACCATTTTCTTCTCCAGCTTAATTTTACAGGTAAGAAAGAGAGGCAAACGGGACTAAGTGAATTGCCCAGGGTCTGAGGCCGGTTTTGAACTCGGGAAGATGAATTTTCTTGATTTCGAGCCCAGCACTCGAGTTTTGAGTTTTGAGTTAGGGTGGAATAAAAGGAGGATAGACACCATATGATTTGCTCCATTTTTGAATTAGGGTTTTCAAATGTACACGACAAAATGAATGAGTGCCTCCTCTCAAGGCTTAATGAGATGCTACACATGTGATGTTTATACCTACATCACAGCAGGAGGAAAGAAGGGACCTTAGAGATTATCTGGGTCAATATCCTCATTTCCCAGATGGGGAAACTGAGGCCCAGAACAGTGAAAAGATTTGGTCAAGGTCATACGGGCAGTAGGGCACAGGGCAGGCTTTTAGTTTAGTTCCTCTGACACCAAATCTGCCTATGAAGCATTAGAGGTGAAACTTCCCCTGCTCAACATTCATAATCCACATTTTTCCCCAAAAAAGATGTCATTAAGGGACGAGTAAACTACCTAGAAAAAAGCTAATGAGGATCTAATCTAGATATTGGCTAGGTTTCACTGGATGGATCTTTTTCCTTGAAACACAGATGGCAGCAGTATGTGGCCACCTATTGACTACTCATTTCAAAAGGCATCATGTCTATTGAATTCCGGTAATCAAAGGTTGCTGGAATCCTCTTTAAAGGAACACTGTGACCCACAGCGAGATTACTCCATTCAGATGAGATGTTCACACCCATTGTTAAGTTTAAAATGCCATTTCTGAATGATAGATGGCTTCTTACTCTTAGTAATTTGTGCCAAAATAGCCCATAAAGTAGCTTTGGAAAACAATTACAGTTTATGTCATATATCTCCTACATGCTACATCACGACACAGAAGCAAAAGATTTCTGCAAAACTAAGGAAGTAAATAAAATAAATACTCCTTCAATCTCTTCATAGAGAAATGTTTAAAAATGAATCATTCCAATTATGAATGTCTTATATGAGAAGACTGTAGAGCCAGAAAGAGCAATGGCAGAAGCCACAAGACAAGGACAAAATCTTGTAAGACATAGAAGTCAGAAACATAAAGTAACATCCAAGAAAACATCACAGGACTGAAACTGAGTCAACCCTGATAGCTTAGGTTTTATTTGTTCTCTTCAAAAATTATCTTTGTTTCCAAATCTTAAAGTATATGTGTGGAGAGAGAAAGACAGAGAGGAGAGAAGGGGGGAGGAGGAGAGCACCAAGACTCTAAACTGTAGAACATTGCCTCACTTCAACCAATGCAAATCAACAATTGTTATGTATTTCTAGACCATTGGCTTGATCATTTTTATAGTGAAGAAACTCCTTCAGACAATATGGGTTTACACCTACTTTTCAACTTACAAACTTAAAATTGCATCTCTCTCTCTCTCTCTCTCTCTCTCTCTCTCTCTCTCTCTCTCTCTCTCTCCCTCTCTCTCTCTTTCTCTCATCTCTCTGTATACACACACACATTATAGATGTGTATATGTATATTTATATATATGTGTATGTATATATGTGAGTGTGTATACAGAGAGAGAGTGAGAGAGAGAGTGAGAGATATGTATACACATATTTGTATGCCCCTTCCCAAAACATCTGAAATGCTGTGTTGTAAAAGAATGACCTTGTTTAGACTGGGGTCCCTTTCAAATGGGAGGCTATATATCTATGGATATAATTATGTATTCATGTTTCTATGAGTTTATGCAAACTCATGTATATGTATATGTGCATTTGTATATATAGACATATATGTATGTGTATATATGTGTGTATATATATATATATATACATACATATGCATGTCAAGTTGGCTAAAAGAATAGCGCTAGTTGGTTGAAATCACTGGATATGATTCCAGTGGCTCCCTACTAAGACTCAACCTGTACCCAGTTCCCAGTCCATTAATTGCAATCAGAAGTCAAATGTCCCAGAAGTTCCTTTGTTAAATAATATATAAACTATGAAGGTCATTGAAATTATGAGGGAGAGGAAAGAATACGACAAGAAAAAAACCATCTGAGAAAATAAATCAATTCCTGTTCTTTTGGGAGTCTACAAATTATAAATATGTTCCTAAATATATAAAGTAGAAAAATGGAAAGAAATAATCCATTTGCACTTAGCAAAGGTCCCAGGTTTTACTAATCAATAGAGATAAAGTTCACAAATCCAGATTGATGATGTACTTATCAGAATGTCCACAAAAGGAAAAGAAATGACATGTACAGGTTTGACAAGATTTTGTTGTAAGTTGCTAAAGTGAAAATAAACTAACCAACAGAAATCAGGTGAGGTATTTGTTAATGTTCTCAGCTGTCACTTTTTCTGACAAAACACTAGGAGCAGGGTTCACCCAGTCTTTCCTGTAGGGCTTTCCATATAATATATATTCAATGTCCCCAAGGGTAACATGCAGTCTGAATGGATAACATGCTTTATAGATTCCAAACTGTAGCTATTCCCTTATAATACAGAAATGCATAAATTTTTTTAATTGGGACCACAGAGGGCATCTACGACTATGAATCCCCTCTTTATCTTGGAAGTGAAAAATCAAAAGGAAGCTGTTCTGGAGAAATTGTATTGAAACAAAATGTCAAAATGGAATCTGGGCCATTGAGGATTCTTGGTGTTCATTTGGGAGGCGAAACACAGATCGTACCTCCACACCACAAGGAAGTCATGAAATTAAAATAAAGAATGTGGGAAGGAAAGTAAATGTATTGGATGCTGAACAGTAATTTTAAAAAAGGTAAAACTATTCAAGCAACTTCTGGAGTTGGTTTTCTTTTGCGTTAATTATATATGTTTCTCATCAAAATGTGTATGTGATCTTGCCAGTGCGAATCTCGAACAGCAGAGAGGATTCAAGATAAAGCTTATGCAAGGAGAACAAGGCCTAGCCATGATCAATGAACAATTATTTTATATTTTAATTTGTGTGGATGTCTATGTGTGTGTGTCTATGTCTCTGTATGTGTATGTATTTATGTGTGTGCATGTTTCTTTGTGATGGAGGGCTTGTCATAACCCTTTGAGCTAAAAGTTCTCAAGCCAAGAACTGTTAAGGATGTAAAAAATTAAATTGTGCAAGGGCATTGAGGTGGCACAATGGACAGAGCACTGGCTCTTGAGTCAGGAGGACTGGAGTTTGAATGTCACCTCAGACACTTGATGTGGGGGACCAAATCTAACAGATTCTTGAGCTTGTGTCTGAGTCCAGAGACTTGAGACTTGCTCGGAGTCTGGACTTGTTGACTTGTTCGAATCCAGGATGGTGCAAAGTCCCCTCTGGACAGGTGCGCCATATCTTTTCCCTCTAAAGCAGTGGTTCTCAACTTGTGGGTTATGTTCAATATGTAACAATGAAAAGAAATCCTGCATATCAGATAGATTCATAACAGTAGCAAAATTATAGTTATGAAGTAGCAACGAAAATAATTTTATTGTTGGGGGTCACCACATGAGGAACTCTATTAAAGGGTCACAGCATTAGGAAGGTTGAGAACTACTGCTCTAAAGAGTATGTGGCAATCAGTATCAAGAAATATTGCAGTCTGGGCATGCAGGAAGCAGCTTGCTAGTCAAGGTCTTTGCTCATATCTATGTTTAGCTGAGTGCATTTGTGAGAAACTGGTGATCCTAAGTTCACTGTAAAACTTTCCATGTATAAACAAGAAAGGTATATAACCAACTATACTACTCCGTTAAACCAGCATTGTCGCCTAACTATGCTCACCTAGCCCAAATCTTTTGTTCACCATCGGTCCTACACAGTCAGTTGCTGGCAACGTGACACTTACTAAGTGTGTGACCCTGGACAAGTCACTTAACCCCAATTGCCTCACCAAAAACAGAAGATTAAGTCAGGTGGTGACTTGTAAAGGTCAGTCTTACAACTTATTAGCAACCAAATCTGTGACTAAAACTAAGGACTACTCTGTTCTAAGTGGACATTAAAATAAAGATAAGAGTTAACTAAATTCTCCTACATTGCCGTATGATGGCATAGAAGTGATCCTGAGCTCTTAGAGGCTGCAGTAATGAAGCATATGCTCCAGAACCTTCTAAGTGGGAAAGGCTTCAGGTGTTTCTTACCTCTTGACAGAAATGTATAGGGAATTTTAGAATTCAAACTGGAAGGGACTTTAGAGGTCCCTGAATCCAAATCCCTCATTTTACAGATGAAGAAACTGAATAATAGAAAGATTAAGTGACTTCCCCAGGGCCCCAAGGCCAATATGGCTCTAAGAATGTGAATGTAGATCTTTAGAACTCCAGGTCGAATGTCCTATCCATTAAATAAGAATAATTCAGTTGCTGTCAAAGACCATCAATAAACCTTGGGGAGGGAATGCATTATATATCAGTGGGTGGATATGCTGCAGAAACAAAATCAGAGATGCTTGAATTATTGCAGCAAAAAGTATGGACCTGATTATGTTACACATAAAAATATCAAAAATTGTAAATTTAAGAAAAATAAACCTGCAGTATCTTGGTCAATTGGGATGGTGACTTCATTCCCAAAGCAAAAAGAAGTAAAGTGTAGAGAAAAAACACTTCAATGATGTTGAGAAATTTAATGACAGATTTCCTAACTCCAACAAAGAGCAAGTTGCATTTGTATCCCTTCATCCTTGCAGCAAAGATCTCACAACTTTCTGGAACGAGAGAAAGAAAGATTTAAGAGACTGGTTTCACTAACCAAATGATAAAAAAAGGCAACATTAATATGAGTAGCAAGTTAATTACATAAATTAAATCTTAAGTTTAAAAATGGAGGGAGTAGAAAAACCATTCAGTATTTGATTGCCTGAGAGTCTCAGAAAACACTTACTGGATAAGCTATGAGTAATGAAAAAGGAACAAGACATTCTAGATCAGATTCTGCCACATATTTGCTGAATAGCAGCCATTTTATTCAGTCAATAAAATTCGATTCAGCCCCTACTATGAGAAAGCAACATGCTAGGGATGGTAAGAGATGTAAGCATATATGATATACAGCCCCTGATCTCACAATGAATAATTTAGCGAAATTAAGTTTGAGTTGTCCTTTTATATAAGAAGAGAATCTATTGATTAGCTTGCTAAAATGTAATCACCAGGTCAAACAAGGATAATCATTTCAGAGTAAACAGATAAAACAAAATTATAGCTTTCTCCACGTGTGGGTATGGATTCTTCTACACTAGCTCACCATTAGAGCTATTTCCATGATAGCATATCCTAGTCTTCAGTACACTAGATCAGAAATTGCCATCTGCAACTCACCACTAGCTGCATCTTCTAACCTCCACCAACCCTGACTTGGTACTCTATTTGTCCATCTCTGTCCCTTTGTCTATGGCCCTGTCCTCAACTCTGTGTCTCTCTCTTCTGCTGTCTCTGCTTCTGTCTATCTGTCTCTATCTCTCCTTTCATCCCTCTGTGACTCTTTGTCTTTGTCTCTCTTCCTCTCTCTGTCTCTGTCTCTCCATCTCTGTGACTTCTGTCTGTCTCTCTACCTCTGCTTCTTTCTGTCTTTCTTTATTAGTCTGTCTCTCTGCCTCTATTTCTGTCTGTCTTTATCTTTATCTCTCCGTCTCTGTTTCTGTCTTTCTGTCAGTCTCCATTTTTCTCTGTCTCTGTCTTTATCTCTGCATCTATCTCCATTCTCATTTCTCTGTTGAGAGAGAGAGAGAGAAAGAGAGAGAGAGAGAGAGAGAGAGAGAGAGAGAGAGAGAGAGAGAGAGAGAGAGAGATGGGTGGGATCTCACACAAAGAAAAGGGTCAAAATACAACCTGCCTTTCATGGGAACTAAAAAATCTACCTGCCACTAAATTCCCCAATATGATTAAGAGTTTCTCTTGATTCTTTATTTTTTTTTCTTTGAAAATGAAGTCACCATTCACCATTTCCAAGGGTCAGTATGTTAAAGGTTTATTTTTCTTAAGTTTAGAACACTTTTGATGTTTTTATGTATAACACTTGTTTGATCTTCTTTTCAACTCCTTCACCTTTATCTGCTACTTGCCCTCTTCACTATGGGTTTTCATAGGTTGTGGTTTTTTTTCTGTTTTTTAATCTTTTCTCCTCAGCAAAACCTTCCTTCCCCATCAATCTTTCAATATGAGCTGATTTAAAGCCTGCCTCCTGAGTGGTTATACTCTCTTGCCTTCTTAAAGTTGCAAAGCACATATATAAATTAAGCCATAAAACAATTTTTCGTTGTCTGTGACTAGTCTTCTTTCTGTAAGTAATCCAGCAGCAGATCTATTACCTGCTTCCTAAGTGTGCTCCACCTGTCCCTTGGGACCAGCAAGGGTTCTCATCAGAAAGATCATTCACCATTTGGATGGGAGCCATATATAACTAATGTACAAGAACATTGGTATGAGATGCTACGTGAACAGCTTTACACTATTTTCTAACGACTCTAAATGTTCCGCAATTTTGCTTTCCCCATTTGCTTAATTTTCATTTCCTTCTTTCTTTCTGCATCTTCACCACCTTGCAGTAGCTAGATGGCACAGTGAATAGAGTGCCAGAATGTCAAAGTGATTGGCCTGGAGTCAAGAAGACTCATCTTCCTCACTTCAAATCTGGCCTTAGATACTTACTAGCTATGTGACCCTGGGCAAGTCACTTAACCCTGTTTGCCTCAGTTTCCTCATCAGTAAAATGAGCTGAAGAAGGAATGACAAACCACTCTGTAGCTTCTCTAAGAAAACCCATATGGAGTCACAAAGAGTCTAACACAATTGAAACAAGTGAAAACAACATCTTCACCTCCAATTTGAGTAACAAAAATGACTGGTGGCTCATCTGCCATTTTGACATCATCATATTATCACACTGCCTTCCTTTTTTCTTCCATTTATATATATTTGCCCTTTGATTTATTAATATTTGCTTCCATTTCTCTAGCATATTCTTTCTTTATTTTAAGTTTATGTGTCAATGTTGTCATTGCCAGACTGTCATCTGGATTTCTTTTAAACTAGTGAATTTATCACTAACTCTTTTGAATCTTTAAGACCTGCTTCTCTCCAATCATATGCTCATAGGATCATGGTGGTAGAAATGGAAGGTACTTCAGAGACCATCAAGTCCAGCCCTCTTACTTTATGAATAAGAAAACTGAGGCCCAAAATTGGGGTGATTTGTTCAAGATCACACAGTTAGTAAGCATAAGAAGAAGGATTTGTATCAAGGTCTACAGAGTCAGTGCCCTTACCATGTTGCTTCTCGTAAACCAGGTCTATATTTGCTTATGAAAGAGTCTATGAACCCTACATACAATGAAGGACTACTTGGGCAGCCTATTCTCACCTGTTTTTATAATTTATTTTCTTTCCTTATCTACTCTGTGAGTGTATAAATGCTAGTCATATTTACTATATTCTCACATTTCAGGAATTTGCTTAGCATACCTACTTTCTCATGTCTACAGATTGCTTTGAGAATAAAATAAACATATTTATGGTACTTGATGCATATGTGATGAAAACGGAATCCAATGGGCTTTTACATATGATGTCTAATGTAGGTGATACATTTAGGGTCATGAAATTGAGTAAAGTACAAGATCCCAAAGTGCCCATTGTTCATTAATTACCACAAAAATAGTAGCTTTTATTTGGTAGAACAAAATGGTATATTGAGGATACTCTACCAGAAAGATGGCTTCTGTGCATGTTTCAAGATCATGTGAAAGATACAATAACAGAGAGAACTTTGGGTAGAAATCCTTTCACTTTTAATATCAAGTGAGACGTAAACTAGGGATAGAGATGCTCATCAAAGAGCATCTGTACCATCAGGGGAAATGTCCAAGAATGGCTAAACTGAAGATGGATGTCATATGTTACTGCTCAAGGTTGGTATGTATCGAGCTCCAGAACACTGCACAACCCCTTAAATGAGATCCCTGAGTCACGCAAAAATTTGACCTAATATTCCACTCGGGAAAACTCAAATAGACAATGCCTATTGCCCAGACTATGGTATGCAGCACAGCTGTTTGAACTATGAGCTCTGCCTTGAGTTGAATATGAAGAAGAAAACTAAATGTAAGGCATTAGAGAAATTGTGGCAAGTTCTTGGTAAGTTCAAGTTTTTCTCTGAGTCAAAAACACATCATTTTAATACTGGTATTTCTTAGGGATATCACAATGGCAAAGAGTCCTAATTGAAGGTCATACAAATGACAATGCGAAGATGCACATGAACATAAAGGAGTCACAGAAAAATATCAATGATGAATTGCATTCAAGAAGCAGTGAAAAATACATCAGAGAAATCTATGACAGTGTAAGGTAGTAAGATAAACACATTAGTGAAGGATGGGCAGTCTGCATGCTTGATCAGTATGCAAGCAATATTAAGAGACCTTACAGACTGTGCCCAGCATGTTAGGCAGGACCCTGAGAAGAAAATATTGGAAGATATGGGCATGATTCACCTCAGGTGGAAAGCCCTGAATGGCTTGTTACCTGTACTGCAGCAGGGAGTGCCCACATTGATGGGATCTGAAGTTTTAAAGTTTAAATAATTTATTCACTGTGCATAGGTGTGAAAGCTATTTCCTTCCCTCCTCTAATTTGTTTATGATATGAATTTTTAAAATCTAGGTCATGTATCTATTTAGGACTTTTCATAATACATGATGTGGGATATTGGTCTAAGCCTAATTCCTGTCAGATTGCTTTTCAATTTTCCCAACAGTTTTTGTCTGATAGTAAGCTCTTAACCCTGTAGTTAATGCCCATGGGTTTATTAAATGCTATGATGCCATGGGGCTCTTTTCTACCTCTTTCATCTTGTGCAGACGCCAAGTAGTACTAACTATTCTGTTCTGTAATAGTCACAAACTACACAGGTCTCAGGCCTGTTACAAAGCTCCTGTTGCTGGAATTGGCTACCTGCTATATCTATCTTGACTTTCACAATGACTGCAATAGGAGCCCTTGTTCTGGGCATTTTGAAGGATCCATTGGTGCTGGGGCTTCCAGGAGGTGTAAAGAGATGGGACCAGAATAAAGCCAGAGAGGTCAAGAAGAATGAAAACTGAGAAAAGGCCATCAGATTTGGCACTTCATAGCTTTATCCTTCTTGACCACTCTGCAATATCTGACCCAGTTGGCCAGCCCCTCTTTCTGAAAAATCTTCATTCTCTAAGATTTTGTACTATTACCCTCTTGGGTATCTTCCAACCAATGTAACTGCTCCTTCTCAATATTCTTTTGAGGATTTTTACCTAAATTACTCTACAAACTCTGATCATACATCCTGGCTCTATTCTGGTTCCCACCTCTCTACACTATTCGTTTTCTTGTGTATTGATGTAACAGTAAGCACCCTAGCATACCTAGGGCGGCTACTAGCACAGGTTCTTAGATCTGCTTTTCTAAAGGAAAGCAACTCAAAATGGGTTAACAATCTTACTTTAATCAAACATATCATTTACCTAG
>CM053587.1:11339043-11370447 GCA_028646515.1 Pseudochirops corinnae
ATGTGTCTGTGATTGTGTACAGGTTTTGCCTGGTTCTGCTCTTCTCACTTAGCATTAGTTTGTATAAGCCTCTCCAGGTAAATATGAAGTCCATCTGCTCCTCATTTCTTATAGCACAATAGTATTCCATTACATTCATATATCACAACTCGTTTAGCCGTTGCCCAATTGATGGGCATCCCCTTAATTTTCAGTTTTTTGCCACCACAAAGAGAGCTGCAATAAATATTTTTGTACATATGGGTCTTCCTTCCACTTCTCTGATCTCTTTGGGATACAACCCTAGAAGTGGTATTACTGGGTCAAAGGGTATGCAATTATTTATAGCCCTTTGGAACCAGTTCCAGATTGCTCTCCAGAATGGTTGGATCAGTTCAGAACTCCACCAACAATGCATTAGTAAGAACGCTTGTTTTAGAATCTCCAACAATCGATTCCTACTATAATTGGTCATAAAATTCAGATAAAAATCTCACGAATCTAGAATCAAGGTGGAAAAACAGGGGAGAATCCTGCCCCGTTAAATGAAAAGTCTGAATTGGAGAATATGCACACTTATATTCAATTATGCTGCCATAAACTAAGACATAAAAATATACATAGGAGAAAAATGAGTCTAGTTAATGAAAAATATTAGAAGCCATGATAGGCCCACATTCATAACATCTCACACATTACATTGCATTATGTCATATGCTTTGAACTTTTAAAGTCACTAAAAAATTACTCATAATGAGTGAGCCTGAAAGGAATGGTACTTGTTAAAGCCAGAGTCCCTCTATATACTAATTAGCAGGCTGTTCTTTTGTGCCTAGAAAGTGTAGCATTGACAGAAAATTTCCTGTTGGTGTACTTGGTTGTACTTATGAATAGATGTCATCCTACTTTAGTTTAGTTTTGTTTCTCTCCTTCCTCACTGGCTTGAATTTAGCCTTAAGTGTAACTATTTCTCTTTACCGTCAAATTATGTTATAAATTATAAATACTTTTGATAGATTAATAACCCTCCAATATTTAATTGCTAATACTGTAGTATATAGGATGAAATGTGCTTTTTATTTTGGAAAGTTGCTGAATATTAAAATTGCTTTTCTGATTCCACCGGGTTTCACCGTTGTTTAAGTCAAAATATATCCTTTCATTTAAGTTCCTTGATCCCTAACTCATTTTTTTCCATAGCTTGGATTTTTTAGAAAATAATTATAGACACCATATAAATTTTCATTTATAAAATTATGTTAAAGAATTTTCATGTTAGAATTGATTTTTCCCTTATGATTTGCCTCTATCTCCATGTTTCTAGAGTTGTCAAAGACACTTCTCAGAAAGAATTCTTAGAACCTGGAGAGTTCATTTTAATAGTTTCTAGGCTCAGTTAGGATTGCTCATATAGCACTAGTACTAACTTTCTCTTAAGAAGGAAGTATTGAGGAGGGATCACTCTCTTCTCTTATCAATACTCATAGCACAGTTGCCTTGAGCTGTTATATCCTTCTATCATTTACTAAGTAGGTTGATGAACTCAAGGATTTTTAGACATATAGTCTTCCCTAAGGAGGCAATTGACCTCTGGGAGAGAGACATGCTAAGTCTTTGCTATTGTTGTATACCTGGCAAGATTATAGCTTTTTCTTCTCAAGGCACTGATGGAGATAAAAGTTCAAAAAGTATATGTGTGTTCTGTATTATTAGTATATTTTTACCAGCTGGCCAACAGAATGTACTGCTGCTTGAAAATTTCTGTGTACTAGTAAAAACTGGTACACAATCTCTTTCAAATACATTTTCAGTATCAGCAACCCTTTATAATATAATATGTTTTTGTTTGAAATTTGGTTAAATGTTGACATACTTTAAAAGTCCTTTGTTAATAATTGGGGAGGTGAATTTGTGCGTCACTAAACATTAATGACCAATTGGTATTATGACTTTGGTTTTTCATATGTTATTGGAAATATTTTAAGATTAATTTACTACCCAGATGAAATATATCTAAAGAAGGCAGCCTTAAGACACATGTAATGCATAGAGAATTCTAGGTTTGAAGTTAGAAGGATTTGTGATCAGATTCCACCTTAGGCACTCATAAGGTCTTTAATCCTAGAAAAGTCTCTAAAGCTTTCTTGGCTTCAATTCCTCATTTGTAAAATGGAAGAGTTGGACTCAATGTCCTTTAAGATCCCTTATAGCTCTAGATCTATGGATACTCTGATCAGCATTTCTACAAAACTCTTAAAAGTAGAAAATTGAGCAGTTTTTCAAGTATTTCAGGGAAAAAGAAAAAAAAAAAAAGAAATAACCCAGCAACTTTTCTCTCAAAGTGGGTTCTTAAACTTGTTTTCTTTCATAGGTCCCTTTGGCAGTTTGGTGAAGCCTATGAACCTCTCCTCAGAAAAAATATTTTTAAATGAATAAAATAAAATACATGGAATTACAAAGAAAAGTAATTATATTGACATATAATTATCTACTTAAAAAAAATCATGGACCCCAGGTCAAGAATCTCTGATTAAAGGGGACAATTAATTTCAATTCATTCATTCATTTATTTTTGCTTGGGATATCTGGACAGTTAGCTCAATTTTCCATTTAACTGGGTTCATATGGAGATGAAGAAATTGCATTAATATAGTACAGCTCCATTACAAGGTGCCTGCTTGGTTTTATTGTCTTTTTACCTGTGCAAAGGTGACTCCTTGTAACTCCTGTGTACAGTAGGTTGTGATGTGCTGTGATTGCTTTCAGTTCTCAAAGAGAAATTATAAATGAATATTATACTTCCCTCAAACTATCCACATTACAGTAGATATCTAAGCATTTTTTCTCATCAAGAACAATCCTTGACCCCACCAAAACTTTTTTTTAGATGATAGTCTCTATTCTAAGTTGAGATTTATTTGTTCTACTAAAAAAAACAACTTTAATTATATTTATATCTGTATCTATCCATCTATCTGCCTATCTAATCTCTAGATCAGAGGGACATTTCTGTTACTTTATTTGCAATATTACAAATTTTAGTTACTTTATTTGAATAATTCCAAATATACACATGCACACATATATATGTATGTATACACATCCACACATCCACAAATGTGTGTTCATACACATACATGCATACATGGGAAAATCAACAAAATCAATCTGCATATTGAAAAAAAACCTAAAGTTATGTGCAGTGTTTCCCACTTGTAGACTACTTCCTGTGCAAAGGAACAAAGGAAGGTATCTTCTCATATCTCTTCTTTAGGCCCAAATTCTGGCTTTATAATTTTGAAGCATTCATTTTCTGTTGTTTTGTGGTTGTGTTTTCCATTTAAATCATTGTAGTCACTGTGTGTGCTGTTTTTCTGGTTTTGCTAGTTTTCCTTTGCATTAGTTCATATAAGTTTATTCTTCTCTATATTTATCAAGTTTGTTGTTTCTTAGAGGACGGTAATATTCTATTACGTTCATATACCCTAGTTTGTTTAAGAATTTTGTAAATGATAGGTGTTTACTTTGTTCCTGCTTCTTTGCTATCATAAAAAGTGTTATGAATATTTTGGTGTATAGTGAGGCATTTTTTTTTTTTGTTACTGTCTTGCTTGAGGTGGTCAGTACCTAACAGTGAAACTTCTAGGCTAAAGGGTCTAGACATTCTGGTCACTTCATCTGAATAATCACAAGTTGTTTTATAGAATGGTTATACTGATTGAAATGCCATGCATGAGCAGCTTTACAGAAGAATGCTACTGTAAACAGCTTTTCAAGGTTCTGATTATACAATATAGTGAACGCTCTATTTATTCAATAATAAATCAGAGCAAAACATTCACAGAAAATGAAGGTACAGCATTCACAATGTTACAACTTACCACAGAAAAATCAAAATACAGCATTCACATCAACTTATCACTAAAATGGCCACATACTTTTCACTCTATTGGTCGCATAGTTTTGAACAAAGTACAATCATTTACTCGGTCACTCACTTAGTAACTCAATCATTTAATCAACTCAATCATTCAACCATTCTCCTTAAGGGTCACAAAATATAATAGTCAAAGTTCTCCACTCATGGGGCACACTAAATTACAAATCTTCTCAGTATGTACACAGTATCCAAGTAAAGTCCTCTTTCAGCTTAGCTCGGGGTAGGCTTTTAGATTTTCTGGATCCCCTTCCATGGTCCCAGCTCCTACCTGGATTCACCAAACTGTCACCTGGGTTCAAAGGCAGACAGCTTCCAGCTCCTTGTCCAGCTCTCCGTGCAGTTCCTGTCCCACACTGAAGCTCACAGTGTTCAGTCCAGCCTAAATCCTTCATAGTCTCTATTCTTGGGAAGTCCAGGCTTAACAAAGCTACAAACAAACAAAATACCAACACCACAGTCATGCTTCCTCAGTCTTCTGCAGCTCTGGCTGGTCCTCAGAAATCCTCAGCAGCTCCAGCTGGCTCTCAGACTCAGCAGCTCTTCAGCAATTCCAGCTGGCCCTCATAAGAAGCTCTGATGCCTCAAGTTATCAAGAAATTCTGCTTTCCCATCTGGGGTTTTTCCTTATACACAATATTGCTCTTCTCTATTCAGCCCTTTCCTGTCATGTCAACAGCAGGGATTTCCTTGTTCAGCCCCTTCCTGTTAGGTCAGCAACAGGGATTCATACCTTCTGTTTCTTTGACAGAGGCTTAATTTGAAACTAGGTGTTAAGTACCTCTTAGCTTAGCAATACAATGGGATCTTTTTACACTGATTAACAGTTCCACCCCTAATGCATTAGTACACTTTTCTTTCCACAACCTTACTAACATTGACTATTTCCATTTTTCATTTTTACTAATTTGCTGAGTGTGAGAGAAAACCTCACACTTGTTTATGAAACTACCAAATTCATGATCAGGAACATTCTTTTATATAGTTGTTAATAATGTATAATTCTTCTTTTGAGAAATATTTATTTATATCTATTGTCTATTTACCTATCAGGAAATGACTTTTGGTTTTAAATATTATTGTTAATTCTTTGTGTATCAAACCCTCATCAGAGATATTTTGTATGAAGGTTTTTCCCTAGCCAACCATTTCACTTCTTACATTAAATGTGTTATTTATGTGTTTGTATCTGCACCCACATGTATGTAAAAGCTTTTCAATGAAATGTAATCAAAATGATCTGTTTCATCTTTTGTCATTTCCAATATCTCTCTTTTGGTTAAGAATTCATTTTCTGTCTATAGCTACGAAATGCATAGCATCTACTTCTCTGTAATTTTTCTATGGCATGATCTCAATTCAATTTACATATATATTTGAATTTATTGTTAAATATGATATAAGAAATTTGAACAAGCTCAATTTGTGCCAGACTGCTTTGTAGTTTCCTCACTAACTCTTTTCAAATAAGGCATTCTGTCATAAGTCACTTAAGTTTTCAGGCTTATCAGACACTGAATTCAATTATTTCTGATTTTTGCCTTTTCTGTTCTATTGATCTACTTTTCAAAAATTTTTAAACCAGTACCAACTAGTTTTCATGATTGCTTTAAAATACAATTTGACAGCTAGAAGTCCTATTCTGCCTTTCATTCCTAATTTTTCTCATTATTTTCTTTGATATTCTGAATTTTTATTCTACCATATGATTTTTAAATTATTTTCTATAGTTCCTTAAAGTATCTTTTTGATAATTTAAGTTATTTAACATCTTTATTAGGTATCCTATTAGCTTGAATATTCTATATTTATGACAGATTCCTTAATTTCTCTTGTGATTTCAGTTTGTTTAGCATTGGTTCTGATAATTCTTCTGGTTTTGTTGTGATTTCATCTTGTTTGTTTGCTGTTGGGTTGATTTATTTTCCTATCCTCTTTTTAATCATATTAATTAAAGGAATATAAATTTATTAGTATTTTCAAAGAACTGTATTTTAGTTTTAGCTAGCATTTATATACTTCATTGGTTTCCAGTTTATTCCTCTAATTATTTTATATCTTCTCCACTATGTTTATGTTGTGCTTAAGTTTTGTTTTCCCAATTTTGTTATTCTCGTACATGCTTGTGCCCATTGTGCACACAAGAGTAAACCTAATTATCCACCATGACAGACTCTGGAAACCCCCTTGAACTCTCCTTGAATCTTCCCACTTGATCTGGTGTTCACCTGAAGCCGTAATCCCCTCAGTTGGCCTTTCATTATAACCACCCTCAATTCTCTGTTACCCTTAACCTAGCCCAGGCCTTCATAATCTGTTACTTCTGGATTGCCTCTTGTCTACTTCCCACTTCTGATCCTATCAAAACTTTATTCTCTTGGTTCCTGGCCTCCTAACCTCTAGTCACCCCAGTCTTCTGGCCACTCCCATAAAGATCCTTTTTAGACCCCTCCTCTAATCACCCCAGACTACTTGGTCAACCCTAGATTCCTTCCACAGTCTTTCTATATATAAGATCCATTTGGTTTCCATCAAAGTTGTCAGACTCAATCTGGCCTGCTTATGTTAATCTTAGAAATGCTCAGATTCCTTAAGAGCCTGGCTAGTATGGCGGGTTTTTAACAAACTTTGTTTGTCTTTGGCTGAAAGAAGACTTGGGGCGAAATCACTTGGGCAGGACCTTCATGTTGCTATTTTGGGGTCCCAGTACCCCTAAACCTCCACAGTTTCATAGTCAGTTCATTAATCCTCTCTTTTTTTATTTTCTTACTGGAGTTGGGAGGGATATAGTTTTTCCCTGAAAATTGCTTTTATTACATCTCAGGAATTTTTGTATTTTGTTTTGTCTTTATTAATTTTTTACCATAATTATAAATTGTGTCTATGATGTGTCCCTTGACCCTTGTTATTTAGTATTTCATTAATTAAATTACATTTGGGTCTGTGTCTTTTTCTTATGTTCTCTTAACTGATTATTATTTACATATTGTCATAGTTAATGTATTTACTATCTCCGCATTTTTATATTCATTTGAAATCTCTCTGTGACATTGTCAATTTCTGTAAAAGTTCTATGTTACAGAGATAAATTTATATATTTTTACCTGTCCAGTTTGGAAGATACCTTATGTCTTTTAGCTCTAGTTTCTCCAGCAATTGGTTTAATTTTTTAATTTTCCCTTAAAAAACTTTTCTCTCAGATATGTCCAAAACTTAGAGGGAACCTTTGGTTATTTGAATAGTTTGGTACTAAATCTGTATATCGACTGCAGTAGTATTGCCATTTCCATTATATTGTCCTGGCCCAGACATGAGCATCAAATATTCCTCTAAATATTTAAATGATTCTTCAGTAATTTAAATAAAATTCTCAATTTGAATATATACAAATACATAGTATACTAGTAAACTAACTCCAAAACTTTTTATGTATCTCGTAGTTATTTTAAATGATAATTCCATCCTTGGAATTTGTTGTTATCACATAGAAATGTTGATTTTTATGGATTTATTTTATAGCCTGAGCTTTGCTTAAGTACTTGTCTTGTTTTTGTTGCTCATGCCCTAGGACTTTCTAAGTAAAGCATCCTGTCATCAGCAAATAGTTGTTGTGCTTTCTATCCTCACTTCTCTTTGTCTATATGTTTTTCTTTCCTTGTCACTATTGCTAGAATTTCTAGAACTATATCTGATAGTAGTGGGAAATGGAAATTTTTTTATTTTAGGGAAATTATTTTACTTTAGCATTTATTAGGAAGGCTTTTAGTTTTTTTTTCTCCATTTCAGGTAATGCTATCTTTTGATTTTAGATAGATAGAGTTCTTAGTCAGGTATAGGTTTAGAGTACTTAGCCTCTAAGTTCCTATATAGCTCTGAGATCTAGATATAGGTCATGAAATTTATATAAAGGGCATCATTGTTGAAAACAATGTTGGAATTTCATTTAAAGGATGCTTCTCTTGCAGAAACTTTTGTACCAGTCACGGTCCTGTTAATGTCTTGCCTGAGTGTGGATCCTAGTTGAGCTAGTGTTAATTTATAATGCAATTTCTTGTGGGGCTTCTCAGTTTCTTGTTCTGAGAATTCAGGTTTATTTGAGGTATCTCTGATAGATAATTTCTCTCTCTCTCTCTGAAATTAGTGGAGAGATTGGGAGAAAATTTCTGCTTTGCTATAGTGTTTTCTTTACTCTTTTAACTTTTTTTTCTTGAGAAAAGGAGACTTTGCATGAGGAAGGCATGATAGCAATTTTAAGATGTTTAAAGGGATATATCATTTACAATCATTTGGAATGTGGTCTTCTTAGTCCTACCAAACAAAATTAGGAGCAATGAGTGGGAGTTGCAGAGAGGCAAATTAAATCTTAGGGTAAGGATATACTTCCTTTGAGCTTTCTAATAATGAAACTGAATTCCTCAGAGGATATAAGATCTTCCTGCACTTTTAATCTTCAAGAAAAGGCTAGACATTCACTTGTCAAGTATGATGAGGAGGGAGTCCTTAGACAGGAATAGGTTTAGAGTAGTTAGCCTTTAAGTTCCTTTACAGCTCTGAGATTCTACATATAAGGTATGAAATGTAGATAAAGGGCATCATTGTTAAAAATAATTTTGGAATTTCATTTGGGGGAAAATAAAAGTAACTTTTAAAAATTTATACGCAAATCTCCATAGTGAAAGTAGGTGTGAGTTTTAATTATCAAAATATTTTAAGACGCCAGTGGGAAAGGGCTAACTCTTCATCTTTTTTTGATTTTTAAATAATTCCTTAAATAAGTTTGATTTTTAGAAGTTAAAAATAGCACTGCTTCATGGGAAAATCTTTTCCTGAATGGTATGAGGTAATTTCTATGGAGTAATGACTTGAAAATGCAAGGTAGCTCCTTTAGTGGTAATTAGTACCACATGAATGCAGAGCCATCTTTTAAGTTCATGGATGCTGAGCTTAGTGAATGGTGCTCAGCTTCATCAGTGTCTTCTGAGACTGTTACGAATAATAATGAAGAAAGAAACATCTATTTACATATATAGCTAATGCTCTATGTTGTCATAGTCTGCTGAATCCAGCAAGACATTGGGTGCCATCTCCATCATGGTTGTCATTAGTTGATTGACATCCTAGGCTAACATCCCCAGTAAAGCAGAGTTGTAATCAGTGTGCTAGAGTAAGGATCATTACCTTTTTGACACCACTTTCATTTCTCCTTTCTTCTAAATTTTCTCTTAGAGCAAGTTTTATTCATTCTTTAACTGTAATATATCTAGTTTTGACACTTGTTACCAGTAATTACAACAAATCAGTAGACTGGAATTGTGGGTAATATAGAGATTGTTGAACTGAACTATGGCTCTTGCCACATCTTCTTTCATCATCCATTCCAACTCTAGAAAATAATAGGTAGCAATTAAACTCAATAGTTTTGTTACAATGTGATTCAGAGAAAAATATTTAAGGGTTCCTCTGCTAGTTTATAAGGCAAACTATTTCTCAGTATAATATACTATTTGGTCTAAAATGCCCTTTCTCTTTCCCTATTATTTATCTCTCTTGGACCTAGACACCGCACATTAAAGACTGTGGTGTCAAACATACCTCAGGCTGAACTTCCTTAGCTCTGGGTGTATGGTCATGGGGCACATGTTTGGGTTAACTCACCATTTTCTCTTTAATTCTCAAAATTAGCTGTGAAAATGTAAAGATTTGGACCATTGCTACTTTATTCATAATTCATACATGACCCACAGAGTTGCTAGAATTTAGATAACTGACAATTAATTTTATGTCTATGACCTTCCTGGCAGCCTCCTGTCATCATGGATTATTGCTCTAAACCTTCCATTGATACTAGAGGCCATTTTTTTTTAAACCCCTTTATATTATAAAAGAGGCAACTGAATCCCACAGAGACTAAGTGACTCACCTGTTAAAAGGTCAGTCACAAGTGACAAAACTGAGACATAATATCTGTGATTCTAAGTTCAGTTCACTTCCTACTACCATCTGCCACAATGGAAGAACATATTTATTTAAAGTAAATCTTTGAACATAAAACACAATAAAACAAAACAGATTTCTCAACATCTCTTTAGTCAGTGTTAGGAATCATGACATCTTTCTGTTCCTTCCAAGAGGAATTCTGTGAGTATTATTGTATCCCTACAATAGGGGGGAGACTTTGAGCTGCATTCTTAGGCAGAAACCCAGTCTTTGTTACTTCGTTGTTGGTAGCATTCATTCCTACTGATATTATCAGCCCAGGACAGTTATCCAATTCCTTTATTCTATTAATACAATACATAGACCACAGGTGCCCCTAGTCTCCTACAATCACAAAGATAGGACATATCACCACTCATATAATCTTGAACAGGTTGAAATAGAGGGATAAAAAACAAAATGAAACACCAAAGCTAAAACAAAAGACCATTTGAGGGAAAGGTCCTAGACAATGTAGGAGAGAAACTACCTAGAAACCTTGATTCACGGGGAGCAAGAATCCTCTTTGTGAAATTGCAGATTGAAGAAGGCATCTGATTGATGTCAGAGGAGTCACTAATAGTGATGGGTACCACTGTTTAATTGCTTCCATAGAGGATGTAGGTGATAAGAAAACATTTCCAGTTTCATGTATGTGCCTTTACATTCTCTGTTATGTGATGGCACAGCTGGAAATGACAATTTTATATAATACATTATAGGATAGGTTTTACCAGGGCACATGCAAGTTTGGCTTATATTTTTGCTATGTGCCCAAGCTCTGAAGCCCCACCACCTTTCTTTTTTCAACTGCAAGAGATGTGAAACACTGAAAACTATTGCATTTATTTAGACATAGATTAATGTCACCTTAGTAGGGCTTCAATCAAATAAAGAGTATTTAATATAATCGTTTTCTAGATAATACAAGAAATAAAAATTGTTCCGTCATCAAAGATATATGAGTCAAATGAAAAATATGAAGGAATTATCAAAATTCCTTTATTATGGAGGAAAATTTTTCAGATATTACTTGAAGACTGATTTTTAAAGCATAAGCATAGGACTCTCCTTGTATATTAAATTTCACCCTCCTAGATTTGGCGCATTTTGGGGTTTTCTCCTCAAAATCTGTAGTTCTTTTTAAACTTAGGAAATCATCTTGATATTGTTACATAGCTTATCTTTTGAAATAATCATTCTATTTCCTGCTGAATTCTCATGTAGCTTGATAAAAAAACTTTCTAAATTCAAACCATGAATGATTCATGAAATCTGTGACCATAATCTGAAAGGGAAAGCAAAATCTGCCAATAACAAACCAGCCTAAGTTCCCTCAAAACTGATAAAAAGCTTAGCTCCATTAGTTCATTCAGGATGTTTATTTGCCATTGGAGCTTAGTGGAATGTAACACTCAACTTCTTCCTATGGAGTCAGATGATACACTTTTCTAATTCTACATCCGTTCTTCAGGGCCATCATTACCAGGCCTCTTTATACTCCTTTTAGCTGTTTTTCTCTGCAGGGCTTGTCATTTACCTACAAATCTTTCAGATGTTAATGTCATTGTTCTCTTTGAAAGCTGCTTTTCTAATCTTATTTCAAGAATTATATACTATTAAAGCAGGAAGATGTCTTTGAGATTATCTAGAGCATCTTTCCTATTTTTTTAATAGTATTTTTTTTTCCCAATTACATATCAAGACAATTTTTAGCATTCATTTTTACCAGATTTGAATTCCAAATTTTTCTCCCTCCCTCCCTTCTATTCTCTCTTCTGAAAATGGTAGGGAATTTGATATAGATTAGATATGTACCATCATGTAAAACATATTTCTCTATTAGGCACAGTTATGACAGAAGAAACAGATCAAAAGGAAATAAATCTTGGAAAAGAATAAAATAAGGCAAAAATATGCTTCAATCTGCATTCAGAGTTTATCAGTTCTTTATCTGGATGTGGATAGCATTTTCCTTCATGAATCTTTTGTACTTGTCTTGGATCACTGTGTTGCTGAGAAGAGCTGAACCCTTCGGAGTAGACCATCAAACAATGTTGCTGAGCCTGTGTACAGTGTTTTCCTGGTTCTTCACATTTCACTTTGCATCAGTTCATGCAGGTCTTTCAAAGTTTTTCTGAAATATGCCTGTTCATCATTTCTCATTGCACAATAGTGTTCCATTATATTCATATGCCACAGCTTGTTCAGCCATTCCTCAACTGATGGGCATCCCCTCAGTTTCCAATATTTTGTCAGTATGAAAAAGGCTGCTATACATATTTTTTGCACATGTAGGTCCTTTCCCCTTTTTAATTATCTGTTTGGGATCCAGAATTTGTAGTAGTATTGTTGGATCAATAGGTATGTACAGTATTATAGTTCTTTGGGTGTAGTTCCCCATTGCCCTCCAGAATGATTGGATCAGTTCATAACTCCACCAATAGGGCATTAGTGTCTCAATTTTCCCATATCCTCTCCAACATGTATCATTTTCCTTTTTTGTCTTATTAGTCAACTTGATAGGTGTAAGGTGTTACCTCAGAGTTATTTTAATTTTCATTTCTCTGATCAAAAGTGATTTAGAGCACTTTTTCATATGCCTTAGAGAGCTTTGATTTCTTCATCTGAAAACTGCCTGTTCATATCCTTTGACCATTTATCAATTGGGGAATAGCTTGTATTCTTATAAGTTTAACTCAGTTCTCTATATATTTGAGAAATGAGACCTTTATCAGAGCCACTTTCTGTAAAGATTGTGTCTCAACTTTCTGCTTTCTGATCTTTGTTGCCTTGTTTTTGTTTGTAGAAAAGGTTTTTAATTTATTATCATCAAAATGACCTATTTTACAATGGCTTCCATCTCATTTGGTCATGAATTCTTCCCTTTCCCATAGATTCAACAGGTAGACTATTCCTTGCTCTTCTCATTTGCTTATAGTGTCACTCCTTATGTCTAAGTCATACACCCATTTTGGTCTTATCTTGGTATATTGTGTGAGAAATTGACTTTGTTTGTCACCTATTGTTTTCCAGGCTCCCCAGAAGTTTTTGTCACATAATGAGTTCTTATCCCCAAAGCTGGAGTCTTTGGGTTTATCAAACACTAGGTTACTATGGTCATTGACTGCTGTGTCTTGTGTACCTAATCTAGTCCACTGATCTATCACTCTGTGTCTTAACCGGTACAGGATAGTTTGGAATATTACTGTTTATGATATCATTTTGAAATCTGGTATTGCTAGTCTACCTTCCTATGTATTTTTTTTATTAATCTTTTGATATTCTGGACCTTTTGTTCTTCCAGATGAATTTTGTTATGTTTTCTAGCTCTATCAAATAAGTTTTTTGGTAGTTTTATTGGTATGGCACTGAATAAGTAAATTAATTTAGGCAGAATTGTAATTTTTAGTATATTGGCTTGGCCTGCTCAATAGAATTTGATGTTTTTTTAAAAATTATTTAGATCTGACTTTGTGTGAAAAGTGTTTTGTAATTGTTTTCATATAGATCCTGTGATTTTCTTGGCAGGTATTTTATATATGATTATATATATGTATGTATATATGTGTTGTATATATAGAGATAGTATTAATATATTATTTTATACAGTTATTTTTAATGGAATTTCTCCTATCTTCTATATCTTGCTATTGGGCTTTGTTAGTAACATATAGAAATGTCAATAATTTATGTGGGTTTATTTTATATCCTGCAACTTTGCTAAAGTTATTATTTCAAGTAGGTTTTTTCTTTATTCTCTAGCATTCTCTAAGTATACCATCATATCATCTGCAAAGAGTGATAACTTTATTTCTTTTTTTAGGGCAATTGGGGTTAAGTGACTTGTTCAAGGTCACATGGCTAGTAAGTATTAAGTGTCTGAGGCAGATTTGAACTTAGGTCCTCCTGACTCCAGGGCCAGTGCTCTATTCACTGTGCTACCTAGCTGCCCCAATAACTTTATTTCTTCATTGCCTATTCTAATTCCTTCAATTTCTTTTCTTCTCTTATTGGTAAAGCTAACATTTCTAATGGGATATTGAATACGAATAGTGTACTGTCATTCTCCTTAATGAAAGAACTACTTGTTTCTATGATTTGTTCTTTGACCCATTTATTATTTTGTATTAGATTATTTAGTTTTAATCAATTGTAAGTTTTTTTCACTGCTATTTGTTGAATGTAATTTTTATTGCACTATGATCTCAAAAGAATGCCTTTAATATTTATGCCTTTTAACATTTGATTTTGAGGATGTTATGCCCTATACCATCATCAGTTTCTGTGGAGGTGCTATGTGCTGCTGAGAAAAAAGGTATATTCCTTTCTGTTCTCATTAAGTTTTTGTCAAAGGTCTATCATATCTAACTATTCTAATACTCTAGTTTCTTAGTTTCTTCCTTGTTTATTATTATTTTTTTGGATATATCAAGTTCTGAAAGGGGACAGTTGAGGTCCCCCCTAGTATAATTTTGCTGTTTATTTCTTCCTGTAACTCACTTGACTTCTTTAAGAATTTGGATGCTTTGAACTGATGCTGAATGAAATGAACAGATCCAGGAGAACATTATACACAGTAGCAGCAACATTGTGTGATCACCTACTCTGGTAAACTCTTCTCAGCAATGCAATGATCTAAGACAATTCCAAAAGATTCATGATGGAAAACGTCATCCACATCCAGAGAAAGAACTATGGAGTCAGAATATAGATCAAAATGTACTATTTTCTGTCTCTTTTTTCTTCTGTTTTTCCTTTCTTGTGGTTTTCCCTGTTTTTTTCTGATTCTTCTTTTACAATATGACTAATATGGAAATATATTTAATATGCTTGTACATATATAGCCTATATCAGATTGTATGCCATCTTGGGGAGGGGGCAAGGATGGATTGGGAAAAACTTAGAACTCAAAATCTTATGGAAGTTAATGTTGAAAATTAAAAATTAATCAATTAATTTAAAATAATAAAGAGCAGGAAAAAATGGTGGGTATAGAGAACTATATAGAAAAATGAGTGCATCTAAGACAAACTTTAATTATTTCCCAATTCTTTTTTGAATTGGCCTTAATTATTGTTTTTGTGTTCCTTAAATCCAACTTGGGCAGTCAGTCATCAAATAGATGCCCTTTAGAGGCAGCTGGGAGGAACAGTGGATAGAATGCTGGGCCTGGAGTCAGAAAGACCTGAGTTCAGATCCATTCTCAAAAACTTACTAGCTGATGTGTTTTTGGTAAATCCATTTAATTCACCTATGTTTGTCTCAGTTTTCTCAACTATAAAATGGCAATCATAATAATAGCTACTTTCCAGGAATGTTGTGGGGAACAAATGAATCTTTGTAGAATGCTTAGCATAAAGTAGATGCTTTATAAATCTTAGCTCTTATTATCATCATTATTATTATCTTGGTGAATTGGACTAGCGAAATGCTTCTGTGTAATCCAGCTTAGCTATGTCTACAAAATTCTGGTCACAAAAAATTTAAAAAAATTTTTTACGAAGACTTCTATAAACAATACGGAATTTCTAAAGAAGAGGAACAGAATAACTTGACCTTGTTTGGTTCGTTAAGGTTTTCCCATTTGGACAGTTTCATTCCTCTTCTTTTGTTTTTTTCAGTTTGTATACAACCATTTAGGCAGTGATTTCTAGGGCCTTATTTTACATTTTATTCTCAAAAGTTCTTCTGGGCATTCTGCTTCTATTCTTTCTTCCATGTGCCAATGTTATTTCATATTTAGCCTCTCAAATGAAGGAACATAACCATATCTGTGGCCTTTTTCATTTACTCATGTTCTTTTACTCAAGCTTCATTTCCAAAGGTCCAAATTTTTCTTTGTGCCTTTAAATTAACATTCTACATTTTTTGGAATGTAAATTAGAATAGGTATAAAAAAGATTTCCACTCTGTTTACAATTTCTTGGCATACCTGTGCATTGCTAAAAAAGAGTTCCAAATAAATTCAAATTTCCTTCTTTCTAAGTATATTTCCAGCCTCCTGTTTATCCCTTCTCTAATCCATCCTCCGTACTGCTGTGTGAGAGCTCTTTTAAATGAATCTCTACCATTGGACCAATCATCTGCCCAAAAATCTTCAGTGGTTTTCCATTTCTAGCGATTAACAACTTTGTTGTTTTAAGTCCCTCCACAATCTGCTTTCAAATTATCTTTGATTTTGCTTTAGATCATATTATTCTCCTTCATTTATAAAATGCTTTAGCCAAAGTGGACCACTCTCTCTCTTCTCATTATTGTCCTGATCTGGCTTGTCCTCATGTTTTTTCTCCCCCAATTCAGCATGTCTCCAATTCTACGTCAGCCTCCCATCTCCTTTTGTTGCATTTACTCCTTTCTTTCAAGGCCAAATTCAGACATTCCCTCCTCCATGAAGCCTTTTTTGCCCCTCCACTCCCCACAATTAATTTATGTTTCCATTATCAGATTTTCATAATACTTTGCTGGGGTCTTTCCTTTGTACTTATCTTATTGTCCTTAATATCTTGGTTATTTATGTACTGCTCTTCTTCCTTCACATCTACTAATTACGAGAACTATCATGACTATTCTTGGGTTCCCTCTAGGTAGCTCATTTCCCCCCAATACTATAAAGGTCCTTCATATCTGTTTAGTGAATGAATACTATCAAACAGAGCAAAGAAAAGTATTCAGAATCTGTAGAACTGGGGTAAGACCTTAGTACCACAATTTACTAGCTATAAAGTTAGATGACTGGACCTAATAGGCTCTAACGTCATTCCTAGCTCAAAACCCATGTTCTATTATCCTATGATATATTTGGCAGTGAATATTACATAAGAAAATGTGAAACGGCACTAAGTCTTTTGGGACACCCTGTGTCCCAGGGGGATAGAGTGATGGGTCTGAAGTTAGAAAGTTAAAAAAGTTAGAAAGAGCTGAATTCAAATCTAATCTTAGACACTTACTAGCTATATGAGCCTGGGCAAGTCACTTTAACTTCTACTTACATCAGCTTCCTCATTTGTAATCATGGAGATTTTATTAGCACCTACTTCTCATAATTGTTGCAAAGATCAAATGAGACAGTAATTGTAAAGTGTTTAGCGCAGTGCCTGGCACATTTATTATGTGCTATATAAATTTTAACTATTATTTTGATGGTGAATTTCTTAGGGGTTTTATACGTGGAAAACAACACGATGGATTCTGATTGATTCTGATTGATCAAGTTGATGTGAGTTGTGAACCTACATTTCACAGAAGCTTCTGTGAGCTTGAAAAAAACTGGTTCTGGGAAGCCTATGCACGTTGGTCCCAGCATAGATTCATATGCTGTTAGAGACATAATTGATCATCTAGCCCAATTGTTCCTAAAATGGACAACACTTCCCCCTGGGGGATACTAGAACTATCCAGGGTGGAGGTAGAACCCTTGGGTGTAATTGGGGAGGCATTGAATAAAAAAAATAAACAAGTGGTAGAAGCATAAGGAAAGAAGAGAAGGAAATTTTAAAAACCATTTTTACATGTTTCATCTGTTGTATAACAGTGTTAAAGTCATAGTGATTACATTATTTTCCAAATAAACACACAAAATGCAAGTTATAATTGGTCAGTGGTTAAGTCTGCCAAGAGGTCTTAACAAGTAAGTGTTGGCAGGTGAGCATGTCACACATTGTCAAGAAGTCCAATACACATCAGCAGGAATATGTGTGTGTGTAAGGAGGAAATTGAATCCTGTAGAAGTGAAATGACTTTGCCCAAATTTGCACAGTAGAATCCTGGACTCCAGTTCAGTCTGGACTCTAGTACAGATGTTCCTATTTCTAGACAAGGCTGCTTTTTCCCTAGGGTCCCTTATCCACAGTTTGGGTAGCTTTGATGTAGCTAATCCTCATCACCCACCAAACAAGCTGCCCAAGAGGGAACCTAGCCAAATAGCTAATTTTGATAAATCTACATTTCAGTTCTTACTCATGTGCTGATGAATAAAGTTGGGGAAAAAAAAAATTACAAAATCATGCTCACTACGTCCACTACAAATTTATGTTACATAAATTCAACTACAACCTTCACTGTGCCAGGGTAATCCTTTTATGCCTCTTTAATTAATTAATTCACTATCCCATTTACCACAGTAGTATTTCTAAATCTTTTCATTCCCCCTTAAGCCTCTCATGACTCCCCCTCCTCTGCTCTCTCAGCTGAGAACGTTGCCTCATGTTTCACTGGGAAAATGAAACCAGTCTCTGAGTGCTCACTCTTCTTCCCTCCCCCTCATCTTGCATCACCCTTCCACCTTCTGCCACTATCTCTTCCTTCACCTTTGTCTCACTTGAAGATGCAGCCCTTCTCTTTGCCAACGCTAACTCTTCTACATGCAAAAAGTAATCCCATTCTAGTCCCATCTTCTTCATCAGATTGCCCCTTCTGTCATCCCCATTCTCACTTATCTTTAGTCTCTCCCTGTCTATTGGTTGTTTTCCTCCTACCAACAAATACATTCATGTATCCCCCGCCTAAAAAAGGAAACTCCTCCCTTGATCTGTTCCTGCACACTAGCCGAAGTAAGTTATCCTTAGTGGATGCCTCCGCTTCCTTTCTTAAATCTCTACAATATGGCTTCTCACTTCATCATTCAACTGAAATTACTCTCTCCAAAGGGCCCAGTGATATTTTATTTGACAAATATAATGACCTTTCTGTTTTCCCATTTCTGATCCTTCTTGACTTTTTTGTAACCATTGACACTGTCAATCAATCACATTCTTCTCCTTGATTCTTTCTTCTCTTTAGATTTCTGCGACTTTGCTCTATCCTGGTTGTTGTCCTCTTTCTCAATCTCCTTTGCTAGATTTTCATCCACATCATACAAATATACTCATGCTTCCCCATCCTGAATAAATAAATAAAAATAACCCACTTGATGCCTATTGATCAGTTTTTACAAGGTGGGGAACCTGAGGCCTCAAGGCCACATGTGGCCCTCTAGGTCCTCAAGTATAGTCCTTTGATTGAATCCAAACTCCTTGAGGTCATATGTGGCCTCTTTGGTGGCTACACTTATTAAGGCTGTCTATACTCAGTGCCTTCAGTTTTCTCCTCATATTCTTTTCCTAATTCTCTATGATCAAAATTCAATTGAAACTACTCTTTCCGAAGTTACCAATAATCTCTTAGTTGCCCAATCTAATGACCTTTTCTCAGTCTTCATCTTTCTGTCACCTTTGACACGGTCCATGGCTGTCTGACTATTCTTTCCCAGCCTCTTTTGCTGCCTCTTCATCTGGGTCACACAAGGATGTCCCCTTGGGTTCTGCCCTAGCCTCCTTCTCTTTTCCTTCTTTGCTCTCTTGCTTGGTGATCTCTTCAGATATGCTGATGACTCCAAGATCTATATTCCAGCTCTGATATCTCTCCTGAGCTGTAGTCTAACATTATAACTGCCTATCTGAGATTTCAAACTGGGTGTCCTGTAGACTTCTTAAATTCAACGTATCTATAACGGAACTCACTATCTTTTCTCTGAGACCCTTCACTCCTCCCAACTCCTCTATTACTGTTTGTCATTCAAAGCTCTTCACAACCTGGCTTGTTCTAACCTTTTCAGTCTTCTTGTACTTTATTCCAAATGCTCTTTGATCCAGTGACAGTGGCCTACTTTCTATTCCTTGTGCAAAGCACTCTATTTCTCCACTCTGAGCATTTTCATTGGCATTTCTATTTCCTGTTTTACTCTCCTACTGCATCTTTGCTCCTGGCTTTCTCCTAGTGCCAATTTCCTCCAAGTTTTTTTTTTTACAAGAAAACTCTTCTGATATGCCTTCCCTCTCTTAATTATCTTCAATTTGTTCTACATATAGCTTGTTTGTTCATAGTGGTTTGCATGTTGTTTCCGCCATCAGAATATAATCTCCATGAGATCAGGGACTATTTTTCATTTTTCTTTAGATCCCCAAAGTTTAGCAGAGTACCTGGCATATTGTGGGCTCTTCATAAATGCCTTAATATACAACTGAGAAAAATTTTATGCTCTCAACTACAACAGAATGCAGCTTTTATTCCCTACTAAAGTTTGTTATCTTCACTTATATTACTATCTGTGGGAAGCAAAGTGCATTCAAGTGGGCCAGAATGTTCTCCAAGATATTTCCTCCCTCCGTGTTGATGGCCTAGGATGCAGAGGCAGGACAGAGTGGAGAGCTTTTTAATTCCTCCAGGTGTACTTGTCTTAGTGATCAAATGGCTTGGAGCAGCTATTCCCCAGAAGTAGAATGTTGAGACTAATTGCTTTTCACAAAGTGAATCAAAAATAACAGACTAATTTTTATAGGAGAGAGAGAGAAGAATCAATAGGCTGTACAGGCAATGGGGTACAGCAGAAGGAATATTGACTCTGGTATTAGAGTTGTTGCTTAGTCTTGTCCAACTCTTTGTGACCCCATTTGGGGGTCATGACACTGGAATGGTTTACCATTTTCTTCTCCAACTCATTTTACAGATGAGGAAACTGAGGCAAACAGGTTAAGTGACTTGCCCAGGGTCACATAGCTAGGATCTGAGGTTGGATTTGAACTCGGGTCTTCCTGACTCTAAGCCCAGTATTCTATCTACTGTATCACCTAGCTTCCCCCTGGTATTAAACATCTGAGTACAAATTCTGTCTTCATTGTTTATGGAATATTGGTGGGTGTGGGTGATTGAGCTGGTGCGTACATGCTAAGAGGTTCAGCAGAAACACTGAATCAGACTTACACTCATCAATTCATATGGTCAATCTTTATTATTCTTAAGAACGTAATTATCTTTCAACGATATAAATATTAATTCCTCTAGGAACAAATTGCTGACCTGATTCCTAGAAGTCTTGATAAGCATATCTCATAGTAGCACTCAGGACACAGCCATTGCTTGGCACAGCTGGAGGTTTGTGTTTTTCTTAGAGCTGGTGTTCATACTGCCCTCAAGCAAACACGGGGGTGCTCAAGTCTCAAAATGGGGGAAATATGTTGACGACTGAGGCCTCTAGCTAAGGCTATTAGCCGCCTACACTCAAATTCTAGTTGGTGGTCCATCACCCAAGTCATATACCATATAATTTGATTGTTAGTTTATTATGTAAGCAAACGACATAATTATTTGCATTAAGTCTCATTGGTGGACTATCCTATGTTAAGGGTCTACGTATGTTTATCAGTTGTGTAGGAACATAATCAAAGTAAACATACATAAAGTCCTTATCTTTTTAAAACCCCAAATGAATAATAACAACTTAGAGAAAAACAACTGAGTAGGAAAACAACTTGGTCACAACTCAGTCACAAAAGAAAGGCTTAAGACAAAATGGTCATTTCTGCTTAGATAACACAAATTTTCTCTGTTGCTGGCTTATAGGAAATCTTTTCTTTTACCCTTGCAGCGCCAACTGGTGTGGATGTCACTGTGTTGGATAAAGCTGTTCAGCTGCTTCTCTTTCCTTTCTGGGTGGAGGCACAGCTAAATCCTTTCCAGGTCTTTCTTAACTCATTGTGGGGTTGCTTAGAGTGTGAGCTTTTCTTTGAGGTATGGTCCTCTCCTCCTCTACCCCCTTTCTCTCCAGAAAATTAGCCCCACCTGGCTACATCCTTTTATAGCAATTAGTCTTTCCTTCCTTCCTTCCTTCCTTCCTTCCTTCCTTCCTTCTCTCCCTCTCTTCCTCCCTCCTTCCTTCCTTCCTTCCTTCCTTCTCTCCCTCTCTTCCTCCCTCCCTCCTTCCTTCCTTCTCTCCCTCTCTTCCTCCCTCCTTCCTTCCTTCCTTCCTTCCTTCCTTCTCTCCCTCTCTTCCTCCCTCCTTCCTTCCTTCCTTGCTTCCTTCCTTCCTTCCTCCCTCCCTCCTAAGGGCAATGATGGTTCTAAGGTCTCTGTGATCTCCTAGTCCACTCTTTTATGGAATTTATATCAGGGAACAATGAGTAATGTAACCAACATACTCATAGATCCCAGTTAGAAAAATTCCCAATATATAGGCAAAAGTTTGGCTCACTTCCAAGTTTATATGTATCTCTAGCTAATCCCTGACCTTTGTGTTCAAGATACAAATCAGAATACAGGAAACACAAAAGTCAAAAAGGGCATAATATATTGTGCCGTTTGTTACCTTACTAGATGGTCACCAGCAGCTTCAGTCTCAGTTCCCTGCTCTGAGATGTTTATATGAGCCTGAGCTAACTCTCCTTGATCTCTGACTTTTCTGCCACAGGTGAGCCCCCTTTTCATTCTCTGCTTTCAGGTTTCTCCTTTTGCCTGGTTCCCCTGGATCTCTAATTCTTTTGGGTTTAGGTTATAACCTGGAAAGGACTAGGGATGCTGTCTCCTCACACTAATAGTTCTGACCTCTCATAGCTGCTACTTAGGTCCCAAAGGCCCCAGTTCTCAGTCAGTCTCTCAAAGTCTTTATGTGTCTCTTTAAGAAATCTTGGGAGTGATTCAAGCTTGCCTTTTAATCCCAGAAGCCTGCTTTAGCTGGGAGTGGGTAGGAAGGAGCTCAGAGAGGAGGGCTTACTACTTGGAATAATGAATAGAGGTGTGATTTGGGAAGATGCTGAAAAAAAAAGGGCCCAAGTCAATCCCTTAAAACATTTTCAAACAATCATATTAGAGTTAAAAAGTGTATTAGGTATCATCTCAGGCTGTCCTTGATTTTACAGAGGAGAAAAGTGAGTTTGCATAGAATGGAAGTGATTCATTCAAGGTCATAAAGTAAGGCTCATTCAATTTTTTCTGAAATAATGACTGACTGAAACAAAATGGATCCCAAATATTGTAGAGTCATAGGCCTTTGATTTTAGAGGTCACTTTTTCCAACCTCCTAATTTTAATGAGGAATAACAGAAACCTCAAATTAATATCAGATCAGAGACTGTATTCCAGGTCTAACACCCAGGCTAGTCTTATTTCAGGCATATTGTTGAAATTTGACCTCCACTGGAGGCTTGATTTTCATATGGGAGCATCTATACTTGATCTCATGCCTTAGAATAAGTAACTAACAATGAAGGGGCATATGTTGGCCCTTCTGTGCTTATCTTCTGGTCTTCCAAACTCAACCTCCCTTCCTTAACCCATTGGGAAAATTTAAGCAGGTTTAAAGGTCAGACATTATTTTTATTCTTATTAATGGGGCATAACTGTGATAGCATTGGGTTTCCCCTTCCATTTTTTTGGGTAAAGGTAAGGGAAATATCTAGTTAACCAGAGATCAAATAGTGTTATAGGTGGAACACCAAAGCTTTGACAGCAATTAGAAGACTTCCTAACTGACTTAGTGTGTCTCAATTTATAGATCATAGAGGTTGATCAAGGCCTTTCAGGTGTGAGAATCCCAGACTAGCTTGAGCATATCGTGATGTGAAAGACAGAATTCTTGAATGTACAAGAGCCAGAGACAAGGGTCCTTATCCATGAACAAGGATCCCCACAAGAGTATAGGCTTCAGGACTAAGGAGAATCAAAGAAGATCATGAGAACTTTAGTTAGGAAATTTTAATGGTTTCCCTAGTGAGTTGTTCCTCATCTGTATGGCAATGATCAAAGGGATCATCAGTCACTTTGGCTCTCTGCTCCCACACTACCTTTGAAAAGGGGCTCAGCTGCAGACGATGTTCTCATCTCACCTATATTCGTTAAGCTCCTGCTCCCTAGTGGAGTGTTCTTTGCTGTTGGAGAAAAGTTTCATGTTATTGGAAGCCAGGCTTCCCTTTACCCTTTCTTTTCCCCTTTCTCCCTGCCCTCTTTTCCCTTTCCTCCTTCTCCTATCTTTCCTTTCCTTGCTCAGTTGCATTACATATTTGCTTCTTTGGGGGCATCAGCTGGATACCTTTTCCAGACTTGGACATAATTGGTGCCCTGGAAACTATGTAAGATTTGTAGTTAAAGAATCTGGTGTCATTTACTCATCTTCCGTGTGCCGCCTAAGTGATTGTGAACAAATTGTTTATTTTTCCTGGGCTTCAGTTTCTTTATCTGTTAAGTGAGATTGGATTAGATAATCTGTGAAGTCCTTTCTACATCTATGTATATGGTTCCATTCTGAATTTTTTCATATAAAGGCAGCATGACCAGGTAGGTAAAGGAGATGTATGTTTTATTTGAACAATTAGGTGAAGAAATTGCCCACCAAAATCATTCCCCAACCTCCCCTTCTGGGTATCACATGACTGGCTCCACACAACATAAGTCAGTCTCTGTTAGTGTGGGTGGGGCTGTTGAAAATCGTGTGGGCAGGTGAACATTTGAACAGAACTAGATTTATTTTAGTACCTTCCTGCCAGGCTGCTTTAGTTCTAATGATCTTTAAGTAAGAGAAACTGAGGTGTTATTAGCAGGATTGAACCAGTCACCATTTTATTCCTGCCTGGCACAAAATTATTGTCAGCTACATATTTTAGCTCTTTGCTGCGGCATTTGGAATTAAGAAGAAAAACACACTAAAAGAGTTGCCTTGTTCCTCTCAGTAGGTTATTTCAATGCCATGTTTTCCTTATTAAAAAGACACACAAAACCTGTCCCTCATTTGTTCAGAAATTAAAAAGCCCTGACAGGTTTTCTAAGATATTAGTTCCTCTCAAAGGTCTACACAATAGGTTGTTTTTTTTGGCTAATAAGTATGGCCTCTTGCTTTCTTCAATTGACCAAAAACACTCAGTGAAGTTGAATGGGTGAGCCAACCCCATCAATGTTTCCTCTTCTCTGGAGAAACTAAATGGCCATTTGAGTGTAATAACAGGTGATGGTAATCGTCTGACAAGGCTGTTGTTAAATGCTGGCTGTCGTGCCAGAGTGACTATTTTGAATGCCAATAAGGTACAGGGGCCCTTGGGAAAAGTGAAGGGGAAACTCTAGCAGTAAGAAATGGTTTCTCTTTCAAAAGGATAATCCTGAAGTTAATAAAAATTAAATTCCACATAAACATGTTTCCCCTTGGCTGTAATGCTGAAACTAATTGTCTAGCAGTTAGGTACTCTGCTACTATTAACTCTAATGGCATTGGTATCAAATATGAGTTAATTAAAATGCTTTGCAACAATAATCTTGTGTCTATTAGTGTTAATAGAGTTCATTCTGAAAGAGGCTGTGTGGGAGTGAGTTACGGGCTATTCTTTACTATGACAGGATGTCAACAGTTGCAGCAACTGGGAGTGAGATGAAGGGGTAGCAATTCCAGTTGCTTATGGTTGAAAAGGTAGATACAGTGGTTGAACTGAAAAGCTCTACCACTTGTGCTCTGCTAAAAAAGCATTAAGCACCTATCACAACCTGAGAGATATAGACTTCAAATGATAGACCTTCAACATGCCATCAGTGTTAAACACATACATACTTTCATATACAAGTATCTTTCTTACGACTATGGTATTTCTAACTCCAAGCTATCCTACCATAAAAGCAAATATATCACAACCACAAAAATAACACCACCAATTATTTTCTTTGTCCCAATTCCACTGTCAATAACCACACAACCTCCCCTCCACCTTTTTTTGTTGGTTTCCTCTAGACTCCAGAGCAGTGGTTCTCAACCTTCCTAATGCCGCGAACCTTTAATACTTATATGTGGCATATCTGCATGGGCAGACCCTCCTGGAGATGGATAGAGGAGTGGTGTCTCGGTTCCTAAGACCATCAGGAATATATGTTTTCTGATGGTCTTAGGCAACCCCTGTGGTCCCTGTGAAAGGGTTGTTCGACCCCCAAAGGGGTTGCAACCCACAGATTGAGAACTACTGTGGAGTCTAGTCTCTTTTCCAATTGGGAGACTTCAAGGTTTGTTATTTTTCTCCTAGTACCTCAATTATAGTAAAGCTCTTTTACAAAACCATTTGGCATACTATGGGTTTATTCCAGCAGTCCTCAACCTGTGGGCTGTGACCCCTTTGGGGGTCGAACGACCCTTTCACAGGGGTTGCCTAAGACCATCAGAAAACAACTATTTCCAATGGTCTTAGGAACCGAGACACGGCTCCTCTATCTGTCTCCAGGTGGGTCCACCCATGTGCAGATGCGCCCACATATGAGTATTAAAGGTTTGTAGCTTTAGGAAGGTTGAGAACCATTGGTTTATTCCTAGCGTGTTCCCAGATGTACATAGCAAAATATAATGCATGACTCTCAATGTAAAAAAGAATGTAAATAAAACAGGTTCATCCTCATCACCGGCGTTAGTACATGGTGTTAGGGCATTATTTTTGTTCAGATAGTATACTCCAGTCTTGCTCATCTACCCTACTAGATTGTATGCTCCCTGAGTGTAGGGAACATTTTTATTAATATTTGTTTATAAAAATACAATGTTTTCACATTAGATTTTCAATATACATTAAACTATGTGTTTGTATTTTTTTTTTTGATGGAGGGGCAGGGACAGGTTGTTCTGCTTCCATTGATTAAGCTATTCTTCATTTCACACGGTAGCTTTTTTTTTTTCTGATAAGTCAGTTTTTCTTCATTTTATAGTTGAATTTCTACTATGTAATGTATTGCATACTTTAGGGGGGAGGTGGAAAGGTGGAAATATATGTAAAATATGGACCCTGTCATCAAGAAACTATAATCAAGTCCTGTTTCCAGGGATAAAGATATACTGATTTGCTGTACCTATATCTTTCTACTGACAATTTTCTTCCAACATATTCAACAACGGTGTCAGAAAGTATTTTCTTCATTTTTTCTATATGGATAGGAAGGTTCATATTTTTTTCTCCCTAAAACTACAGTAGCACATTATCAATGGAACCTATTTCTCTAAAATGCTGAACACATAACCTATTTTAAAGTTAGTTTGCAGTGCCTTGATCCCAGTAAGCAGGTTCAAGAAACTTTCTCCCTCTGTTCAATATAGCTTTAGGAATCAACTGTGGATATTTTTGTCTTCTGGCAGGGAAAAAGGCTGTAAATCTTTTGGTAATTGATGGCAACACATCCAATTTCTCCCTCTCTCTGTCCCCCTCCATCTTTCTTCCCCCCCCATTTCTCTCATCCCCCCTCCCTCCTATCTCTTACTCTCTGTCTCTCTCTATTTTCCTTTCATTCTTATTTTAGATATAACGCTAACGATGCTGAGACCGTGTGAATGAGTTAGTGAAAAAGATGAGCTGAGCAAAAAAATTAAAAAAAAACCAAACATGACTTATTTCCACCAAATCTCAAAACTTTTTATTCTGGAGAAGCAGTTTCCCACAGAGATGATGTTTGGAATTGAATAGTTTAATTGATGTTTGATTAAATGGAATGAAGCTTTAGTAATGACTATGGCATATATTAGTGAATAAACACGAAATATATTATAGATGGTGATGACCATATCATTAGAGAAGTTAATGTTTACTCATTGAATTAATATTTACCATACATTCATTTAGAATATTAGAAGTATCTCAGGAAAACAGAAACTATACTACACTCTTTGGACAAGATCATACCTAAAACTCTCCCTGACAAATGAAATATTCTCCAACTTTTTAAAGACTTTTGACTAGTTTAAACCACTTCCCTTAAGGACTCATTTCCATGTTTAACAATAGTCCAGTAGTTAGATTTGGAAAGAAAGAACTTTTATCCCAAATCAAGTTAAATCAATGGAAATTTTCTAACTGCTTTTTCTAACTGTTCAGTGTGCTAAGTGCTGGAAAAAACAAATTTAAGCAAAAAAAAAAAAAAAAAGAAAAAATAGTCCTTTCCCTTGAAATGCTTAGATCGTAATGAGGGAAAAACAGTACATAAAAGGAAGATAAAAATTTTGGGGCTGGGAAGGAGGAAGAAGTTATTTGTGTAGAGGTATGATGGGGGAAAAATGAGTCAGGTATGGAACCTGAAGAGGAATGAAGATAAAGTTGGGTACTTTCCTTAAAATAGAGGGTTCATCTCTGTCTTTTGCTCCCAGCTCCTCTCTTATCAGAATCCAGTATTCTGAAAAAATTCCATTCTCCCAGGAGGTGAGATGGAGGAGAAATTGGAAGCAATGCAGTGAATTCTCCATAAACTCTTCCTAACAGACCTAGAAAATGTACTAGATCAAATTTTGATGGGGAGACCTATAAAAAGTCACAGTGAGGTCTTTTTTTAGAGTGGGGGTTGAGGCTAGTAGACCTGTACTCTTGTTCAGAACCCAGGGTAGGGAACTTGTAGATGAGAAGAGGGGGTGGGCAGCAATTTGACTTTACACTGAAATAGGCCAGTTTGAGGTCACTGGAAGCTTGCAGATCTCCAGCTTGTCTCTGAGATGCTGGAATAATACAACACTAAATATCCCAAGAAAGCATCAATAAGAAAAGTCTAGAAATTTCTTCTAAAAGTGCCACAGAAGCCAGCCATAACATAAAGTCTGAAAAATAACCTGAAAGAATGAACAAAAGGGTCAGCTAGGTGGTATGGAGAATAGAGCACCAGCCCTGGAGTCAGGAGGACCTGAGCTCAAATCTGGCCTCAGACACTTAACACTTACTAGCTGTCAGACCTTGGGCAAGTCACTTGACCACAATTGCCCCATGTTCCCCCCTCCAAAAAGACAAAAAAAGAATGAACAAACAAAAATCCCTACCATAATGAGCTATTATGGTATTGGGGATGCTCAGGACACAAATGCAAGAGAGAGAGTAGCTAACCATCTACAAGCAATGCCTTGGGCTGGGGCTGAGGTGAAACATAGATTAGACAAAAACACTAGAATTCCTAGAATAAATAAAGTTTTAAAAAAAGGGTATGAATGTTCTTATATGTGAATGAGAACATTTGAGGAAAAAAATGGAAAAGAAATGAGAGCTGTGGGAGAAAGAATTGTAAAAGAAATTAATAGCTTGATATAAAAAGTACAAAATCTTGCCCAAGCAACAGACTCCATTACTTCATGAAGCAAAAGAAATATTAAAATAAAGTCAAAAGGCTGGAAAAACAAAACAAAACAAATGTAAGATATCTCATGGCAAAAAACAAGTCCTGGACACTATATTGAAGAGAAAAATGTAAGAATCATTGGGCTATCTGAGCACTATTATACATATATAAATACATATGTGTGTGTGTATATATATATATATATATATATATGTATGTATGTATGTATGTATGTATGGAGAGAGATAGAGAGACAGAGAGAGAGAGAGACAGAGACAGACAGATAGACAAAGGAACAAGTATATTTTGAGAAATCTTGAAAGAAAACTGCCCAGATCTTTTAGAACCAGAGGGCAAAGTATAAATAGAAAGAATTGACTAAGTCACTCCCTAAAAGAAACCCCAAAATGAAAACTCCCAGAAACATCATAGTAAAAATCCAGACCTTCCAGGTCAAAGAAAAAATACTTCATGCAGACAGAAAGAAAGAGTGCAATTACTGAGGAGCAGCAGTCACGATCCTATGATAGCAGCTATAACAAAAAATGAGTGGAAAAATTGGAATATGCAAGGGTAGAAGAGATACAGAATGATAGTGGGGATGGAAAAATGAGGTGAGGGTTTTTTGAGTATAGGAGAAATGTGGATGTGTTTGTAATCAGGGAAGGAGCCAGTAGACAGGGAAAGATTGAAGATAAGGGATAGATTAAGAATTACAGAGGGGACAGTCTGTAGGAGGAGATGGGATAAAATCATTTGTGCAGGTAGAGGGTTGGCCTTGGTAAGGAGTAAGGACGCCTCTGTGTATGACACAGGGGTGAAGGAGGAGATAGTGCCAGAAGACACCTGAGTGATATGAGATGGAGAAGAAGGAGGACATCACAAATGCCATTTTTCCTCTATAAAACATGAGGCAAAGTATCCTGAGCCATCACCAGTAATCTTGACTGTTGTTCTGCTACTGGACTTAAGTGACTCAGGAAGAGAGAGTGAGGCTGACAACTTTGAGCAACTCTGCCTCATTTAAATCCAATTTACATACAAATCAAGGTGTCACTACAGTGTCAGAAATGAAGAACAAGCAACAACAAATGGAGTGAGTGCTGCACAGCTCCTTCTCACACAGGATGTGCTGTCCTGGTGCCCTGTCTCTGTCCCCAGTTATCTAGCCCAGGATCAGGAGTTCAGAGCTTTGCAATTTTGGGGCTAAGGGGTTGCAGCCTCCAGGTGACTTTTGCTCCTGAAGAGTTGCAGTCACACTGTAGTAATCCAAGCAAACTTCCACAGCCTACAGCTAGGATCTCCACTGTAAAGAGGGAGGAAGGAGCAGGGTGTGGTATGAGTTTTGTTGTACATCTGTGTCAAGTCCTGGGGTTTGCTAGGGCAGCTTTACTGAAGGTAGAATGGGAGGTGGGGAAAGGGTGCTTAGTGAGCTCAGGGTCAGTGAACATCAGTTCATGGGTTTTTTTGTTTAGGTTTTGCCTTTTTTTGGATTGTATGTTTCCTAGACTACAGAGACAGCTAAAGTCACTTTATCTTTGACACATAATTTCTGTTTTGGAGGGGTTTGGAAAGTCAAGGGGGGCCGCAGAATTGTCTTGTCCATCTTGTTATTTACATGACCCAGAAGTCTCAAATTGTATTTTAATGTGTCCTCAAGTTCTTCTTTTCTAAATAATATATTAATTTGTCATTGCCTGGTTCAGGATTATGTAGGGTCTACCTTATTTATTCAACCCCTCCTGTTTGTGATCCTTAACCAGATCAATGAAGCTGTTACACCTTGCAATTCTATCCCAAAGTTGTGTTGTTAAAGATTTGGTTCTGTCAAAGGATGAGATTTCATAGGAAGTTAAATATAACATGAAAGATGAATGAGTGTGTTGTTTTTCCCTCTCTACAATATTTCTATGCTAATAAATTTTTAAATAAATAAATTTGTGTATTTTCTTGTTTACGTCATTCATTTCCATGAGATTTTGAATTAAAAATTTTCTACCCATCTTTCCCCTACCCAACACCTCAAAACAGCCATCCCACTGTATAACTCCTCCCCCAACCTGTGCTCTCCTATGTCCTCCCTTTCAGTCCTCAGATTTCTGGTAGGGAAGGATGGATCTCCTAGCACAGTGCCTGTGTAGCTTAATTCCCAGTGGGATGTAGTTAATAATAATATTAATAATAATAATTATGTTTATATATATATATATATATACACACACATATATATTTTTAACATTTGATTATAGAACTTTAAATTCTAGATTCTTTCCTTTCCTGCCTTGTCACACAACCCCACTGGAAGGACAAGCAATTAAATACAGGCTGTACCTGTGTAATTACACAGAACATCTCCACAGTGGGCACACTGTGAGAGACTGATTATTTCCTATCCTGCCCCTGCCTTGTTCTAATCTATACACTGTCCCTGTCCCTTAACAGAAGTGTGTACTTCTAGCAATGCTCCCCCCACCCTGCCCTCCCCTCCATCACCTCACCTCTCATCCCCCTTCCCCCAACTCTTCTATGTGGCAAGATGCCCAGTTTAGAGTTTATGTCATTCCTTCCCTAAGCCAAATTCCATGAGAGTAAGGTTGACTCTTTCCCTTTTGCCTTCTTCTTTTCTCTCTCTATTGTAACAATTATCTCTTTCCTCTTCC